>CM077204.1:23876718-24231718 GCA_039654625.1 Rhinogobio ventralis
GTTAGTTTGTCATGAAAGCAGGATTTTACTTAAAACTAATAATATAGAATACTTTTCCAACATTTATTACTTTTGGTTAATTTTTCTACACATACTAATACTAACACTGTAACATTTGAAGTTATATAAATGAAAATAAGGTTATGTATTATGAACAAACATGAATTAACAATGAACAATAGTTTATACATCACCATTATGAATCCTTGTTAAATAATTGTTGGTCATTGTTTTTTCATGAAATGTCATGCATTAACTAACTTTACAAATTGAAGTGTTGTCTTTTTAACCATTATAAAGGACACATTCTTGTTGTTCCATTTATGAATATGACAACTCCTTTCACATTGCCGAATGGGATAGTAAAGTGTCCATTGGACACACAGGTATTATTCACCTACTTTTTTTGGTGCATTCGGACATACATGTAGCATAGTAGGGAAGTAAGAATATTACAATGCTGCTCTGTATAGTTTCCTGTAATTTTTCAAGCATTGTGTACCAACATATCTGATATCATAGGAGAGCCCATTGCAGGGAATCAAGGTGAGGATGTGGCGAGGGCGCGTTAATGAAGTGGCGTTGCAGCGATGAGCAGATCTGGAGGAGGACGGCTGCACGGGGATTACTGCCTTAGTCCTCTAGCACAAGGAGAACAGTGAATTAATCTCCAGTCTCGCCCATTCAATGAGTCCCCAGAGCTTGCTTAATTAACCTAATAAAAATACTAATAGAACCATTTCCAAAGGTAAATTTAATTTACTTGTCAGCGTTGTACATCAATAGGGATAAGGACGGGTGGGCACTCGTGTCTCAGCGAGCGTCCACGCCGGCCCCTAATAAATACCAACTCGTTTACATCCACATCTGATTATGCCTGCTGTCAGTGGCCACAGTTAAATTATGATGAAAAGAGGGGCTGAGAGCAGAATTAACATGACCAAAGATTAACACAATATTTGTCTAGGAAGATGATGGGATTTCTCTCTCTTTCTCTCTCTGCCAGTAGCGGCTCCTGACAGTAAATTTAGATAGGGCCAATTCAGTCTTAGCGCTAGTTTACGATAAACATTTTGTAAGCTTTAGATTCTAATCACTGAACACATGCAGAACACTTTTGGCAGAGGTTGCGTTATTCAGCCTGAGGGTGGCGATCTAATGTTGATTGGCAGGCTTTAAGTACACACGACTCACACCTAAAATGCTATCTTAGAATTGCCTTCATGTAGTATTTATTGCCTCCGAATGTTGTTTTAGAATATTACAAGTTGTGGAGGAATTCCAGTGAGAAAGGCATGTCTATTCTCATAACAAACATAAAATAAACACAACAGAACTATGTAAAGGCTATTCACACAAGCATTCAACGGAATGATTTATAGTGTAGTTAATTTGATTCGCTACTCCACATAGGAAGAACCAACGCTATCTCACGACCAGTTGGTACATATTTGTATGAGGTGGCTAATTCGTACGACCTCACTCATATGAATTTGTACGATTTGTCTAAACCATAGTGACGGGTAGGTTTAGGGGAGGGGTTAGGGGTAGGTGATTCGTACGAAAAAAATTAGCCACCTCATAAAGTACATACGAGTTGCCGTGAGATCAGGTTGTAAGAGCAGACATGCCAACAAGTTACTGACCTGATGCAGACTAAGGTCCTGTTTACACCAGTGCGTTTTCGTTTTAAAATGAAACGATCTTCGTCCACAATACATGACTGAAAACACGTCACATGACCGCTCATGCACTCAATATTATGTAAACAGTTGCCTCTTATGCATGTAGGCAGCTGCAGTATTATAAAAAGCAGAGTTTAACTGCACAATGCAGTTACATATGCCGTTCCGTCTCCATGTTTTTTTTTTTCACCAGGGGTTTACAAACTATGCCAACGACCCCCAAATATAATGAACCTTTTATGAGGGACCCCCTTCCTAAAACCCATCTATATATTTTTATGTATGGAAAAACATTTAAACTGTTAGAGAAATAGTAAGTGTGAAATTATGAATGCAACATATCGTTTCCAAACTTAAATTGGCTATACTTAATGTTGGATGTATAAACCTGCAGAAGAACATTTTCAATTAAAATTATTTGTATAAGCAACTTTCACAATAAATGTATGTAAGCAGCTTACGTACTGTGTTAAGAATACTGCCTTACAGCCCCAGTGAGCAAGATAAAGGGGACTATAGTGAGAAAAACTCACTAGAAAGATACAAAGCAAACATATACGATTCTGGAAAGTATGTATACAGCAAGGAGAGAAACATTTAGAAATTAAACAGAATGTTCTGTAGACTTTAAACATTTTTGCTTTGTCTTTTTATTCTCTGAAAATTTCTGGGGACCCCTTAGGACCTTCTAGAGGACCCCTGGGGGTCCCCGGACCCCGGTTTGAAAACCCCTGGTTTACACGGTCGTCAAGGCTGGTATGTTACAGAGCCATAGAGAGAGGCGGCTCTGGGCTGCGTTTCCCAAAAGCATTGTTATACAATAGCCACCAATCGTCTCTGCGATGCTTTTTTGCTTTTTACACTGAAACGTAACCCCAGAGTTGTCTAACTACAACGGGGTCTGCAGCGTTTTTAAAAGTCTTCGTTTTCGAGGGTCGAAAATGCCAGAGTAGTGTAGACGACAGGCGAAACCGTAGCAAAAGTTATGCGTTTTAAATCGAATATGCGCTAGTGTAAATGGGGCCTAATATAGCTGAACGGATTGACATATTGGTCTGGAGTGAGGTTTACGTAAGATAGCGTAAAAATAAGCAGGCAGTCTGAAATCTGCCCCAATGTCTCTAAATTAGAGCATGCTGCAGTTCCATTTTTCACCACATAGAGCTCTACACACTGTAGAACTGGGCAGGGCTCAGGCACCTTTTTCCTGCTTAGTATCATAATACATGCCTGCCGAAGCCATATACGTTAAATTGTAATATATGCTGTTTACTTTACAACTTAAAATAGTCTAGAAAATCTGTAAAAATATAGGTCTATGTTTTGAATGAATATTTTGTATGCCCTTACAGACGAGCCACGGCTGCTCTCTGCCACTCTGCCCCTTGATGATGTGATTGCTTACCTCAGCCATGAACGGTGTCAACTCGTAAAACAAATTTCATTAAAACAGATAGCTATATATTTGTTCACCAAATGGGGTTTAAGCAAATGCAGTTCATATGGAACAATCATAAAAACTTATTGGCGGGAACTTTGTGGCAATGTACTACCGATGTACTACCAAGAGCCATTAAGCCCATCTCATTACTGCCCTCCCAATGACTGTGTAATGACCTGCAATCATTTGTAAGTGAATAACTATTAAAAGCCCTGGCAGCTGGGAGAATGCTTTTAAAGTCAAATTAAAACACATGGGAGGTAGCCTCTTCCCTGCATAATATGTATCTATAGATGCATAACAGGCTCCCCATCCTTTTTTCACTACCAAGGATATTTCATCTCCAAAAAGACGGAGAGATAAAGAGGCACTGGAATTTAAAGAGGCACCTCGTCGACATGCTCTTGTTTCAGGCACTATGATTGAATATTACGGTGTTTGGCGTGATTGTGGCCTCCAATGATTGGCCTTTGCGTTGAGTTTGTGTGTGTAAGCCCTTTAGGATGTGCGTAGACACAGCTGTGGTCCTTCGAGTGAGCAGACCCTCAGTAGCGCATTGTTCTGTTGCCGCCATGCGTGAAGGGGACCAATCAGAGGCTTTTATTTTCCTAACTTGCTTTGTGAATAGATAATTACTTCTGCAAAAGACTTTTATAAACTGTGGATGGCTTTTAACTTTCTCAACTTTCAAAAACCCTCCAGGTTTGAGATTCTGTGTAGAATACAGACAAAAAGAGTTCTGAGAGAGGAGGTATTGATAAGTAGTCACGTGGTATACAATACATGTTTTTACAAATCTAATCACATATACTAAAGACCAGCTTACTCACGCTAAAAGAACGACCTTATACCATGTACTTAAACCCCTTTTACAGATTTCTAGAGACCACTTGTGTTCAGTAATATGCCCCGATAGGTGAAGGCCTGCCTCATATGGAACAACAAAGGGAGGGACACATCATCCTCTACTATTTTTGAAGCAATTAGAAAACTTTTAGCCTTGAATTCTTCTAACTAAATAATGTATTCTCTATCTTTCTGTTTCTCTATATATTTATGTAATTCATTTTTAAATAATTAAAATAAAATCTATTGAAATAAATGACTTATATTATATATTATATGAAATCATTCTAATATGCTTATTTGGTGCTAAAGAAACATTTCTTTTTATTATTAATGTTAAACACAGTTGTGCTGCTTAATATTTTTGTGGAAACTGATTTTTCAGGATTCTCTGAATAGAAAGTTCAAAAGAACAGCATTTATTATAAATATAACTTTTTTGTAATGTTCATTCATTTCATAAATGTCTTTACTGTCTTTATCAATTTAATGTGCCTTTGCTAAATAAAAGTATTCTTTTTTTCTTTTCTTTTTTCTCCTAATCTTTCTTACCCAGTATATCATGATTTCCAGAGAAAAAAAAGAAACTAAAACTGCTTTCAACATTGATAATAAGAAATGATCTTAGAATGATTTCAGAAGGATAATGTGACACTGAACACTGCAGTAATGGCTGCTGAAAGCTTTGATCACAGGAAAAAAAAATACATGTTAAAATGTATTGCAACAGAAACCATTTAATTTTAAATTGTAATGGTTATTGTTGGTCAAATAAATGCAGCCTTAAGACTACAGATTAAGACTACATTGAAAAAAATTACAAAAATGTAATGTTTCCAATTTTTTTTAAAACATTAGTTTAACCAAGAGACAACTCAGTCATACAGTCACATACAGTGTGTGGACTGACTATTGAGCTTGGAGATGCTGTAACCATCACCCACCACAAGATGGACAATCTGTGTGTGTGTGTGTGTGTGTGTGTGTATGTATGTATATATATATATATATATATATATACACACCGATGAGGCATAACATTATGACCACCTTCCTAATATTGTGTTGTTCCCCCTTTTGCTGCCAAAACAGCCCTGACCCGTCGAGGCATGGACTCCACTAGACCCCTGAAGGTGTGCTGTGGTATCTGGCACCAAGATGTTAGTAGCAGATCATTTAAGTCCTCCAAGTTACGAGGTGGGGCCTCCATGGATCGGACTTGTTTGTTCAGCACATCCCACAGATGCTCGATTGGATTGAGATCCGGGGAATTTGGAGACTAAGTCAACACCTCAAACTGGTTGTTGTGCTCTTCAAACCATTCCTGAACCATTTTTGCTTTGTGGCAGGGCGCATTATCCTGCTGAAAAAGGCCACAGCCACCAGGGAATACTGTTTCCATGAAAGGGTGTACATGGTCTGCAACAATGTTTATGTAGGTGGTACGTGTCAAAGTAACATCCACATGGATGGCAGAACCCAAGGTTTCCCAGCAGAACATTGCCCAAAGCATCACACCGCCTCCGTTGCCTGGACTTCTTCTCATAGTGCATCCAGGTGCCATGTGTTCCCCAGGTAAGTGACGCACCCGACCATCCACGTGATGTAAAAGAAAACGTGATTCATCAGACCAGGCCACTTTCTTCCATTGCTCAGTGGTTGGCGCTCACTGTTGGCTGTTTCGCTGGTGGACAGGGGTCAGCATGGGCACTCTGACTGGTCTGCGGCTATACAGCCCCATACGCAACAAACTGTGATACACTGTGTATTCTGTCACCTTTCTATCAGAAAAAGCATTAAGTTCTTGAGCAATTTGAGCTACAGTAGCTCATCTGTTTGATCGGACGTCACTGTTTGGTTGACTCTTCCCTCTTTTTGTGTCAGGAATTGATGTACTTTGCTGCTATAAAATGCAATCTCTTTTTTCACCAAGTAAATATTGAGCTTGTGCATCATTCTACAACTTTTTGAAGTTGGGACAAATAATTTCAAATTTGGGAAAGAAGTGTTTTCGAATTTCATAATAATTAGAACAGGTGGTTATGAAGTGCAGCTTTTTCTATTTCTTCTTGGCTACAGTACAAGCATAACCTGGTATCTCTGGGCATCCAGCTCTGTCTGTACCTGCCCTTTTCTATAGCCAGGCTGTGGTCACTTATTCTGTGTGTATGTGTGTGTATATGTATGTATGTATGTATGTATGTGTATATATATATATATATATATATATATATATATGGGGAACACATGGCACCAGGATGCACTATAGAAAGAAGGCTAGCCGGCGGGCAGTGTGATGCTTTGGGCAATGTTCTGCTAGGAAACCTTGGGTCCTGCCATCCATGTGGATGTTACTTTGACACGTACCACCTACCTAAGCATTGTTGCAGATCATATATACCCTTTCATGGAAACAGTATTCTCTGGTGGCTGTGGCCTCTTTCAGCAGGGTAATGCGCCCTGCCACAAAGCAAAAATGGTTCAGGAATGATTTGAGGAGCACAACAACGTCCAAATTCCCCAGATCTCAATCCAATCGAGCATCTGTGGGATGTGCTGAACAAACAAGTTCTATCTATGGAGGCCCCACCTCACAACTTACAGGTCTTAAAGGATCTGCTGCTAAAATCTTGGTGGCAGGGCAGTTTTGGCAGCAAAAGGGGGACCAACACAATATTAGGTAGGTGGTCATAATAGTATGCATGATCTGTGTGTGTGTGTATGTGTGTATACACTCACCTAAAGGATTATTAGGAACACCTGTTCAATTTCTCATTAATGCAATTATCTAATCAACCAATCACATGGCAGTTGCTTTAATGCATTTAGGGGTGTGGTCCTGGTCAAGACAATCTCCTGAACTCCAAACTGAATGTCAGAATGGGAAAGAAAGGTGATTTAAGCAATTTTGAGCGTGTCATGGTTGTTGGTGCCAGACGGGCCGGTCTGAGTATTTCACAATCTGCTCAGTTACTGGGATTTTCACGTACAACCATTTCTAGAGTTTACAAAGAATGGTGTGAAAAGGGAAAAACATCCAGTATGCGGCAGTCCTGTGGGCGAAAATGCCTTGTTGATGCTAGAGGTCAGAGGAGAATGGGCCGACTGATTCAAGCTGATAGAAGAGCAACTTTGACTGAAATAACAATCGTTACAACCGAGGTATGCAGCAAAGCATTTGTGAAGCCACAACACGCACAACCTTGAGGCGGATGGGCTACAACAGCAGAAGACCCCACCGGGTACCACTCATCTCCACTACAAATAGGAAAAAGAGGCTACAATTTGCACGAGCTCACCAAAATTGGACAGTTGACTGGAAAAATGTTGCCTGGTCTGATGAGTCTTGATTTCTGTTGACACATTCAGATGGTAGAGTCAGAATTTGGCGTAAACAGAATGAGAACATGGATCCATCATGCCTTGTTACCACTGTGCAGGGTGGTGGTGGTGGTGTAATGGTGTGGGGGATGTTTTCTTGGCACACTTTAGGCCCCTTAGTGCCAATTGGGCATCGTTTAAATGCCACGGCCTACCTGAGCATTGTTTCTGACCATGTCCATCCCTTTATGACCACCATGTACCCATCCTCTGATGGCTACTTCCAGCAGGATAATGCACCATGTCACAAAGTTCCAATCATTTCAAATTGGTTTCTTGAACATGACAATGAGTTCACTGTACTAAAATGGCCCCCACAGTCACCAGATCTCAACCCAATAGAGCATCTTTGGGATGTGGTGGAACGGGAGCTTCGTGCCCTGGATGTGCATCCCGCAAATCTCCATCAACTGCAAGATGCTATCCTATCAATATGGGCCAACATTTCTAAAGAATGCTTTCAGCACCTTGTTGAATCAATGCCACGTAGAATTAAGGCAGTTCTGAAGGCGAAAGGGGATCAAACACAGTATTAGTATGGTGTTCCTAATAAAAGGTGAGTGTGTGTATATATATATATATATATATATATATATATATATATATATATATATATATATATATATATATATATATATATATAATATGTTTAGGGATTTTGATGAATTCTTTTTTTATAGACGTCATATTTGATAGTTCCAGGGTTTAATATTTTAAGGCTATAACACTTTGACCTATATTGCAAACTTTGACCCTTTAAAAAAACTCAGATATTCAAAGCAATGAAACATAAAGTAGCAACGCTCCTCCTCAACTTTAAATTCTCCCTCATTTCCCAGTCTGATCAAGATTTCTCTTTGAGGACTTGATATGCTCCTGTATCTGAACGGCACCACAGAGGGCGGAAAGATAGGAAAGAGTGAGAAGAGAAAGCAGGAGGAGGGAAGGGAATGTTCTGTGTTTTGGTGTCACTGGGGGCTACGTGCTTTTTATATGTCCCAGTAGAGAAGAGAGAAGATGCATGTAAAGGAGGAGAGAGAGAGAGATAGAGGGATTCTCTGGAGGGGGATCTAAGGCTGTGTCCGCCACCACCACCTTAAGCCACCATACTCCTGTTGGTTTTAATTCACTTCCATAGGAACTCTAGATCCGCTTCCCTACTACACAGAGCTAGCTTGTCCGTTTCTTTCTATCCTGTAGAATCAGTTCTCCAGGGATGTTTGTGTTTGTGTGGGTCAGGTTTTGGCTGCATTCTGGGGACCCTACAAAGATGGTAAAACCTGCAATCACCTACATTGCCACACATTGCAGCCCAAGGACAAATATAACTTAGCAAATATAATAAATAATGACATTATAAAAAAACATATTTTTGGAGTTAGAAATGTAATGCCTTAAAATCTTATTCAGTGTGGTGATGTTGCAGATATAATAATAATAATAATAATAATAATAATAATAGATCTTATGTATAGCTAGTGTATTAATATAATGGAAATTTGTATTAGCTACATGTGTGTATGATATTATACCTTTATCAGCCTCTCTCTCTCTCTCTCTCTCTCTCTCTCTCTCTCTCTCTCTCTCTCTCTCTCTCTCTCTCTCTGTCTCTCTCTCTCTCTCTCTCGCTCTCTCTCGCTCTCTCTTTCTCTCTCTCTCTCTGTTTCTCTGTTGTTGCCACATATACATAGCAATGACCTGGCGCTCACTATGCAGACACCATGCTGTGAATTCCATCTAACCAGAGAAACAAGAGGAAATTGTTATGCAAATGAAAATGCACTGGCTATTCTAGAAAGGTTGTAATGTTTGTGTGTGTGTGTAATTTGTATTTGTGTGCTTATATGAGTAATTCAGAGAGTAAAATAAATGCAGAGAGATACTAGGAGTGTGTTTCAGAAGCATTCTCATTCAACATGGATTGTGTATACAAGAAATAAGCATATATATTTCCTGGTGTGAGCATTTTCAAAACAGAAGTCTCATTTGTAATCTTTGTATAATACACAGCTCTCCCATTTTTAAAGTGACAGCCTCTGATAAGAGCTGATTGGCTGGAAGTTAAAGGTGATGTGTGTCATTTCTGCTCTATTAGCATCACCAAGCAGGGTTGCAAAAATAAATAGTCCTTCTGTCAGCTATTGGTCAGCCAAACAAAATAGCCCCGCCCCAAACTTCCTGCTGAAACTGAGCAATGTTTTGATTCCACCACATTTTTTTTACACTTCATACAAAAAGCTACCAATAAATATCTTAAAGTACCATTTTTTTAAAGAAAATAATACTTTCAATAATACTTGTGACAGTTTTTTTTTTTCTTTATAAAAAAAAAAACATTTTGTTTTAAATAATTGCTTTTTAAAATTTCTGAAAATTGATGGTTTCCACAAAAAAAAAAAAACATTCACCAACACAACTTATTTTCTACATAATTAGAAGAAATGTTTCTTGTTTTCTGAAAGATTATGTGACACTGAAGACTGGAGTAATAGCTGCTTACAATTTAGCTTTGCCAACACAGAAATAAATTATATTTAAAATACATTAAAATAGAAAACAGTCATTTTTATTTGTAAAAAAAAAAAAAAAAATCACTCTTACTGTTTCAAATACTTCTTTCAAACATTATAACATCTTATGGACCCCAAGCTTTTGAATGGTAGTGTACATTAAATTAGTATCTTTTTTTTTTTTTTTACTATTATTTTTATTCAGAAAACTACACACTTTAAAGACTTCCTTTCATAGGAAGCTTCAAGATTTCAGCACCTCAGCACAAAATCCACCCTCAGTGATTCAGCGAAGCAGGATGGAGGTTTTCTCTCGGGTGGGTGAAGTGATTGTTCCCTTGTTTGAGTGTTTATAGGCAGGAGGATGTAGTCCTCAGTGTTACTGCCTAATAAAAAAAGCTTGCATGCTGTGTGATTAAATAACAGGGATGGCAGTAAAGAGAAAAGACATAATGATGGTTACATGCAGGTCAGTTACAATTTAATTGTCATTGCACTTCATTGCGAACGTATCAATTCGCTGCTGCTTAGCTGAGCAGAAAACAATGCTTTAGCACATAGAGGGAGTCCTGCTGACTGGCTGTCAATTTACCCAGTCTCATCCTCGTTTTATTTGCCTCCCCTCTTCTTTAAGAAAACAAGTAGAATTTTTCCTATACTGTGCATGGAGTAAACTAAAGAAACTGGTCACTTTGATTGTCACTCTGCCTTGTTTAACACCACTTTCGAGAAACATTATAATAACTTGAAATAATGTGTGCACCCTACATGGAGTTCAGTTGTGTAAATTATTCAGAGCAGATGTTTATAACTGAGCTTGAGCTTTTGGAATAACAGTGCAATGTTTTTTCTCTGGTTTGGTTGACTCTTAACAGATTTTTTTTTTTTTTCTTCTGTTGACATATTTTGTTTTTGTGGCTGTAAATTGCATCAGGTTGCATCAGGGTTAGCCATACTTAGAGCCATGCTGATTCCTTTTTAGGTCTGTACAAATCCTTTTATGAGTGGGTCTCTAAATGGCACGATCCACACTAGCTCCAAAGAAGATAATACACTGGTCGAGTCTGCACACTCCAAACGGTCTCCCCACTGAGCTATCTTTAAGTCCATAAGTCTTAGTCAAATGTCACGACATGACTGATGCATTTTTAAAAAGGGAGCCGTTCAAGACAATCAAAGTGCGGGCCTAGTGGGCTTGTTTGGGCTCCCTCTGTCTGTCCGGTTCCTCTGAAGTCAGCTCGGACCGCTTCTGTTTACGTTTCTCAGCTCGTCGCCTGTGACAATCCACATATGGTCATTTATCAAAGATCTGTGCTTCACAAGAAGCTGTTTTTGTGAAGCTGTCAGCTCAGATATAGCCAGTGATAGCTCTGTAGACTTTATTGTGCAAACTTGTCAGAATTCCCATCAGAGTCGCAATCGCAGCCAGCCATGTAGTACCCCCTTCCATCTCTAGCCCAATGATTTGTGTTCAGATGAGAAACCCAAACCATCCCAATAAAGTTTTGGCAAGGATGGGCCGGTTTAATTGGCAGGCAATTGACGCGCCAATAGACTGTCATCCTGGGGGTCAAG
Source organism: Rhinogobio ventralis (assembly GCA_039654625.1). NCBI lineage: Eukaryota > Metazoa > Chordata > Actinopteri > Cypriniformes > Gobionidae > Rhinogobio > Rhinogobio ventralis. The sequence continues at coordinate 23,888,157 of CM077204.1, forward strand.
AGTAATTTATTGAGACGCTAACTGGCTTTTTTTTTTTTTTTGGGCCGCCGTTCCATATTGAAATTCCCATCCAGACTGTATTACACGAGAAGATGATGACTTAATCCCCTGTTAATTAGAATAACATTTCCAGCAGCTGAGGCTTAGCTGTTAATGCGAGGGCTGCGGGCCGCACAGGAAAGGCCGGCCGGCTGGATCTATGGCCCCAGAGTGGGAAGCTTGGCCTGGGCTCAGAGATCCAGGCAGCGGGGGCAACTCTCCACACCTCCAGCGGATGAGTGGTGAAAAGCTGTTAAATCCGCCACTGATGACTCTCTCGTCGGCTAATAAGCTCATGTTTATTGGCAGGCTCTGTCCGTCAGTGGCCTATTTTCAGCAGCAAATGGAAATATGTATTAGAAACACAGAATCCTCATATGGTAGTGCAATATTTTTAATAAGCCAATTTTGCATCATCACAGAAATTGATTACAGGTGTGTTTTTTGTTTGTTTCTATCTATCTATCTATCTAGCTATCTATCTAGCTATCTAGCTATCTATCTAGCTAATCTATCACAAATTATCAGAATAAAAATTGGAGTGAAACGTAATTCATTTGATCAGTTTCACAAAATTTCTGCTGTAACCTAGTATTTCTTCATTTAATGCCATAGCGTATGTCTATAACTTTAAACCCCAGATTTTCAGTGTAGTCTCAAGCTTTTAGACCTTACTGTAAATAGACACAGACAGTAAAGTATGGGGTAAAGTAATGTGAGATTAAAATACGTTTTTACAATCTAAAGGTTTTAAAATAAGAGAATTTTTATTCTGCAAAGTGCTTTTGCAGTGATTTGCTGCCAGCTTCACCTTTGGAGAGAGTGCAGAAGTGAAACCGGAAGTGTCAGTGCCAGGTTTGTCCTGTTCTGTTTCTACACCAGTATTATTCCAGCAGGCTCTATACTCTTTAAGAAAGACCTCATTACCAGCCTCATTGATTGTGCTTCCTGCATCAACGACCACAGCTTCTTCTACCACACCAGCTGAGAGAGAGAGAGAGAGAGAGAGAGAGAGAGAAAGAGAGAGGGGAGGCTTAGCCCAGTGCATCTGTGTGTCCTGCATTATTGGTAGGGAGGTAAGCAGTAGGCAGGAGGTTTATGGTGCTGTAATTGGTAGTTAGTGTGATATTTGTAAGACAAATAGAGCTATATGTGTGATTCCTCCTCTCTCTCCTCTCTAGTCTTTACAGCCACCAAAGGGCCTCATTATAGCCCACCGCAGCCCAGGCCTCACTGCACCACAGACACACACACAGAGGGCTGGAAGTTGTGTGTGACACTGTGGCTGCCAGGACTGATAGATGATACAGTAAGTGTGGTATTCATTGAGAGAGGACCCTGACGGTCAGGGGAATGAAACAGCTCTTCATTACAGCGCACCCGGTGGGCGTTTTACACTCACGCTGTGCACTGCGGGACTGACCGAGTTTACGGTGGTCACTTATGCATATGCGGGGTTCAGAATTAACTTTTTTTGCAAGACCTGCCATTGACTAGCAAATAAAGAAAATACAGGGAAGAGAAACGGACATCTTCGGACATCATGTCTAATGCAGTTTTGATGTTGAAATAAAGCTGAAATTAAATGTATATTAGATGGAAAAATATATAAAACATTGTTCCTTGGCAACTAACTGAAATTAATCTATTGAAGTGCTAAAATTGCTAAACCTAAAACTGAAATAAAAATAAATTAAAATTAAATAAAAAATAAATAAATAAATAAATACTATAATAGCATATAAATAATACTTTGGACAGTGGTCTAACACTGCTACTTGATAAATATTCAGTATTTGTTCCATTAAAATGAACTGCAAGGAGGTGCAGTTAGCAGTGAGAACTCACTTTCTTTCATCCCTTTCTGAACCAGCTGCTGTTTATTCACAGACGTGTGCTTGTGTGTGCGCCCATCCCATCCTTTAAAGGAACTGGAGCGGGCCGCAGGGTAGATTACTGCTGAAATCACGACTTGTTCTCTCGCTGTCGGCTACCAAGTGTGAACACACTTCAGCTCTGGGAAAAGACGAAGAGAATTATAGAACCAAAGCATCTGAAGCTATATATATATATATATATATATATATATATGTGTGTGTATATGTAAACACAAGACTCTGTTCTCTAGTAAAATTAATTGCGACTGTAAAACAGTGAACAATCTGAGAGGAGTAAATAAGGTGTTTTTTTTTTCTTTTTGTTTTCATTAAAAACAGCATCAGCACTCAGTCTCTTTGCCGTCACGCCAGCATTCCGGATTCGTATTCCTGGATGCACAAACAGTGTGTAATTATCCCAGCCTCCCTGCTGTTCTCTCTCTCTCTCTCTCTCTCTCTCTCTCTCCCCCTCATTCGGTCTCTGCATATCACACACTGGAAAGACCAAGACCCAAGATGATTCTCTCTCTCTCTCACTGTCGCTGTCACACAAGAGGAAAAGAGCTCTTCTCTTCATTACAGAAGGACCTGATCCAACTTGAAAGATGCAGCCATTATTCTTGACTGTCTGGACTCCCCCCCCTCTCTTCCCTGTCACTGGCTTATTGTTTGGCCTCCTGGGGTTGCATTTTAAACCTGCACTGTCGCTCTAGCCCACAGAACGAGGGTTTCATCGACTACTCATAATGTCTGCATGCTGTTATAGAAAATTCTGGGGAAAGAAATGTAAATTGTTTTATGCAAAAATAATGACATTTGCTTCATAATGCAGAGGGAGTGATGCATGTATGTGTTTATAGTGCAGAGGTGTGATGCAAGGGAATGTTATGCCAAATGCAAATAAGAAAAACAAAATGATCACATTTGCACAGTAGTCTGAAGTCAGTTTATGAAAGAAAAATTCTGCAATTCTAATTACCTTGAATTTTTGTAACCATATTCATTGATTATGATTTGAGTTCAAAGCGGTCTGGTTACCACATGATATAAGCAAAAACTAAAGTTTTTAATGTTTTCTTTTTTTTTTTCTGTCAGCTGTGGTCATTTCACATGAGTAAAAGGGGGTGGAGTTATTCAATGCTGTTTAGTCCATTTAATGTGCATTTAAATAGTACATTTCATAAACCTTGCTAATATTAGGGCAGTTTGGTTTATGATGATGTGCTTGGCAGACACCAGAGAATACTGTTTCCATGAAAGGGTGTACATGGTCTGCAACAATGCTTAGGTAGGTGGTACTTGTCAAAGTAACATCCACATGGATGGCAGGACCCAAGGTTTCTCAGCAGAGCATTACCCAAAGCATCACACTGCCTCAGCCGGCTTGCCTTCTCCCCATAGTGCATCCTGGTGCCATGTGTTCTCCAGGTAAGCGACGCACACACACCCAGCCATCCACGTGATGTAAAAGAAAACGTGATTCATCAGACCAGGCCACCTTCTTCCATTGCTTCGTGGTCCAGTTCTGATGCTCAAGTGCCCACTGTTGGTGCTTTCGGCGGTATACAGGGGTCAGCATTGGCTCCCCGACTGGTCTGCGGCTATGCAGCCCCATATGAAACAAACTGCGATGCACTGTGTATTCTGACACCTTTCAATCAGAACCAGCATGAACTTTTTGAGCAATTTGAGCTATAGCTCGTCTGTTTGATCGGACCACACGGGCCAGCCTTTACTCCTCACGTGCATCAATGAGCCTTGGCCGCCCATGACCCTGTCGCCGGTTCACCACTGTTCCTTGGACCACTTTTGATAGATACTGACCACTGCAGACAGGGAACACCCCACAAGAGCTGCAGTTTTGGAGATGCTCTGACCCAGTCGTCTAGCCATCACAATTTGGCCCTTGTCAAACTTGCTTAAATCCTTTCACTTGCCCATTTTTCCTGCTTCTAACACATCAACTTTGAGGACAAAATGTTCACTTTCTGCCTAATATATCCCACCCACTAACAGGTGCCGCGATGAAGAGATAATCAGTGTTATTCACTTCACCTGTCAGTGGTCATAATGTTATGCCTGATCGAAATATAATATAATATAATAATAATAATAATAATAATAATAATAATAGTAGTAGTAGTATACTGTATGCAGTAGTAGTAGTAGTAGTAGTAGTAGTAGTAATAGTGTTTTTGTTTGTTTCTTTTTTTTTTTTAATTCCCATTATTAAAATTACAACATAGTTCCATACTTTTAATGTCTAAATGTTGCTGAATTTCCAATAACATATTTTTCAACTAGGCTGCAGTCCCACCCACATTATTCTCCATTTAATTTTTTTCCCCCTTTAATTTTTTTCCCCCATTTTCCCCCCTTTAGGACAGCAAGTGAGTGTTGCAGTTCATTTTAAACGATTGTCACTGGAATTGGTTTTGCAAGGCACTGAGAGAGTGATGGCCCCAGTCATTATGTCTCTGCCCGCTTAGCATGCTGGTAATTAGGGACAGAGAGAGAGCAAGCTAGAGAGAGAGTGAGAGGAGAGGCTGCCACTCTGGTTCACAAGGGTGAAAGAGACTTTATTAAGAGTCAGAGACAGATCACAACTGCTAAGTGACCCACCAAGGTCAGGATCAAGGGCAGACTTTGTAATTAGTATGCTTTTCTAGGAGGAAGGCTACAGTGCCGTTGTTCTGCCACAATCAAATTAGCCCCTCCATTGTGGACCCTGTATCACGACCTCAGGGCCTGGACGGCTTCTTCTGACAGAATAGCAATGATACAAGAGAATATGTACCCTGGCTTCGTAATGGGTCCAAATTTCAGATTAATTTATTTATTTGTAACTAGGATGTCAGACTTCACTAGGCCAGTATTTTCCAATCTTTTTTGTATTATATTACCCCACAGCCCCTTCAGTGAGGCTCAGGTAACCTTCATTGACACCAGGCCACAAATGTTCCTTTTAACACATATTACACCGTATCCTAACCAGATGCAATGTGATCAAATTCTAGCAACAAGCAATTTGTCTGTCCACACCAGGGGCCTCATGTATAAAACTTTCCATAGATTTCATCCTAAAAGTGTGTGTACGCAGTCAGCGGAAGATTGTGAGTACATGCATCTCCACCCCGTCTCCGTCTCCTCCCCGGAAAAAAAAAACATGTATGGAGCTTACAACGCCTAGTTTTACTATGCATACCGTCATCTGCATATCATTTCCACCCACATGATACCATGTTTAACGGTACAAGACATGAGGAAAATATGAGATACGGACTATGTGCTGTCACATTGGACCGTGTACGTTGTGTGTATGTTCATTCATTTTTCGATTTAATATTGAATGTAAAAAAAATTAGAAAACGGCTCATTTATTTGTTTTCATTTTCGGCTTGATTTTATATGTTTAGGTTCAGGGGTAGAAAATGGATAAACATCTTGAATATTCGATTTCCACGTGGGTGGGCATGAAACACCCCTTTCCGCTGATTATAGATAATAGTCATCCACTGCTGGACGGATTCTTACAGTGTTTATTACAAATAATCTCTCTCTCATCAAACAACCGCACTAAGGAATGCATTGACAGAAATCGTGCTGGGCAGGGCCTAGAAAGGGTTTTCTTCTCTATAGGAATGGGTTCGTCAACCTATGTGCCAGAGAAATATTAGCTGATTATTTCAGAAATATTAATGTAGGCTTACCCGCATCTGCACCCACATTATCCATCAGCCTACTTTTTTTGGCACACCACTGGTTTTATTTAGTTGTCCAACTATTAAAATCTGCATTACCCACTGGACAGCACGCAGATGCAGTTACATTGTAGAAAAAGCACAGACCAGTATCGATGTAAGTGTAAATGTGCAGCATAGTGACTGATACAATCTTTGCCATGGAATACGCTTGTTTGTAAACATAGAATTCACAGTTTGAATGTTCCTGTATTCATCACATTATTTTCAAGATCAGAGGTAAATTATCCATAATCTCTTTTATTATGAAGTCACTGAAAATGATATTCAAACTCGAAACGTTTTTAATATGCAAAACACAATAATTACCTGAGCTGTCAGCCGCAACGTTGCAGAAATAGAAACCATTCTAAAAATAGAATTCCTGTTCACTGTTGCGACTGGTTAGAACCAAAACTGGAAAAAAAATAAATAAATTGGAAACATGCATTTTATCACATGTTGTGGCGCTGTACCTGGTTAGGACCATAGACCATAAAAAAAGATAGGACACGCCATAAACTTGATTTTCTCAAACTTCTGCATTCATATTGCTCACATATTACTGTAGCACAATTTTTGCTGAACACAGCGTAATCAGACTTTATGCATTAAAATGGAAGTTACTGAAATAAGAACAAATGTCAGGGCATGTCATAACATCTCCAGGGCCTTCAGAGTCTAGAAGGTTAAAGTGGCCATTATTACAATAAACTAATAGCAATCAGTGCTGTTGGTGAAAAAAAAGAGACTGACCAAGTAGCTTCCTCTCTTTTTAATAAGACACTTGAGCTTGTTTGTCTACAGTTTAGTGGACAGTCACAGAGAAACTTTCTATGAGAAAGACCTAACCGCAAATATATTTATAAATGAAACCCAGATGAGATGTTTAACAAAAGTACTCAAACTCATTTGCACTCTTTGTACGATGTAATTTAAATACCACAGAAGCTCAAGTATGAAATATCACCCACGAGCGAATACTCTGTCATTTGTACAACTTTTAATGAGAAGTTACAACATACAGGTACCAAATACAAAAGTTTAACAAAGCAAAATCTGAAACCAAGCACCCCTTGCAATTTGCATAAGGACCCCCTGGGGTGCATGTACTGTAAGCCTGGTTGGAAATCACTTGACTTGACTGTTATTGTTCATTCTAGCTCTACAAAATTGTTGGATTGTTTTTTGTTTTTTCCTGGGTTAGATGGCTTCACTTTACTGTCGTTCTTATCGTTCTTTTAAAGAGCTGTGAGCTTGTATCTTAGACAATAACCTTTTAAGGCCTGGTCACACCAAGACTGAAAACTATAAAGATAGCCTACGTTAGCATCCACACCAATGGAAATGAATGGTCTATTTATTACAAACACACTACATTTATATCATCATGGCACTCTAAATGCTTAACACTCTGGATTCTAATTGGCTGTCAAGGTTTGTTTCATTCAAAAATGTTCTGAGAGTGATTCCAAGGATATTGTTCCTCTGTGACAGTGGTATTGTTGTGGTGTGGACTGCCTTATTCACATAGAATTAGAATAATTATTAAAGTTTGATAGTTATAGGTATTGTCCTTGGTGTGAATGACCCTTTAGAGTGGGAGAGAGAGAGAGAGAGTGAGAGTAAGAGTAAGGAGCAGGTTTTTGTGAGTGGAGAGAAGAGGCACATTACAACTTTTTATAGGTTAGCAGGCAGTGGTTAACCAAGAAACTATAGCCTGTTAACTGTCAGCGTCCCAGTAGGACTCTTGCCGAACTTTTTTTTCCCCAGTTACATTGGTAATCATAGCCACAGGAACATATTTTATCAGAGGGGGGTGCTGGGGGGCGGGGCTTGATGTTATGGGGCGGTGCCATGGTGAAGGATTTAAACAAAATCCTAATATTAAACAGCCCAAACAACACTTACAGATGAACACTCAGAACTCATGATTAAATAGGCTAAATGTTAAAAACACTGCATATTTCACTACAAAGTGGCAGCAGAGAAATCTGCTTCTTACCTTATAATATTCTAATATAGTTTGGCGCTCAGGAGTTTGGGTTGAGTTCACACAGAAAGCAAAAACACAAGACACGGGCATTGGAATGGGGAAAAAACGCAAGGTCTCAAGACCAAACCTATTTAGAATAAACGTATTTTATTTTGAGCGCCACATTTTTAGAATGCTGTGTCGTGCGCGAGACCCCACAAAAGACGCGAGACGCGAGTGCATCTGTCCGTCTAGCCTGTTCACATAGAAAAAAAAGCACCCTCAGCCCCCCTAGTTCCCACGGCCATGTTGGATATCAATTGAAAGCTTAAACACTCAAAACACTGAAATTGGACATTGTGTCACCATGGAAAATGGTATATTAAAACCTTTTAGTGTGTGATAACTTCAAATCAAAACTTTGTTAGATATATGGCTTTGATTTTCTAGTCATTTTAGTGTCCAAATTATTTTGTAGAATATTTTTTGGATAAAAAAACATTTAGTTCAGTAAATTTGCTTTGCAGTCAATTTAAACTTTTATAACTTTTTTTACATTTAGCTTTTTAAAAGTGCTTTTTTTAAATTCCAAGACCAATCTTGTGTCTATGTTCCAAAACCATTTTCGTGAAATTCCACCATTTAAGTTCAGATCTGCTCAAAAAGGTGGGTGACAGTTAACAGGTTAACCCGATACCCATCAATTACTTGTTTTCTGTCTTTCTCTCTCTTTCACAGTAGACCTCAATATAAAGTACCATAGCAAACATCTCTGGACACACTATCTACTTCTTCTGTGTCATAAACTATCACACTTCCAGATGAATTAGATACATCAGCTATGGCACAATCGACACAGCGAACGACAGGGAGATGAACCCAAGACGCCAGCAGCGTTACTGCAACCCTGACGGCAGATACCCATCTTCACTCAGCCACGTCCTCCCCTCACACACACACGCTGCATTAAAACGCTCCGTTCTCTCCCTCCAGCATCCTTCCCATTAATTCTCTCCCTTTCAGCCTCTTGCGTTTGTCTGATTTAACAAGATAAGATTCGAGAGCTGATGTTGGCTGTTCTTAATGTACCATAGGGTCCACAATGGGAGCTGCACCCCAGCTTCTGAGAGAGGCGTAAATCGACTATTCAGGGGGAATTGGGGGGAGAGAATTAGATATGCAGCATAACAATTTTACAGCCCTAGCCTCAGAAATTGAAATAGTGGAGATTAATGTATCATACATTATACACTGTCCATCGAAATCAGCTCTAATATACTGAGCAGGCTTGCATAACAAGAATAAGACTTTCTAAGAAGTGCTCCTAAGGCCAGCCTGACCTCAGTAATTGATTCGGATCTCTACGCGCCTGTCGAGCAGTCTTTACCAGAAAGCTCCTGAGGAAAAGTAATCTCCTATTGTATGATTCTGATTTAGATCATTGCAGATAATTCAGCGCCAGTGACCGCAGATACGAGAGAGTGTACTATGTGTGAACTCAAGGAAAATCGTAAAAGAGGGAATATTTGAGTTAAAACGTTGATGTTAAATGTGCTAATGTGCTGTTAAATTGGAGTTTTTATGTTTTTTATGTCAGCTTTGGAGGATGATAGTTTGCTAAGGAGTTGTATAGGATGAGATGTAGGTGATGATTGTTCTATGATATACTTAAGTTTATAGCTTGTAGCGAATTAGAACAGATTCATTAGAGTTTGTTTGACATTTATAATTTTATTGGATTTAAAGGCACAATATGTAAGTTTTTTTATTAAAATATCCAAAAACTACTAGAACAATGTTATATATTTTGTTGACTTGTGTACTTACATTATCCCAAATGTTTCCAAGAATGTTTAAATCCAGAGAAATAAGCAATTTTAACCAGGACACGGACCATGTCCGTGCATCGCCTATCAATGACATCATACCCGCGTTACCCTCTATTTCTGGTTTTATTTTGTAGGAACGTGAGCAACTGTTTGAATACATTCATTGACAGAAAACTAATCATTGTTATATAGCTCAACACAGTTAGTCTTATCATTTAAATTTAAGTTTTCTTGATTTTACCATGCCTAATATTGATCTAGTTTACTGCAGTGTGCAACAAGTGTCTCATAGTAGCCGCCAAGCGAACACACAGAGTAGCATTATAACATAACTTTCAAAACACACAAATGTATCTAATATGATAAAACAGCGCTGCATTACCCCACATACGCATGACCGGAAGAAGCGGACGTCTGCGGCATAATAAAAGCTCATCAAGTGTCATCAAGCTATGCCTTTGTTTTGAATAAGTGACCTCTAGTGGCGGAAAATTACATATTGTGGCTTTAATCAATTCCATTATTATAATAATTGATTATATATTCCCCCAATACATTATCAATTATGTATCCACTGGTATTTGAGTAACGGGCATATCCTGAATTTGAATTTAATTTGATTTAAGATTGCAAGCAAGAGGCATAATTCCAGATTTAATTAATATGGTATGATATAGAATTAATATGAATGAAATTCAGATCAATTTTTAAAGCTATAATTGTTAAGTTTAAAATCTAAATTTAAGAAAAACACTGAAAGTTTATAGATAGCAATTTGTATTCAGTTTTTATATTTCATCATATCTAATGGAAGAACATTTAATTTCCCAGAAAGCATTGTCTGTGTTGGATTTCCTTGAATTGCAGTTCAGTAAATTCCATTTACTGCCACTCCAATTTAGTTTTTCTGTAGGGTGTGATCAATTCAATTTTACACCAATGGATTGGCAAGGAAGTTCTTCAATTCTGAATTTTGCACAATCATGTTGTTTGTAGTTTGAGTTAAAGGGTTAGTTCACCCAAAAATTCAGTGTCATTCCAAACCTATAAGCCATTCATTCATCCTCGGAAAGACAAGATCTTTTAATGAAATCTGAGAGCTTTCTGTCCCTGCCTACACAACTACCAATTTCAAGCCCCAGGAAGGTAGTAAAGACATAAAAGTAAACCATGTGACTCCAGTGGTTTAACCTCAATTTTATGAAGTGATGCAAGTGCTTTGATTGTGTAAAAAACAAAAAAAAAACATAATTTACCACTTTATTTGCAAAATATTAATATCCAATGCGCATTTATGCAACACCGTCTGCTCTCATGTCAACACGTAAACGCGTTGGAGATTAATATTTGGTAAAGTGGTAAATAAAGATGAACAAAAGTCTTACGGGTTTGACGTGACATGAGTGTGCGTAATTAATGACAGAAGTTTCATTTTTGGGTGAACTAACCCTTTAAATGTGTAGTTAAAGGAATAGTTCACCGAAAAAAAATCTTTTTTAATCATTTACTCATGTTAAATAAAATGACTTACTTTCTTCTATGTAAAACGGAAGATGTTGAGCAGAATATCAGCCTCAGTCACCATTCATATTCACTGCATGCAATAAAAGTGAACGGTGACCCAGGTTGCCAGTCCCAAACATGCTGCCAAACATCACCCTTTTTTGTTTCACAGAAAGCCATACAGGTTTGGAATCTGCTCAGAGAAGAGCACAATACAACATGAGACATGATTTTGCAGCGTATGTATAATCTGTACTTTTTATCTTTTAACTGCTCATCATAAATGTTTATTGATCATACTTACTAGCATACCTCCACTGACTCCCACCCTGCTGCTGCTTGTATCTTTTTGGCAGTGTGTCTGTCTGTCTCTCTCTCTTTCTCTTTTTGTCTTTTTCTAAGTCTTTGTGATCACTGATTGGCGAGCCCCTGGTTTTGATTAACTTGACTCTCTTTGAAATCAGACAGCAGGCACATATCTGGGGGCATCACACAGAATACATGGGTTAAAAGGCTTACAGAAAAAGATCAAGATTCTAGCTTAATAAAAATCAATTCAATGAGACTGGTTAAAAAAAGAGTCAATGTTGGTTTCAGAGAGATTTGCCATTATGGCTAATTTCATCCTTTATACTTGTTTTTTCCATTGTTGCTCTATGATTTTTAGAGATGGACATCTAAATGATTCATAACATAATCTGTCATTATGTCAACATGGACAAATCGCAGAAGAGAATTATTTTTTTTTTTTAATGAATTAGCTGTTGTTTATCTCATATTTCCTATAGTACAGTGACAGTCCTCTAGAGCAACATAACTGCCACTGATACCACAACACTGTAGCCTCTAGAGGAGACTGAGAGTGTTTTAACAGGGGGTGAGTTGTAACACCATAAGTTTTAACCAATTAGAAATGAGCTACAGGGCTAAAATAGCTACATAAGCACCACCTTGAGGTGACAGTAACGGTGGACAATGAATCTACAGTACCGTTCAAAAGTTTAGGTTTGGTAAGATTTTTTCTTTTGCATTCATCTGATCAAAACTCTACTCTAGTCTTCAGTGTCATATGATCCTTCAGAAATCTGATTTGGTGCTCAAGAAACATTTGTTGTTATTATTAATGTAGAAAACAACTACTTAATACTTTACGAAGTGGAAACCACAATACTTTTTTTAACTCCCCAGTCACCCATGTTATCCTTGTGATCACTTCATATCGCCTATACACCATTTTTACTTTATTTATTAGGGCCCGAGCACCGATGGTGTGAGGACCCTATTGGAATTGCTCGGTCTATTATTCTACTCCCAAGTGAATCGCATTTTTGAGGGCCTAAACATGCTCGAAATGTCATGAAACTTTGCACGCGCATCAGAAGTAGTGAAAATGTATGTCTGATATGGGTTTCAGAATTAGGGGTGGCAAAATGGCTCGATTTCACATACAAGTATGAAATTCAGTACACACATGTAACAGCCCAATACCTACAAAAAAGTCCCGGGAGCCAAATCTAAAAAACCCAAAATCTTAGAATTTTTTTGCCATTTCCAGACGTTGTACTTTAACAAACTCCTCCTAGAGATTTGATCAGATAAACATCATATTTGGTCAGTCTAATCTAAAGGCCTTTGCAACGTCAAAGAACTTGAGTTTTCGCTGAAGGGTGTCTGTGGCGGCCTGACAAAATTCAATGTTTCGCCATGAAACAGGAAGTTGTTGTAACTCAGGCATACATTGTCCGATGTGCCCCAAACTGCTCATGTTTTATTAGAGTCCTGGCTTGAAGACATCTACATGCCAATATTCAGTTACAGTCATAGCGCCACCTGCTGGCAACAGGAAATGTCATGTTTTACACTGTGATTTGTCTGGCCTGACAAAAGTCTGATGTTTTCGCCATGAAACAGGAAGCTGTTGTACTTGGGCATACAATGTCCGACCTGCCCCAAACTTCACATATTTGATAAGAGTCCTGGCCTGAAGACATCTATATGCCAATATTCAGTTAATCATAGCGCCACCTGTTGGCAACAGGAAATGGCATGCTTTAAACTGTAATTCACTCCCTGAAACACATTTAAATATGCCATGAAGTACCAAACATGCTAGAAGCACATCAAATCATGCAACACTTGACTAAGTGCTAATGTATGCGATTAACGTCATGAAACAGGAAGTTGTTGTAACTCAAGCATACAATGTCCGATCTGCCCCAGATTTCACATGTTTGAAGACATCTCCATTGTAATATTCAGCTATAGTCAATGCGCCACCAGCTGGTAGCAGGAAGTGTGGCAATTACAAATGACTGACATTTTTATATACTTAAATGCATACCGTGTTCCGTTTTCCTAAAGCCACCGGGTGACGGTGGCACAGGTGCGAGGGCCCTTTCATCGCTGCTTGCAGCTTTAATATTAGTTTTGTAATGGGCATCATTAAATATCACTAAATACTGTTGCTTTGACCAGCATCATTACAGCCAACTTTATATTTGAACATTATTACAGACACTTTTATTATCTATTGCCACATGGATTCATGGTAATTGTGTTGTGGGGTGCAGCACAAGGAAATTAAACAAATGCAGATCCTCAGAAAAATAACGATACAATGAATCTGGTATTTAATACAGAGATCAAGACAATAATTGCAACAGATCTAAAGCAGTACTATAATACTAGACAAGACTATAATGAATAGTGCATTATTATGGCTTAGTCTGCTGTACTGATTCAGAGTAGTGTAAAAATGTCCATTATTGCATTAATTCTAATATAGAGTGCAACAGTGCCGATCCAGTTTTTTAGTAGTAGCATAGGGAGACTGACTTAATATGTCATGCACAGCGCTTCATTGGATTGGCTGCACACTAACGTATTCTTTTGGCACGATTTGCTTGTCTTGCTTTGCCGAATTGTCATTTTTTCACAAGGAATTCACTGTTAAAAAATAAGTAGGTTTGTATCATTTCCTATCACTCCCTTGATGTTTTTTCTTCCAGAACCTTACTATTTACTGCACTCGACTGTCACCCTAGCTATTGTTACATCATCACTACCATTAGTCGGTTCCACTGTCGGGCCGAACGGTTCTCATTGTGTAACCGTTCAATTCCGTGCCGATCCAGGCCAGCTGGTACGGTTCTGGTTTCATTTTCCACTGTGGGGCTGATAACGGCCGCTCTTTGGAATGTAATACAAACGCGTCAGTCGTTGCCTTGGTAACACAATGGTTTACTGATGATATGAGATGTAATTAACGACCGCATTATGGAGGATAATCAGATATTTCTTTTAATTGTATTATTAATTTGTGTTTACTTCGCTCAAATAGAGTGCTTAGCCAGCTACAGAGAAAATGGTAGCCAGGCAACAGACAATTGACCAATCCTGAGTGGCGAAATCACTTCATGGATTCTACCAGCACGGTTCGGCACGGTTAGACAACCGTGCAGAGAATTCCGGGCCGAGAACGGTTTGTAATCGTGCCGTGCCGTAATAGGAAAACACAACTGGAACCGTTCCTTTCCATTCTAAGAACCGTTCAGCCTGACGGTGGAAAAGCGGCTAATGTTACATTATTAATGCTATATCATTGCTAGCCCTTTTAAATCGATTATGATTATTCCGGTACTGCTACTCTTGCATTTCCACTGTTACTCGTATTATGAGGTTGTTACACTCATTTTTGGCTCCATTATTACATCAGCAGCACCAGTTACGCCCATTATTATTACAGTAGTTGTTAATATTCATGTGTTAGCACATATTACATAATATAAATATCCAGCTGTGTCTTTATTATGACAACTAATACCTAGCCCATCAAATTGGTCCTCTACATAATGTTCGTATTTGTGAAATTTGTTAGGTTGGTAAGCACAAGCGTTCTTATCCTGGATGAAGAGGAAATGAGAGTTTATGTAATGTAACAATAGCACGGGTAATCTCCTCCATAATTTCCCTTGTCGTTGGTCATATCTTGCACATGGTGCCTTAGAGATGAGGAGATAAAACTGCTTCATTTCTCTAGGTAAATAGAGGAGGGGTCCGCTTCCTCTTGTTCGACCAAAGCAGAAGGGGAAACTGTGATTCCAGCTTCTTTGCCCCCCCTCCGGCACTGACAGTTACCGCTCGCACTCCTCGCACGCACTCCCTTCCCTCACCTCCCCTCGAGCTTCCGTCTGTATCACACAAACAGTAGGAAACAGTTGATTTTCATTTGCTGTTGCTGGGCAATACGACGTGATGTCTTAACACTTGTAAATGAACACTCCTCCTCCCTCTAATCTGTCACTTTATGTGCCATAGATTTTATTTCTGACGTTGCAATATCACATTCTTAATAACAATAATCAACTGCCTGTGTTGTTTTTTTCCCGCAGAAATTAAATCCTGACACAGAGAGCAGGACTAATAAAAGATGTAGCTGGAGGAAAAAGGAATAAATAAATATGACGAATCACGGCGACTGGGAATTTGTATTCAGATGCGAGAGACAATTACACAAAGAGTCAGAATGTATCAGGCTCTCAGCAGATCTGTAATAGCTGTGCTGCGGGCCTGCTTGTTTCCTGCTTAAATGGACTATGTGGGGTACGTTGTGGTGCGACTTACATTGTCCAATACAGTCAAGGCTGATAATAGACACACAAATGCATACGGACTATACACATGAATGTGTAGCTGTTAAAGATTAACAACAGGTTTAGGATGATATAATATGCTGCATAGAACAGTGAATATAAAAGACTTGTAGTAGAGTGGGATCCAAATCGTCTACATTAATCCGGATACTTTTGAAAACGGCGTTTTCGTTTCAAAACGCTCTCCGTCCACACTAGCGTTTTCAAGCATTTTCCAAAAGTTTCTCTTCCACACTGAAATGTCGGAAAACACAAAATTCACCTTACTGTGCATGTGTAAACCCTCAAAAAAATCTCACTGAAATGAGGGATGATACAGACGGAGCAGACATAATCAAGCTATCACACAATTCTTCTGGAAGGATCATTTTATTTAGCAAATTATCTCAACAATCACTAAGTCATCCAGGTCGCACTCACTCACCATTTATGTGTTTGGTCTAAAACGCAACTGCTGCCATGTTTTTTGTCATTTTTGCAGGACTGTGATTATGAAGAGTGTGAAAAGTAACATATTTTAGCAACTGTGAAATTATACCACATAACAGGCAGAATACATGTATAAACATGAATATCTATCGGTCCAATATGAGTCACATGACTAAACATGCATCATTGTTTTCAAATACCTCAGTTTTCACAGTCCACACTACAACACGGAAATGGCATTTTCAGATTTATCGACTTTGGAGAGCGTTTTCAAAAATTGTAGTTTTCAAAAAGCTTCTTTAACGCTGTCTCAGTGTGGATGGAAGGCCAAAAATGTAGAGAAAAAGATGCGATAAAAAAAAGATACGAAAAGGTATATTAGTGTGGACAAGGCCTGAAAAAGTGACCAAGAAAATCTCCTTTGTTGTCATGATTGGTTATAAATGAAAAACGTTACAGCATTTTTATTTATTTATTTTTTTTTTGCTTTACCGGGACACATCTGGTTAGGATAATTTTATAATAATAAGTAAAAAAAAAAAAAAAAAAAATCAAGTATTTAAGCTAAAAAACTAAAATGTTCATGCCCTCTCAGTCCTGCCACTCAGTGTGGTTTAGACTTTTGGACCCCACTGTATTTTTGTAATGTGAATGTATTTTCAGCTATTATTCTTGCAATTTCTTCCTGTTAACCTTTTCGTTCACCTGATATCAAGTATCTCAGCTAGATTATTATTATTATAAAAAAAAAAAAAAGCATGTTTTCCTCTCTGAACCAAATTGAACCGGTGGACAAATAGGCCCCAGTGCTTCTCACATGTGACCACAAGCTCGGGCATGTCAACTGCCTCTGCTGTCCTCTCTGGATGACAGATATATCAGGTCTGGGTTCAGCTGCAGGGCCTCAGGAGATTGAGAGGGAGCCGCTCTCATCCTGGCCCAGCGGTGATAAGTTTGGTGGGGGGAGAGTTTCAAGTTCCTCTGGGAGCACCGACTTGTGCTTCTGCCCTACGCTCTGGCCAAGCAAGAAGCTGTTGTCTCAGATCTCTTTGGACCTCTCAAACTCAAGCCCACCACAACAACTAAACATTTTCCATTGTCCACTTACATTCCCTTTTGTCTCTCCTCTGTGTCTGTTTCTTGTCTAGTCAGAGGACGGTGGCGTTGGATGAACTCAGACAGAGGACAAGATTAAAAACCAAACTCGGGTGGTAACGCTCAGACTAGACATGTAAGTCTTTGTTTTAGGGTTTATTATGAACGCAGATGAAATACATACACGCGCTCGCACGCACGTACATGCTCATTGATAAGAGTACTGTATTTTTTCATTATCAGACTCCGTATCATGCTGTGCCTCGCTCTGGTCTCAGTGTGTGTAGTTCAGGCCTGCATTATCTTGAGAGTAGATTTGCTCATATTTGCTGATGGCTTCTTTTTTAACAATGGTCCATCAGGCTGCTATCATCAAAGGTCCTGGTTTTAGGTTGAATGGCTGCATCTTGGGAGCACATTAGGCTGTGTGTGCATGACCTGGTTGTGTGGCTTTGATGTGCCTTTGTTCTCTGACCCATTTGAGTCTTGGCTGGGCATGTGGTGTGCCTGTAAAATGAGGGTGGCAAAAAATCCACGGATTTGGGTGTATCCATAGCTTTCTTTCAGAGGGGGCTCATTGGAAATGGACCCCTTATAGCAACGAGTGCATGGAGTCAGATCATACACTTTAAAGAACAGTAATATTAAAAAAAGCATAACTAATGCCAAAACAAATCCAGTTGATTTTTGATAATTAACAGTTAATAATTGACTACATTAGAAAAAGATGACCAAAAAAACAGTGCAATATAAAAGTTTATTTTATACAGAAAACTTTTAATGTTACTTTACCATATACAGTGAAAAATCGTAAATGGCTGAACTTACAACCAGTAATACAGTAAAATGTATGTTTTTTTGTTTTTTTTAAGTACAAACAAATTACCATATCATTTCGGTGAAAAGAGTAAAAGGACATTCCCAGAAGTCCCCCATGACATAGTCATATTTTATTCAAATAGTTTTTTACATTTTTTTTTATCAGTAATATACATTTGGGTGCTTCTGCTATTTAGCTGATTTGTATTACATCATTTTAGTGTTATGTTTTACCTTTTGCTATATTTGTATGAACCTGTGTACCGTCTATATATGAGTATTGGACATGTTTTATATATATATTATTATTATTTTTTTTTTAAATTATAAATATTATGGTTTAAATCAGATTTTGCTAGTTGACGCAGATGGTTATATTACCATTGTCACTTTAAGTTGTAAAATATACAGGAATCTGTTCAATATTTTTAGGAGTGAAATCCTGGCAACCACAACTGTGAGGTTTTTTGTTTTTTTTACCGTACATTTAACGGGATAATTTGCAGTGTATTTTCTGTTTTAAGCTTTATAAGAACTAACCGCCATGTCAAAACATTCTCTCTACCTCAAAGTGAATATTATAGTTGCTAATTAAAACCCGCTCTGTATAGCTCAAATCTTAGCATTGTTTCATTTGCATCTGTCTGTAATTAACTCTGAATTTATTTGTGAAAGCTCAGCTAGTCCTAATGTTCAACAATGAATCTCCTCGTACTGTTGTGACATGCACTTTTTCTTACTCATTACTTTGTTAACCTCGAGTTAGGTAGATTTTTAACCTATTAAAAGTGTAGAAAGTCAAAGTTTCTTTTTTTATATTCCTTTAGACAAGCTGTGTTCAAAAACATATTAAAAAAAAAAAAAAGAGGACAATTATGCATCTGTGCCTTTGACACAGAGCTAGATTCCAACACAGACTACGGAGGGTAAATTGGCCTATTTCAAGCACGGATCTGACATGTTTGGAGTCAGATAATGTGCGTCAAGGAGTGAAGGCCTAAAGTGATTAAAGCTAGCCCAGACATAATTATGTCAAACTCTGCAGTTGTCCTAAGCCCTCTCTAGTTGAAAGAGATTCCTCTGAAATAACAGCAGAGATGAGAAGGGGGAAAGGAAGGTAAGAGAATGCAAGAAAAAGTGAAAGGAAAGGGTTTTGAAGTGGTTTGCCACATTACCCTCTGCTGACCCATCCAATTTGGGTGAACAAGGCACCTGCTTTGAAAAATATTGTAACCATTTTTATGGAGCACCACAATGCAAAGCAAAATGTCAACTGAGAATAATTTTTGTCTTAAGATCCTAATCTAACTTTCATAGAGACATTTTTCAGTACATGAACTGCTTGTTTTGTGAGTTCAGCTTTATTAGACTAAAATCCTGTCAAAACAACCTGGCTTGTTGGTTTTATTTGGTTTAAGATGGTCTTACAGTCTGGATAATCTGATGTTTAGCTGATTTAGCTGGGCAGGCAGCTGAAAAGTGCTCAAAACCCATCTAAAACCAGCCAACAGTAAACCAGATTAGGCTTTTTTTCCCCCACTTTAACAGAGTGCTCATCAGTTAAATCATCCATACTTAAGCCCATAGTTTGTGATGGAGCATAGATAAGTTTGAACTTTCATTAAACTCATTTATATAACTGCCATTTATGAATGCAATGACTTTATCACTCTGATACTTCACCAAACTGTGTCATAATTTAGTTTAGTGGGATTAAAAAAAAATGGATCCATTAGTTGTGCACGTTTTTATGTGAAAATGAATTTAGCCTCTAAGTAAATATATAAACCTGCCATAATAATAGAAGCTGCAAATGGCTGTATCTTTCATATGTCTCTTTCTTACAATCTGATTTAATAAAAATGATGACGATGCATAAGGGTCAGCCTCATTTGAGTGTGAGATGCATGTAATCACACACCTATGTGTATTACACGCACAAACAATTAACGAGGCAACTCTATCACAAGCTATTTCAAAACCACTCCTCGTTCCTAGCATTTTATTACCTCATTTGGCATGTCAAGATCTGTGGGAACAGAGAACATAATCAAGCATTACCTGTATTTATGACGCTGTGATATAAGGGTGAATAAGCCATCAATCAATACGCAAAAGAGGCTGTTATTTTCAATTAGCAAGGGATCAAATTCAAATGAACAGCTAAATTCCATGCTGATGTGGGGAACATGGGGAAAAAGGATGTTGTGATGGTCTTTTCCAGGGCAAATGAATAGAGAGCTCTTATCACTGGCGAGACTCTATAAAGCAGCTAAATGAATAATCATCCGTGAGTTAGAGAGAGGGTCCCTTTTTAACAAGCTCAATTTGAACCCTGTAACACTGGCAGGGTGGAAGAAATGGAAGGATGATGGAGGTAGAGAGAATTAGTGAGATGGACTTTTTGGAGAATTCTAGAGTGCTGAACATTACAGTCAAGTAAAATTACGTTTCTAGAGTCCTCTTCTTGGTTTTGCTTGACTATGTTCTATTATAAAGGTATTTTAAATGCCTTAATTATGCATTATAATGCACCTTTTAATACAGTGTATGATCTCATGAACAATTGTAACACCGTTATAAAACATAATCTATTATACACCCCTAGAAAGTATAATGCATACACTTGACAAACAACAAGTTTAAGATGCAACAAGAAATCTGCAAAGATTATAATGCATGTTAACTTTGGTTACAATTATTTATGAAAAGATATAATGTCATAACATACATATGAAAACCTTTATAATGCTTTATATATAAAGGCTTTAAGTAAAGTGTTACTAAATTAATTAATCAATCTGTGAATATCTTAAATCTATTAAGTCATTTAAATATCCAAAATCATAAACGTATACATTTAAATAAGTTAATATTAATCATATTAAATAGATTTATTATGCATAGAAATGTATTATAACAAGTTTATTATAGACAATTTTAATATGTATTATTAAAAAAAAACTTTGTCCACCAAGTCAGTCAATTTAACCAACATGAAGTCATTATTATCATGTGACAAGAAAATCATAAAACATAGGTTACTGGAGACCCTAACAAATGCATGTCAAGATCATTTTTTACTCTTTTATATACACTCACCTAAAGGATTATTAGGAACACCATACTAATACTGTGTTTGACCCCCTTTCGCCTTCAGAACTGCCTTAATTCTAAGTGGCATTGATTCAACAAGGTGCTGAAAGCATTCTTTAGAAATGTTGGCCCATATTGATAGGATAGCATCTTGCAGTTGATGGAGATTTGTGGGATGCACATCCAGGGCACGAAGCTCCCGTTCCACCACATCCCAAAGATGCTCTATTGGGTTGAGATCTGGTGACTGTGGGGGCCATTTTAGTACAGTGAACTCATTGTCATGTTCAAGAAACCAATTTGAAATGATTCGAGCTTTGTGACATGGTGCATTATCCTGCTGGAAGTAGCCATCAGAGGATGGGTACATGGTGGTCATAAAGGGATGGACATGGTCAGAAACAATGCTCAGGTAGACCGTGGCATTTAAACGATGCCCAATTGGCACTAAAGGGCCTAAAGTGTGCCAAGAAAACATCCCCCACACAATTACACCACCACCACCAGCCTGCACATTGGTAACAAGGCATGATGGATCCATGTTCTCATTCTGTTTACGCCAAATTCTGACTCTGCCATCTGAATGTCTCAACAGAAATCGAGACTCATCAGACCAGGCAACATTTTTCCAGTCTTCAACTGTCCAATTTTGGTGAGCTCGTGCAAATTGTAGCCTCTTTTTCCTATTTGTAGTGGAGATGAGTGGTACCTGGTGGGGTCTTCTGCTGTTGTAGCCCATCCGCCTCAAGGTTGTGCGTGTTGTGGCTTCACAAATGCTTTGCTGCATACCTCGGTTGTAACGAGTGGTTATTTCAGTCAAAGTTGCTCTTCTATCAGCTTGAATCAGTCGGCCCATTCTCCTCTGACCTCTAGCATCAACAAGGCATTTTCGGCCACAGGACTGCCGCATACTGGATGTTTTTCCCTTTTCACACCATTCTTTGTAAACTCTAGAAATGGTTGTGCGTGAAAATCCCAGTAACTGAGCGGATTGTGAAATACTCAGACCGGCCCGTCTGGCACCAACAACCATGCCACGCTCAAAATTGCTTAAATCACCTTTCTTTCCCATTCTGACATTCAGTTTGGAGTTCAGGAGATTGTCTTGACCAGGACCACACCCCTAAATGCATTGAAGCAACTGCCATGTGATTGGTTGATTAGATAATTGCATTAATGAGAAATTGAACAGGTGTTCCTAATAATCCTTTAGGTGAGTGTATATAGAGTATATATGTGTATATACTGTATATTACCTTGATGATGAATTTATGCTAACTTTTTTTTTTTTACCTTAAAATGTTTTGAAAATAATGATTAAGTTGTGTGCTTTCCCATAAGTATAATTATGAAGTATTTTTATTTGATGGTTACACCAGTTTATTTTTATTTTTTTTTAAATAATATAATAATACTTTCTTTTCTAAAATATATGAAGTCAACATTACTTTTTTAAAAACCTGGCATAAGTGTTTTAAACTGAATCTTGAAATATTTCTCTTTTTTTTTATTATCTTGACATTGTTATTTTGTCTCTGACACATGTGCTGTGTTATGTTTATCATATTAAAATATCATGTAATTTATATAATACAAGTGTGCCACACACATCCTGAAAAGTGAAGCCAATTTTTTTTTGATCGCCCCCAGGTGGCTGGCTGCAGTATAGTTCATAAACCCCGCCCTCTCCATGTAATCAAATGGGACGCTAGCCAATCTAAAAATCCAATTACACTTCAAATAATGTTTTTATTTTTTGGTAGTTCTTACCACGCAGATAAATGTTCAAGTATTAAATTTTTCCAATACGTTTGGTTTTAGTTATTTGATGCTATAAAAATGGGGTGTAATGTCATGATTGATAGCTGTGGTTGCGATTGAGTCTGCGGGAGTATGGGCGGTACCTTGATAACGCGGCTCCACTTCAGGATCACTACTGCACCGACTGACTGCGGCAACAACTGTTACTGGGATATTTTGGCTTCAGTTCTCTACAGTGGAAGACGTGCTGTCTGTCTTTTTTCAAGATACTTCAATGAAAATTATAGTTTTCTTTTTAGTTAACGAGCATTTGAAGGAGCTTTTTAGCTTGTGTCAAGATTTAGTTGTTTGTGCTGGAGTAAAACAACAGTATATGTAATCTATTTATGGGCCTCTACAAAGAAAGAAAGTCTGTTAACTTGTCTGTGTGGATATATGCCATCAGCACATTTACACCAGCTGTTTTTGTGTGGCAGTAGCCTGGGCAGGCATTTGAGAGCTGAGGAGAGTCTCATTGCACTGCTCCCAGGCGGCGATGGCGGTCATATTGCAGGAGACACGGGCCGAGCCGCTTTCATTTCTGACTGTTTGGTCTTGGGTAGGCTCTCGGTCCACACTGATGAGCCATCTGGAAATGGTTTGGTGCCATCTTCTATAAAAATCATGCCCCTTTATGAGCATGACCTCAGGCTCATCATCACTCATGTCCTGTATGGCCATAATAAGAATATGATATGGAGAGCTCATGCCACAGAACATCGTGTTCTGATGGCATCTCCCTTTTGGCTGTAAGTACTCAGTGCCAGGCCCTGATTGAGTTCAGTGTTTACAGAAACAGTCAACTTATACCTCAGTCTCGCGTGTATGTCACCGACTAGATCATCTCTTAAATGCTTTACTTGTTTGACTTTCCATACTGTAAAAGTTTATCCAGTAATTCTTTTGAGTTATCTGAACCTTTTCTTCATTTCCTTTGATGTGGAGCATATTAGGGAGAAGTTAAAAGAAGTCACTCACTTTAGTGTACACTTTGAGACAAGGTTTATTAAAACAACATATATATTTAATTGAATTCAGTCACTCGCCCAAGAGAGGCTGATGCTCATATTTACCTTTATGAAGATTAGAAGAAGACATCAATGCCTCTGCTCGGCTTTGGAGTTGTTTGTTTCCCGTATTGGCGAGGAGCACTTTGAAGAAACGGGGGTTGGAAGCGTCTGTCTGTCATTATTTGTTTTTATATTCCTGTTTGTAATTCTTTATTGTTGGGGTAATAATATTATTATATGCTTATTTTTCCCCAGTTTCGTGGTTGCTCCGACTGATTCATCTCATACTTTTATTCAGGAATTATATGCAACTATATGTTTTTTGCAAAAATGTGCAGGGACCTTTCAAAAAAATCCATCAAAGTTTTACTGTATGTCAAGCACTAAACCTTGCCTTGTTATTGGCAATAATTTTCTAATCTTCTTTGTTCTAGTATAATATTCATTGCACAAAATTTTCCGGTGAAATATTAGCTAATGCTTCAGTCACATTATGGCAAAATCAACTTAAGCCCCTTTAAAAAATGTATGAAATTTTAATAAGCAGTGTCACATTTGAACTAATCATACACAGAAAAGCCGCACACAAAGCCTGCCGTGTTTAGTTTCGAAATCCACATGTTAATTGTGCTTTGAATGCCACTATGAAATATTGTATCTTCCTACTAAATGTTATTGTTGCTGTTTGTTTTGTGCTTTATGTAAACTAAGCAATACACCAATAATTGTCTGCATAGCTTGACAATATTGAAACAATTGTACCTAAATTCCCAGACTAATAAAAAACAGATTACAGTGCGCAGGCACACGGAGATCAGTGTTAAATCATTATGGTCTCAAATGCTGGGTCATGCTGATTTCCATAATGCATAATCTCGCCACATGTCGGCCTGTGGCTTCTGTCGAGGGAGGACACTGGCTCATGCATGTCCTTCCCCACCCCCTAATGAAGCTGCTCTCTGTCTGGGCCTCTTATGAGAAACAGCAGCTCTGGCCACCCTGCTTTTTCTCGTCTGTCTAGATTACCAAGATCACAATCTCTACATGCAGCCAATTACATACATGGAAATTGAATAGATGAAGAACTGAGCAAAGCAGGAATTGTCTTCCTAGAGAAAAAGGGCGGCAAAAGATGGGGTCTGTCCTTGTTTCGATCTCTTTTCTTCCACCTGTCTCCTCCCATTTGTGTTTTACTTGGTGACAATGTGGGTGAATTCTATGCGAAAACCAGTATCGCTATGCACTACTCGCACACTTTTAGTGAGCACTGTAGGGCATTACTGTATCATATGTAGCTGTGTGGAACACCCTACAATGCCAAAAATGTTTACATGGTCATGAAATGAGAAAAATGTAGGGTGGGATATGATGAAGTCCTTTGGGAGTTGATCGGGCATATGAATTTTGGAAAAAAATATAATGTGCACATTCTGTAAAAAAAAAAAAAAAAAGATTTGTCAATTTTGATTTCATGGTGACTTTAAATACAAAACTAGTACTTTGTGACACATTTTGTTAAAGATTAGAACAACATTAGTGTAAAATTACTCTGCTTATAGCTGTATATTTTTGTGTTCAAATTTATTTAAACTTTTGCACACTTTCTCCATGTAACAATATGTACGAGAGGTGACTGATGGTTTAAAATCCCAGGTAATATAAATAAGCCAAGTCAAAATTATTCCCAAGGATTAGCCTCCCTGGGTCACATGATCATAAACAGCAACATTTTTTCCTTGAAGTGACCATTGCATGTACCCTGTGATTCATGAAGGGGTCCGGTTGTGCACTTTCTTTTGGAACAACTCTTCATGCAGCATCCTTCCTTACAAGGTCACCTTAAATGTGTCTCTTTCTCTACATTTTCTGCCTCTTTCTTTGTCTCTTGTAATTCTTTAAAAAAAAGCGTCTCAGGACGCCAGTTTTGAAGTACTTGACTTGGGCTTTTTTTCTCTCTCACACTCAGACTTACTTTCTTCCATTTCCTGTGCTCACTATCAGGGCCAATTTTTATTTACATTAGCCTGGCCGAAAGGCATTGTAGGAAGTTTCAAAACCAGGAGTGCCACAATGGCTCCTTTAAGCTGCCACCCAAAAGCCATTTGCAGTTGGGGCTAAGAGGATTTGTGACGCGTCTGTGTATCAGCCTCTTCAGAAATAACAGAGCCACTTTCCTCAAGCTTTGGACACAAGTCAAGCACCACTAAGCAGAGAGAGAGAGAGAGAGAGAGAGAGAGAGCATTTAGATAGAATATACATGTAAAAAATATATAATGTAATTTCAATCTTTTTGAAGTCCATCCAGTTGTATAAAGTCCATCCTACAGTTGTAAAACTGTCATCTGAGTTACTGTATTTTCTGCTTAGTGTTGTGCTGGAACTGATCATGATTTGGTTCTAGATCATCTAAATGATGTCGTGGTAAGGTCCTAGGATCAGAAGACTCTCAACGTTGACAATAAACTGACCAGACATGTTTCTTCTCTCCTTCCATTCTAAATATCCCAGGCGTTCATCCAGGGTTTATTTTCTCTTGTCCTCTCAGCTCTGTTTAGATCTAACACCAGCGATTTCTCCCTCTTCACATTCTACAATGTCCTTTTATGATGCAAATGCTATTTTAGTTGCATCTGAGAGTGCCAAATTTCTGATTAGCTGCCGCGTTTAAATTTGATTTAATCTGGGTCAATTTGCAGAAGAGTTAAGATGCCAAAGCACTTTTTCTTCCAAGCTCATGGATATGAGCGCTTTGCGGCATAAGCATTATCTCTGTCATTCTTTTTCTCTCACTCTTTTTCTCTCCCTATCCTGGTCGTCTTTAGTGTTTTTCCTATAGCCTTTTTAATGATAGTATTATTTACACACATTTTATAGCTATAGCTGCATTTTAATCAATTAAAATGTGTTAATGCAACACAAATATTCAACATTTGTCAACTAAATTTCATTGTGTTCAATTCACATTTATTTGTGTTGGGACTGGTGTTGTTGCATTTACTGAAACTGGGCAGTGGGTTTCTAATTCCCAGCATGCTTTGCGTGGGACTGGATCGGGAGAGTAATTGTTGAAATTGAGGTTTATTTTATGCTTTTGTGTAAAGACTTTGTCTTTTGTGTTCTGTTGTGTGAGGATTTAGAAAAGCTTTTGTGGTTTCCAATCTGCTTATAAGGGTAGTTTGGGGTTAGGTTGACGAACACAGATGAATGCTGCTTTGAGCAATAGAGTGGTGCAGGTATGACATCACTTTGTAGGCCAAAACGCCTACACATTTTGTTTAAATGGCTGAAATAAGGTTTGTGGTGAACACAAGCTCAAGACACTTTCACGTTTTATTCTTAAACATAAAATCAATATTACCCCACTCGTGATTTTTTTGAAGCTGTTATGTGTCTTGAAAAAGGCAGTTGCTAACAAGTGGCTAAATTGGACTACAGAGGCTGTCGGGGAGATTAAACGCTATCACGCCGAAAAGCTAAGCTCAGTCCGTTTTAAAACCATATTATGTTCATAATTGTGCTTTTATAAACTAGTCTAGCTCAAACGTTCTGGGAAAATGTTTTGAGATAAAAACTGAAAGAGTTGTCAGAACTCGAAAGCTTAGTGATGGTGAGTCCAGCAACCGTGGTGTAGTCCGTTTAGCTTTTTACTTCTGCCGTCTGCATTTAGGCTTCAAAATTCATAAAAGTTGTGTTCATCTGTGAGAATTATCTTGATGGACAAAACGTGTAAGTATCATAAACTTGTTGGTCACATAGTTTGTTTTTTGCTCCTTCCATATGTAAGGGACTCCACGTTAGGTGGTTCTTTGCCTCTATGTTGTACATTCAAATCATCTAATAATAATCATCTGATAAAGGTATAATATCATACTCACATGTAGCTAATATGAATTTCCATTATATTTACACACTAGTGTGAATTACCAGCATATCTCTCTACAAACCAAGCTATGAGTTTAATTACTTTAAAAACAGTGATGTCACACCCTCGTTGCTGAGAAATATAATGTAGCGATTTAGTAGCAAAAATGTATTAATAAAAGCTGCGGGGGTAGCATTGATATAAATTTTCTGTGCTCCTGAATGTTTGTGTGTGTCCAATGCGATCTCTGTGTGCGAGTGGTGTGTGTGTGTGTTTGTGCTTCAATAAAAGCAGCGCATTAGTATAGAACGGTGATTAAACTGACTAGAACTACCTCTGCATTAAACAGTTTTAATGCACACCATTCAGTCAATCAGAATCGAGTATTCAGACAGACATGGTACATATAGCAGATAAGCTAGTAGTTAACCTTTTTTTTTTATTTACTTAATTCAGTTAATGTGTTATCCACTGCACAAGGTGAATTAAGTTATATTATTATTGATGGTGTAGAACGTGCATTGTCTTCCAAAGCCTTAACAGATACTGTATTAACTTCAAAATGGAGCTGAAACTTCAATTTATATTAGACTTAAGAAAGGCCTTTTTTTCACCACACTAGTTTTTTTCTGTTTAGTTCACCCTGTACTTGATGTCTCGTTCTTTTAGTTCCATCCGAGTGTAGTCTTCTGACGGAGCTCATATCTGGAATGTGAATTTGTGTAGGAATGCTAGTATTGCAATAAAACACTCTGACTCTGACGGCCCAGAGCGCCAGGCCACGATATTAATCCTCATTTTCTCCATCCCTTCTTTTACTTTTGATTTCTCTCTCTCACTTCTTTCCCTCTCTCGCTTTTGCTTTCCCCAGCCGGTTACACAAAGCAGATGGCTGCAGTGGCCCGAGCCATCGCGCCACTGATGTATGGACGGTCTGATCGAATTATTACAGCTCCTAGTTCATCACAGAACACAGCCTGAAATTTACTTCCCTGATATTTCTGAGACAACTATACATATTGCATGAATGTTGATATTGGGCTTGGTACATGTGGGTGTTTATTTTTCACTGTCTGTTTGTTTATTTGTTGTTGTGTATGCTGTCACGATCAGTCCAATGTTTTGGCTTGTTTTGTTGCATTTCTGATCACTTGTGCATCATTTTTTTTTCTACTGTAGTATTCAAATGGTCCGTTCATGAAATTAAAAGCTATGCTGAACAGTATGCACATACAGTACCTCAGTTTTGTGGCATATTTTGGCTACTTTAAATAGTCTTTTGTACATGTCCTCTGATATTCCAAGGATAAAACAAAACAGTTTATTGAACACTAATTGATCTATTTTTGGGGCATGTTGTCACATTATATGTCACACTAGAGTTGCACAATTCTGGATATTTCTTTTCTTTCTTTTGTTTCAAATACAGATCACAAATCTAAATAAACAACTTAACAAAATAACTTAATTTACTAAAAATAATTACTGCAGTCTATTTGAAATATGTAATTAATTTAAATTAATAATTTTTTTATATATACACTGAACAAAATTATAAACACAGCACTTTTGTTTTTGCCCCCGTTCTTCATGAGCTGAACTCAAAGATCTAAGACTGTTTCTATGTACACAAAAGGCCTATTTCTCTCAAATATTGTTCACAAATCTGTTTAAATCTGTGTTAGTGAGCACTTCTCCTTTGCCGAGATAATCCATCCACCTCACAGGTGTGGCATATCAAGATGCTGATTAGACAGCATGATTATTGCACAGGTGTGCCTTAGGCTGGCCACAATAAAAGTTTTATGCAGTTTTATCACGCAGCACAATGCCACAGATGTCGAAGTTTTGAGGGAGCGTGCAATTGGCATGCCGACTGCAGGAATGTCCATCAGAGCTGTTGCCCGTGAATCGAATGTCCATTTCTCTACCATAAGCCGTCTCCAAAGGCGTTTCAGAGAATTTCGCAGTACATCCAACCGGCCTCACAACCGCAGACCACGTGTAACCACACCAGCATCTTCACCTCCAAGATCGTCTGAGACCAGTCACCCGGACAGCTGCTGCAACAATCAGTTTTCTTAACCAAAGAATTTCTGCACAAACTGTCAGAAACCGTCTCAGGGAAGCTCATCTGCATGCTCGTCGTCATCTTCGGGGTCTCGACCTGACTGCAGTTCGTCGTCGTAACCGACTTGAGTGGGCAAATGCTCACATTCGATGGCGTCTGGCACTTTGGAGAGGTGTTCTCTTCACGGATGAATCCCGGTTTTCACTGTACAGGGCAGACAGCGTGTATGGCATTGTGTGAGTGAGCGGTTTGTTGATGTCAACGTTGTGGATCGAGTGGCCCATGGTGGCGGTGGGGTTATGGTATGGGCAGGCATATGTTATGGACAACGAACACAGGTGCATTTTATTGATGGCATTTTGAATGCACAGAGATACTGTGATGAGATCCTAAGGCCCATTGTTGTGCCATTCATCCATGACCATCAACTCATGTTGCAGCATGATAATGCATGGCCCCATGTTGCAAGAATCTGTACACAATTCCTGGAAGCTGAAAACATCTCAGTTCTTGCATGGCCAGTATACTTACAGGTATAATGTCAACCATTGAGCAAATTTGGGATGCTCTGGATCTGCGTATACAGCGTGTTTCAGTTCCTGCCAATATCCAGCAACTTCGCACAGCCATTGAAAAGGAGTGGACCAAAATTCCACAGGCCACAATCAACAACCTGATCAACGCTATGTGAAGGAGATGTGTTGCACTGCGTGAGGCAAATGGTGGTCACACCAAATACTGACTGGTTTTCGGACCCCCCCGGACCCCCACCTATACAGTAAAACTGAACATTTTTGAGTGACCTTTTATTGTGGCCAGCCTAAGGCACACCTGTGCAATAATCATGCTGTCTAATCAGCATCTTGATATGCCACACCTGTGAGGTGGATGGATTATGTCGGCAAAGGAGAAGTGCTCATTAACACAGATTTAGACCGATTTTTGAACAATATTTGAGAGAAATAGGCCTTTTGTGTACATAGAAAAAGTCTTAGATCTTTGAATTCAGCTCATGAAAAATGGGGGCAAAAACAAAAGTGTTGCAATTAAAATTTTGTTCAGTGTATGTGTATGTGTGTGTGTATATGTATGTGTATATATATATATATATACACTCACCTAAAGGATTATTAGGAACACCATACTAATACTGTGTTTGACCCCCTTTCGCCTTCAGAACTGCCTTAATTCTACGTGGCATTGATTCAACCAGATGCTGAAAGCATTCTTTAGAAATGTTGGCCCATATTGATAGGATAGCATCTTGCAGTTGATGGAGATTTGTGGGATGCACATCCAGGGCACGAAGCTCCCGTTCCACCACATCCCAAAGATGCTCTATTGGGTTGAGATCTGGTGACTGTGGGGGCCATTTTAGTACAGTGAACTCATTGTCATGTTCAAGAAACCAATTTGAAATGATTCGAGCTTTGTGACATGGTGCATTATCCTGCTGGAAGTAGCCATCAGAGGATGGGTACATGGTGGTCATAAAGGGATGGACATGGTCAGAAACAATGCTCAGGTAGGCCGTGGCATTTAAACGATGCCCAATTGGCACTAAGGGGCCTAAAGTGTGCCAAGAAAACATCCCCCACACCATTACACCACCACCACCAGCCTGCACAGTGGTAACAAGGCATGATGGATCCATGTTCTCATTCTGTTTACGCCAAATTCTGACTCTACCATCTGAATGTCTCAACAGAATTTGAGACTCATCAGACCAGGCAACATTTTTCCAGTCTTCAACTGTCCAATTTTGGTGAGCTTGTGCAAATTGTAGCCTCTTTTTCCTATTTGTAGTGGAGATGAGTGGTACCTGGTGGGGTCTTCTGCTGTTGTAGCCCATCCGCCTCAAGGTTGTGCGTGTTGTGGCTTCACAAATGCTTTGCTGCATACCTCGGTTGTAACGAGTGGTTATTTCAGTCAAAGTTGCTCTTCTATCAGCTTCAATCAGTCGGACCATTCTCCTCTGACCTCTAGCATCAACAAGGCATTTTCGCCCACAGGACTGCCGCATACTGGATGTTTTTCCCTTTTCACACCATTCTTTGTAAACTCTAGAAATGGTTGTGCGTGAAAATCCCAGTAACTGAGCAGATTGTGAAATACTCAGACCGGCCCGTCTGGCACCAACAACCATGCCACGCTCAAAATTGCTTAAATCACCTTTCTTTCCCATTCTGACATTCAGTTTGGAGTTCAGGAGATTGTCTTGACCAGAACCACACCCCTAAATGCATTGAAGCAACTGCCATGTGATAATTGCATTAATGAGAAATTGAACAGGTGTTCCTAATAATCCTTTTGGTGAGTGTATATATATATTTTATTTAATTTTTTTATGGTTTGGAAATTATTTAATGACAAAGATTTTACTTGTTTCATTACTGGATGAACGGATTTCATTGAACGGATCTTTCGAATGATTCAATGACAAAAACACTTTTTTAACAGTCTCTTGTCGCCACCTACTGGTGTGACGATGTAATTGATACAATCTTTATTTAAAGTCAAGTTACTTTCAAAAGGTGATTTACTCTTATTTTGATTGCTGCCGTAGACATCAGTGTTTATATCTGAACTATAAACTTTTGTTCCTGTAATTCTGTGATAATTTGAATTACTGAAACAGAAACAATGAAACTGATGAAACTGCTCTCTCTGGGTCATACTTATCATACTTATCAAAGGTTTAATAGGCTTCTCTCCATATATGTTTTTCTGTCGTTTCTGGGCGCATTCATATGTAAACTGTGCAAGCCTATTTTTGTCCATTAGATTTAAATATCTGAAAAAACATACATTTACCTGCCAATAGATCCTCCCCTTGAAGAAATCAGGACAGACGTGGTTGAAAGTGGACAAAAGAGAGAGAAAAAAAACACCAGGTGTAAATGGGTATGCGTCTCCCTCGTCTACTAGTGATCCGTTAGACCAAAACATCTTAATATTAATACCAGGTGTAAACAGGGCCATAGACATAGCTGAATCATTGTCATTTAGGAATAAGATTGTGTAGGTGTTTGAATCGAGATTGTGATCTTTTAACATTTAATTGTGCAGCCATTAAATAAAACAGCAGAAATGAAAAAAGGTCATATTAAACTGTGAAAAAAAAAAAAAAAAAAAAAAATGGTTAGGCCAACAAAAATTATATAAATTTAAAACGCATTGTATAAATATATAGCATTTAAAACACAGTACTGCTCATAAGTTTGGGGTCTGTACGATGTTTTAAAAACCGATCAATTCGATCAAAAATACATAAAATAATGTATCATTATTATTATACAGTGTCACATGATCCTTCAGAAATCATTGTAATATGCTGATTTGATGCTCAAGAAACATGTCTTATTATCACAATAAAGTATGAATTTATTTCAATAAATAAATAAATAAATAAAACTTTACCTACCTCAAACTTAAAACATTTGAATGGAAGTGTACCTGTAAGTGTACCTTTTTAAAAAAGTGACAACTTGCCCAGATCTGATGTTACCTTTCAGTTAAAATATACCTTTAGTACATGGCGTATAGTTTGCTCTTGTCTGAAAGTATGCTAGTGTGGATTAATTATGTCCAGTTAGTAAAATATGATGACACTGGAATTCAAATTTTTTGGTTTTCAACCAACTTACTATACTTCAGTTACACATTTCCATCGCCTACTCGTGTTGTGCACTTTGTTAGTGCATTCAGTGTCACACCTTATGATTACACTTTTTGTATCTCTCGTGTCTTCATCTGTGTCCTCCTCTTCCTCGTTTCCTCTTTTCCCCCTTCCATATTGTGCTGCCGCTCTCTGTCTCTGCAGGAACCACAGGGGATCTTGTTTATTTACTCTCTTCTTGGGAATCAAAGCTGTCGCAATCACACGCTGCCAACTTTATGGCACTCCCAAAACCCTCCTGTTCCCTGTTTTGTGTCTTCCTTTCCCCAGACACTGCGGCCTCCCACTTCCATCACTGGGGGGATTTGCACAGTGAAGGGCCGATGGCCGAGCGGGGCTCACCAGTCGCAGATAAAGCATGCGGAAGCCGCGCATATGGAGTTTTGTTGAGTGGAGCCGGTGACAGAGAATGAGCAGAAGTCCCGGCGGTGTTGATTTGTACTGTGGCAGAGACCCCCGTGCCTAATAAGACCTCAGTCTCTGCATAGTGTCTGACACCACCCTAATACAGCATATGGAAATGAGGCGTGCATATGGCTACAGCTAGGTGAGATCTGACCCCCGCTACATAAATCTGTGCAGCGGCAGCGCTGGCTTTGAGGAAGGGTTGTAAATCAGTCTCAGTAGATACGAGAATATTGCGATGCGGAGGTAACGCACACAAAGGTGGTTCTTCGCTTGTATCTTCTATGTTTTGTGGCCCGTCGTTTCCATTTGTTTTCACATTCTCATCTGAAATCCTATCATGAGGCTGTAATAATGTGAGGATATGTGTGTGGTGGAGAGTGTGATAAAAAAGAAAGATTTTGAATTTGTTTGCATTAGCCCGAGAATAGATGAATCACTATGTGTATTCTAGTGCAATATATTTGTGAATGTGTGTGATAAGGGTGTTCACAGAGGGCTAAGTGTTGTTATGTGTGCCTGGGTCAGGATTTACCTACATTGAGGATAGTGAAAACATGAAATCAGCAATATTGTGGGTTATCACAATGCAAGCAGCTTAATAAATGTACTAAATAACCTAAAAATGCAAAAATTATTACTCGTATTAGCGATGCACCGAAATGAAAATTCTTGGACACACAGAATTGAAAATAAAGTGAAAAAAAGGATGTATGTATTTTTGCAATAACTAAACAATTTCTAAGCATCTATTCTAAATGATTACACTTTTTCCCAAGACTTCAACTGTTTTTGTTTTTTTTTATTGGATGTAAACTGACTTTTGTCTAAAATAAGCAAACATTTTTCAATACACATACAGTATATACAACAAAAGTGCATTTTCCATTTCCATAGTGTCAGATCTTTTCTCTTGTGTCATTTTTTTTTCTTCAAAAAAACAAAACAAAACTAGGCCGCTGACTTGGTTCTATCTCAGGTTGTTGATTGGATTTTGAGATGTGGGCGTTGCACTGACAGATGAATATGAGTTTGCAGGGGCAGCGTTGAAGTGGTCTAAATGATGGGAGAAGTCCAGCAAACATCACCAGAGAGTCTTTCGGAACGCAATTATGATTAAAAGGCATGGAAGAATCATTCACAATAAGTTCAGTAACATGCATTAAGATAGTAGATGGGGTAAATTTTCATTTCATGCCAACTTTAACAACAGGAAAATGCAAGAGTCTCATCATCAGTCGCCATTTACGTTAAATTAAACCAGGACCATTTCACATTTTAACACTGCTCTTTCTCCATCTCAATGTTTCTATTTAAGTTTTCATCCCTAGTTTCTGTGAGTTTAGTGTTCGGAGGTAGAAAATATCATTAGTTCAGTATAAAAACAAACAATAGAAGTCAATGGGATATCTCCATCATGATAAAACAAGTATTCAGTTTGTTTATTGAGGCTGTTGGCCCTTATGGTGCTCAGCCATCACGAGCAGTAGATACGTCAGAGCAAGACTGATGTATATTTGTGTGTGTGTGTGTGTGTGTGTGTTGGGATGGGGCCGCCCTGCAGCCCTGACATTGTGTGAGTTCTGATAGCGACGTGCACCGGTGACCACTGATTCATCTGATGGCATCTGCCTTCAACGTGCCTACACACATTTTCACGTAGCTGCAGGGTCACAATCCTTGAATGTCAAAGATCTTTTAGCCTCTATTCCTTCCAAAATATCATGAATAATGTCAGCCTTCACATTGGAGAATGTCCAAAAGTCTAACAACTTGTCCTGACAGTCTCAAATCTATCACACACAGGCGCCAGCGTGACCCGTTACATAAATCAGATGGGAAAGAGCAGGGCTAGTCTCAGGCATGGATACCATATTGTCACAATCCGTCAGTGACATCAGAATTTTTTTTTCTCTTCTTGGATATCTCATTTACAAAGAGTTTAGAGACAAAATTATTGGATTGGATTGGCTGATACTGAACAGAAACGCATTTATTTTGTACCAATAAAAAAAAAGAGGCCTTGTGATATAAAGATCCATAATGTCAAAGGAGTTGTGGACCTTCTATACAATTTTTTTTAATTTTCAGGTTTAATGTGGATTAATTTATGGATGTGTTTCTCCATACATCACTATAAATGAAACAGATGGTCTCCCTCCCTTTCCCTCTTCTGCTGTGAATCCAGGAGAAAACGGTGCCACCCGCGGTATTGATATTCATCGGCGGACGAGAAAGGCGGTCTAATTCTCCACGTTGAGTAAAGGTTTAGGTGTTAGGCGTTTGTGTTTTTCCCTGATGGGTGCTTTTTGTAAGCGAGTGCCTCTCCTCATCCGTCGTGGTTAGAAGAGTTAATGGACTAAATGCGAGAGAGGAGATAGGAATTCTCCTATTTTCTGCTTCCTACTGTTTTTCCCATTGCCTGGCCCGGGCTGTTAATTTAGGAGAGAACCAGATAAATTAGAGTCATGTGGTCATATGCGATATTTGTTTTTGCTACACAGCTGCAGGTACCCATAAAACGTTCCGAATTTATTTGATTTCGACAGAGGCCTCTCGCTCTAATTTACCAATCTCGTTGTTTCTCTTCGCAAAACCAGAGCCGGCTAATTATTTTATCCCCTTAAAAATAAACGTGTTTCTGAATCTCTTGTGTGGGTAACAGCCTTTACAAATAGACGGGAGCAGGTTTCTTGATTTTCTCTCTATTGCTGACAATTTTCCTTCTCCTGGTTAACTCCCTGTGAAAGCAATTTGCCCCATACTCAGGAAAGGTAATGAGCAGATGGTACCATTGTAAATGATGATGCGCCCATAATAAAGAGTTGATAAACACAGAATTACAACAGGGCGGTGGGCGCTAAACAGCACGTAGGTCTGCCGAGTGGCCTAGAACATTCCATGCTGCCCGTTGGCGCCCTGTGGCAGACACTTCCATTCCCAGCTTTTACTTGCTCTGTATGATGAGCGGTGGCCATGTTGAATTGGACATATCTTTTTTTTTTTTTTTTTTTACAAAGAAGGGATGAAGTTATACCAGGCCCGGTTCCAGAATCAAATCACTGAGGGTGCTTCTGAAAATACTGAAGGGTGCTCTAGTAAAGTGCAGATGTAGGCTAAGCAATGGCTCCACCACAGCAGTGTACAGTGAGATATTTAAGATTATTTACAAGTCATCACTTTTACCAATAATTCGAATAGAATTTAAAAAATATTTTACTATAAATATTTTTCTAATTATTTATTAGTCTGCCTTTACATTGTTTTAATGCGTTACTAGTATTTTAACATGCACTCTGTGAAAATCTGTGAAAATGGGGCACAATGTACTGTATTAATTGATTGAAATTTTCCCTAGTTTTACCTGTATTTTGAGTTTTAAACTTCATTGCGTTGTGTTTTAGGGTTGACGTAAATGTCCGTAAAATTAATGGATAATGTCCTGGTAATTTTCTGCCAGTAGATTATCCGTTTTTTAAATAGTTTGGAGCATAAAAAACAAATGGAATAAAGACATTATTGGGAGAAAGATGTTATGCTATGTCCTCCACAGAGTATGGAAGCCTGTTTCTGCCACAAAATAAAACATTTTAAAAGAAAATTGCAACTTTTTATCACACAATTCTGACTTTATAACTCGCAATTGCGATGATATAATTGATATAATTGCGTGATATAAAGTCAGAACTGTGAGTTATAAAGTCCAATTCTGAGGGGAAAAAAAGCTTATATTTCACAATTCTGACTTTATAACTCGCAATTCTGAAAAAAAAAAGTCCAGATGTAAACGTGCAATTGCGAGGAAAAAAAGTCAGAATTGTGAGATAAAAAGTCGCACTTACCTTTTTATTTTTTACTCTGTGGTGGAAACAAACTTCCATAGTAGAGGACACCAGAACCCATTTATTAAGAAAATTAAAAGACATGAAAAGACATGAATAGGCAAAAACTTTTTTTTTTGCATTCACGAATCAATTGCATAAAGATGATTCTCAACTGTTATGAAAGATATAACAGAATAATTTGATATACCATTTTACTAAACATGGCCATAAACGCCATTCCCATTCTATGCAATGCATCTAAACACTGTATCTAATTTGCATATTAATGTGGTTTTGGGGCAACATGTAATGGAAAAAAGACATGTAATAATGGGAGTAATAATTGGGAATATTTTCATTACAATATATTATATTTCATAAGAATATCCAGACTTAAAACTGACGTGTTGTCAGAGAAATTTGTTAAAACATAATGTCCTCTACAGAGGCAAAACGTCTATTCCTGGTTCTTGGGAGGATATTTCTGTCCCGTGCAGAGTGAATCCAGCATATGTAGATGTCACTTCCGAAACTCTGCAGCATGCAATTGGCCATCGGTCCTCTTAGCAGCATTAAAAACAATAGTTTTATTCAATTGATTATATAGACTGTAGCCTCAAAAGCGAGACACTTTCCAATTACTAAAACGTTGTCGCTTTGTCAGTTCATCGCAATCTCACAAAGTTCCATTATAATCAATGAAGCTGCCAACAATGTGCAATAAATCTCTTTCTTACATTGTGTATACACTTTGTTTGTTAATGAGAGGTTTTGCGAGCCTGCTTAACACAGCAGCACTGAATTAACTGACTAACTTAAACACCTCTGATTGGTCATTGCTTTCATGAGATCAACAACCATGTCTGTGATTGGCTACATTGCTGCAAATATACGCTGAAATCTTTGCAGTGTCAAGCATGTGCACATTATCCTATGGTCACACGTTTCTACACAAACACTAATTCAGTATTAAACAAATCAGCCTGCTCTGTTAAACAACACGATAAACTATGCTAAAACAAAGAGTTTAGTAAATCAAGAGATGTCATTTACCTATTAGAATCTTAAAGGTACTGTAACTTAGGATATTTAATACAATTATTATAGAGAGTCAACACTGAATTACAACGGTTTTTGACATAAGAAATGTGGGAAATGTAAAGAATATGAGTATGGTAACGCCAAACCGACATTCACAGATTGGGTGGGATCAGAGCTGTTTCCCTCAACAGCTGATGTTTCAGCCACATAAATCGCAGCAGCTTATAAGTGTAGTAATGTTTCATTTTTAGTGAACAGTATGCTATAAACTTCAATGAGACCTGAAATGGCATTATACTTGGCTGCATCAATCACAGAGATGTTTTGGAGTAGTGTCGAATGATTCAGGGAGCGTGGGAGTTCTCATTAAGCCACTAGTTGTGTGTCACAACATATGAATTTCAGTGAGTTTGACATGGTATCAACACCTTAGGTATATTTAGATATTTATATAAACAAGAAAATTGGGGTATTTACAGTGAATGTAGAACGTGTAGATGAGCTCACAGCACAGACAGTTCAGTGAATGAAGAGTCATCGGAGATGATTAGAAAAATAATGGTAATGTTTTTGCCAGCCTGTTTTTACATTGTAAACCACTTCAACGCACACCCGTACGCGCTCAGACGTGAGGAAGCAAACATCACTCTTTGAGGTATTTGCAATGTAGCAGAGGAGGGCTGGAGGCTGTAGGGCAGTTGAGTCTCTTTCATGTGCTGCTGCTTGGATCTTATGGCCTGGATCCCAGCTGAAACACTCGACATGTGTGGAGCTAAGTGCCCACTAATTTCCCTTTGGATCTCAGACCATGATGTTGAAGTGTCTGTCTCAGGGTGTGTGTGGATGTGTGCGCGTCCTTCCCTAAGCTCTCTCTTAGCAGGGGATTGCTACCAGAGCCAATCATTCTGTGTGTCGCCCCTGCACTGTTTGTACATCACTCCGCGGAGGCATTCAGATACCCGTGTACCGTCCTCATTTATTTCTCGATCTATAATTCATGTATTTACTCGTTTGTTTGCCTACAGATATGACATGCTACTTATGTTTTCTGTTTGTAGAGATATATCAGAGATGTCCAAGAGAAAGATCTAAGTGGTTGAAAACGGAAGATGAAAGCGTGTAGAGAGTGATTTTTGCATGAGATGGTTTAAGACTGACCCAGAAGGCCACAGATCAGTGCATACATTAATGGATGTGTAACTCACTGTCCGGTCCTCATGCATATTACATTAATCCAGAAGATAGAAGCTAAGCCCTGAGCAGCGTGCAGTGCAACAAGCACTTTGCTGAAGTTTTTGCCAAACTTCCAGTTTTACTCCTTGCAGACTTTACAGTCTTTACAGCAGATTATTTTCGCCCAAGTCTCAAAGAAACAGGACTTTTAAAGCAACAAGACTTGGAAAAATTCGACATTAAAGGGGCACACAACTTTTTGTCATGTTGAGAGTTTTACCACTAATGAATTTTAAAAGTGTTTTAAAATCATGTACTTGCACATTAAGATTCTAGGCAATATAAGTTGCCTAATAAAGATGGTTTTATTTTTCATATTTCATATTTTTCAAGTTTTTAGTTGTTTTCAGTTTTTCGTTAATGTTTTGTTTTGTTTTCAAACAATAATCCACCTTATTTTTAACGTAAGAGTGGATGTTGCCCTTTTAACTTTGAATCTGCAGGGCTTCCATTGTCAGTCGATGTTTTTTAGATGTACAAAAACAGTCTGTAATGCTGCTTGATTATGCATCATATTATTTTAATTTATTATCGTAATCAAACCAGATTATAGTGGAAATAGTTTTACCATTTACTGCACTTTCTTCTTCTATTTGTTGAATAAAAGTCTCGCACATTCATGGGAAATGGCTTAGTTTTGCATTGAAAAAAATATGGTGAATAACACCAGATCACATGACTAGCTGGATCACATGACCGCATGACATCACATGACATGACTGGATCACATCTTTAGCTCAGTAAACTGCAGTAAACATAAAAATCTTTTTTTGAGCAAGTACATAACCAGCCAGTGTTCAAAATCTGCCTACCTTAGCACAATTCACAACAATAAACTTGTAATAATGTGTTATAATTTGAGTGGTAAATGTTTTTTTGAGTGGAAATTCAAGCATGTCTTTGCATCATTACGTCACATCTTTATACATAAAGGAGTCCGGCTAGTAGTAGTATCTCATGTGAGGATGTTGCAGGTGGCAGATCATTTATAGCCATTTCTCACAGCAGCTGAAATAATTAAACGTATCATTTTGATGGCGGATTGTAATCCAGAAAGGCCCAAATGATAATAATCAGTGACAACTGGAGATTCACCCGTAGTCAAAAGCAAAAGATTAGACTGTACAGAAATTTAAATCTACAGGTAACGCTAATACACACTAAATACACGTAGTCACGCAATGCTGATGTTGTTAACATTAACAATTTGAGAACAAAGTATAAAAATAACGGAGTGTCTATTCAGACCAAGTGCAAATAGCGTGCCTTGTTGGCAAGTGCTATTCGCACTAGCTCCGCCTAACAATGCCTGGCTGTGCCAAACAACATTTAAAAAAAACACTGGTAATTCAATGTCTTCAGTGATGCAATCAGTAAACCGTATGGCTAATGGATCATTGTTTTGACGCAATTAACACAGGTTCGAATCAGCCTTTTGCAGAGCTTGCTCTTCTCTCTTTTCTCATCACAAATCACATCGGAAAGGCATTTACTTTCAATAAAAATTAAGAAAATGTTATAAATGTGGAAATAAAGTGCCTAACGAAATGTTTAATAATAATAAAAGCATTTATTGTGTAGGGTTAGAGGTAGATGTAGTGAGGGCTTTTATTGTTCCTTTAAGGCAGCATCCATTTAATAATTTAAATAAATATAATCATTTACACATTATATTATTATTGCATCCTGTTAATGTACAACAATACTGAGGTGCAAATAGTATGTATCTATCAAAATAAAGTATAAATTACATGTATACATGTATCAAGAACTGCTACTATTATATGGTGTAAATAGAATATATCACTATTTTCACTTAGTAAATAGCATCTACAGCTATTTGCACTTAGTGTAAAATCATCTATCACTAAGAAAATATGCTATTTTCACTGAATGTAATTAGAATCTATTTACTATTAACACTTGGTGTAAATAGCATCTAAAAATAATAATAATTTGCACGGTTTGTGATGTGAGCTAAGCGATCGTTTTAATCACTGTTGGTAACGTAATTTATTGTAATGCTTTTTTTCTTGGTTGGTCAGAACAAAAGTGGCAGACATGTTAAATTCTTATTTTGGTCATACTTCCAAGACGTAGAATCTGTGATTCCGAAGTAAGTTCTGGTGCGGTGACTGACAGCAAGCCGCACGTACTCCTTAAAACATTAGATTAATCTGCGCTAAGGAGCCGTGTCAATGCACAACCCACGTAAAGACGATAATTCCGCAAATAACTGCAATTGCAGGTTTCAAACAGAGAAAACTTACAGACTGCAGATTTATTGCTATTGTACAATTTAATTCAGGGAATAAATTTAGTGTGACTAAAGAAATGCGCTATTTGTAGTCAGTGGCATCTGTGACTTAAAAGTTTGCTTTTGGATTATTCTGCATTCATAAAGTCAAAGACAACCAGTCCATTTCATATTGACCAGCACAACGTCCACAAACAATGATTTTAGTGCACCTTTAACAATGTGACAGAGTTCAACTCCTCTTCTTCCACATTAGGTGATTGCTATAATACAATGGGGTTTTTTTGGCAGTGTTTAGTCCCAGAAGATATGAGAGATGCTTTAGAGTGTCTTGGTACCGTGTCAAGATCACACAGATGAATAAAAACAAGACCAATAACATCCATCCCCCCTGGATTTCCGAAGGTCCATTAGCGGAGCTGGCCAGCTG
Source organism: Rhinogobio ventralis (assembly GCA_039654625.1). Lineage (NCBI taxonomy): Eukaryota > Metazoa > Chordata > Actinopteri > Cypriniformes > Gobionidae > Rhinogobio > Rhinogobio ventralis. The sequence goes on from CM077204.1 coordinate 23,930,823, forward strand.
TCAGTCCTTCCTTCTCTCTCCCAGCGCAGCAAATCACTAGGCAAAGTTTAATGCAATTAAAAGTGTGCAGCGTCCAGGCCCTCAATTGGGCAGGTAGCCTGTGCCGGGGATCTGTAGTGCTGTGAGCCAGAGCCTGGCTACTGACAGTAATTAGCACATGCTAGTCATTAACAAGCATAGATCGGGCAGAGGCTCATGTGGCGTGCTGCCATGGGGGTGATGCGGATGGGTCTGGTCCCTTCTCTCTCTAAGCAGTGTGACCATCGGCTCGGCAAAAGCGGCGAAGCCCAGCCGCCGTGCTGCCGGCCCCTCTCGCATGGCTTTCATTACCAAATTTCAGAAATCTGTGTAGATTTATGAAAATGACTTTTAAATGCAGCCAATCTCTTTGAGGGCTGAGGCCCCGGTCGGCCGCGAAGGGGACCCCGTTGTGAGGTTTTAATGAAAGATCATAGTGGCCCTCCAAGACTGTCAGAGAGCCGCACACCCTGAAAAGCCCAAAATAATCTGTTTTACTTTTAATGGCAGCCATTTTATATTCATTAAGATCAAAATGCTGTTTTTTTGCTGGCAAATTGCAAAGCTATTCCACTCACAGCTTGAGAAGGCAGAGGCCCCACAGCTTTTTATCTTGCTCATAAGTAAGCATGGTCCTAATGTGTCTAATGTGCTTTGATGGTGCAGAGACCTTCACAGGTGGCAGAGGGAGGTAGTCATCAAACTCGCAAGTCAAATCAAAATATCCACTTCTCCATCAGCTTGTTGCTCTCTCTCTCTTTCTTTAATGTCTGTCTTCGTTGTTTCGCTCCTATTCTTCTCGCTGCATTCTTTCTTTCCACTCTTTGTCTCCTCTCCTTTTTAGTTTCATTCCCTTTCCTCTTGTGTCATCTCATCTTGCCCCCTTTCTCTTTTTGTTTCCTTTTTTCTTGCCTCCTTTCCTTTTCCATTTGTTTTCTTTTCTTTCATCTCTTCCCATTTCATCTTGTCTCCTTTCTTTTCCTTTTCCTTCCCTCTCATTTCCCATTTCCTTTAATTTCCCGTTTTCTTTTCCGTTTCTTTTTTCCTGGTCTCATCTTATCGCCTTTCCTTTTCCCTTTTGGTTTCCTTCCTTTTCCTCTCATCTCATCTCACTTTGTCTCATCTTCTTTCTTTTTCAATTCCTTCCTTCTGGTCTTGTCTAGTCTCATCTTGCCTCCTTTCTGTGTAATTTTCGTTTCCTTTTCCTCTTTTGTTTCCTTTTCCTCTTTTTTTTCCCTTTCCACTCATTTTGTCTCATTTCTTCTCAGTTCATCTCATATACTTCCTCTTCCCTTTCCCCCTTTTTGTTTCCTTTCCTCTCCTCTCCTCTCATCTCACCTCACTTTGTCTAATCTCCTTCTGGTCTTGTCTCAACTTATCTTTTTTTTTCTTTTCTTTTGTGTCCTTTCTTCTTGTCTTGTTTCAGTTTGTCTCCATTCCTTCCCTTCCCTTACCTTCCCTTCCCTTCCCTTCCCTTCCCTTCCCTTCCCTTCCCTTCCCTTCCGTTTGTTTTAGTTTCATTTTAGCTTGTCTCGTTTCTTTTTACTATCCTCTCATTTCTTCTTCCTTCTTTCCACTACTCTCCTTTCTTTTTTCCTTTTCTATTTCCTTTAATGTCTTCTCATTTTCCTCCCCTTTCTGCATGCTCTCCACTCTTCTCTTCTCTCATTTCTCTATTTCTCTCTACTTCCTTCCAGGAGTTCATGCTTCGCTTTTGCAGGTGTGAGAAGGTATAATGATTGACTCTGACACATCTCTGCATAGTCGCATCACACAGCCACCGCTGCAGCACAGAGGATCTATATTTACCCATCAGCCTCCTTTTTATGGTAATTAGAAACATTCCTTCCCTGGCAGCCGTTAAATCCTAAATTAGCAATGACTTTAGACAATTTCCATGACAACTGGTTTGTTTAGGTGTGATTGTGATGATTTTCTCTGTTGTGGTATTTTCTCTGTATGGTCACTACATCGTGTTGTTAGTAAGTTAGTAATTGATCCTATCACAAGAGGTCACATTGCTTGTTTCTGATAAACACATTTATATTATCCTCAGTAAAAGCTGTCGGCACTGTTTGCATATTCTTTTTGTCATTCCTCTGCCTTTCAAACTCGCTGTGTAAACAAACGTTGCCGTTGACTAAAAGCACAGTAAATATTTTAAGGTTTGGAAGTGTGGTCTTTAGAGCGTCCGTCCTGCACACTTGAGTTTCTCCCATTGGCCAGCAGAAGGCACAGTTGTAGCATACCCAGTTTTAAGAGGTGCACCCCTACACCCTAGTCCAGCCCCACCTTTTCAGCTTGTGGGTACTGAATCCGGCCAGTGACCAGACACGCTGGCTTCAAGCCCACCTCACATCTCCAGAGGCTGCTGGGGAAATTTAGTTTGATTTCAAAACTGATGTTAGGTAAAGAAAGCAAAGAGCTTCTTTCACATGGACAAGCTACCTCCAGACTTTCATGTCTGTGAATGTGTGTGTGTGTGCGTGTCTGGCATGGATAAGGGAATCTGATAACCTTCCTTCATTCTGTGGGTCTTAGGGGTGAGGTGAGTGTGTCGGGCCTTGCCAAGGCGCTGTTTAATGGGCCTCTGAAAACACTCAAAAGGCAGACACAAATGTGTGTACGGGCAGAGGGCCAGCGTAGGCTCAGACGGGGGGCGCACTGATCTCAAATGGGGGAAGGTTGTGAAGGAATGCTTAAGGACAAAACTGTTTGAAGGAGGAAGGTACGAAACGAGCAAACGGAAGCACTTCAGGAGAAACAGAAAATGAGGAACTGAGCCAGTCAATGGACAGACAGTAGCAATGGAGAGACGGAAGAGGAAAGAAAAATATATATTTTAAAGTGAAAGCAAAGAGAGATTAGGAGAAAAAAATCTAGTGTCTGCATGAGGGAGCTCTTATCCTTTCGAATGCACGAGCGGAACACTTTCCCACTTGTCCAAATTTAGGTGAATAATAAAGTAATTGGAGACAGATGTAATCAGTTCGGGTCTTGCATACTTCCGATAAAATGTTTTTTTAAAAATCACATCTCGACCTAATACGGTCTGTAATCTGACGATTAAATGGCAGTGGGTAAAAATGTGTAGCATTAGCAGTGGCGCCGGTTTTATATGCACTTTGTAGGGATGCATTTCCTCCCAAACACATGTTGTGGGTATAAAACCTTATACAGGTATAAAAAATTTTTTGTCAACCTTGAAGTTGTTTGTGCTATTACCGAGTAAATTGAGAACATTTCCTGGCCATAAATATTTCTGGGGAAAAAAGCTATATATTGTTCATTAGTTTTATTAATGAGATATTTTAATAATATATATAACTAGTATTTTTCTTAGGACAACTAAATTATTTATTTTGTTTTAATGGCTTTGACTTAATGTGAGGAATATTCCATGTGACGCCTGAAAGAGTTCTGTAAAAAAAGTCATCCTATACACATTTTTTATTTTATTATTATTATTATTATTAGTTTAGTTTAGTCAATTTTTCACATGGTATAAGTTGTCAGAATATTGACTTGTTTTATTTTAGTAGCCAGTTTGTAGGTTTTTGATATTATACTAATTAATTTATTTTATTTATTTCCTTTTTAATGAATTTTTTATTTAAATGTTGCATACATTTGATCAAAAGTGTCAATAAAGACATTTATAATATTACAAAAGATTTCTTATTCATCAAAGAATCTTGAAAAAATACTCTGTTTCCACAAATATTAAGCATCACAATTGTATTCAACATCGATAATAAATGCATCTTGTGCACCAAATCGGCATATTAAATATTTATTATTTATATTATTAAAATATAAAACTGTTGTTTTATATTGTATTATTTCACAATAGTAATGTTTTTACTGTATTTTTTTATCAAATGAATTCAGACATGATAAACATAGGAGACTTCTTTTAATACATTTGAAAACTCTTACTGACTCCAAACTTTTGAACGGCAGTTTGTATATGTATAATATTTATGTATTGCCTTTTTATGTCTTATTTCTTCCAGGATATCTTATTCTTGGATTCCAGCTTCCATTAGTTCTCACCATGTAATATATTGCAGAAACAAGAGCTCTACCATAAATTCATAAAACACAAACAAATCAGGCATGCAAAAGGACCTGTGTTACAACCATATAAACCGAAGAACAGCTGAAAAATAAGAGCCTTGGACTAAACAAAATGTAATATCTGTTTTGATATGGAAATACTGAGAAATTCACATCCTCAGATTAAATATTAATAAAGTACTGTTTTTTTTTACATGTCCATAATATGCATTATGTATTCCTTTTCTTCCATTCAGATCGGGAACAGTAGAAACGAATGAGAAAGGGAAAAAAAACCTCTGAAAATTGAAAATGGTTGGATCAACTCTCATCTCGCTCTGACACCAAAGCAAGATGTGAGGTATAATAATGCAGCTTTAATTATGGGCGGATGATTGTCAGAGAGCACCTTTCCTTTTGTCTTACTTGAATTTTTTTGTTCTGCGTTGATAAGAGACAAGCAGACAAAGTGTAAGCTAACTGCAAATGCGATATAGCCGCGCACATATTACATTTATATTCCTGGAAATGTATGAAAAGCAACAACCCATTGTATTGTATTCGAGTGTGTATATGTGTGTGTTTGTGTGGATAATGCAGCAGTGTTTTGACAATGGCTGTAAAGTGGAGCAAGTGTCGGGCCCTTGTGTGCAGGTCATCACTCCTAATGCAGAGTGTGTCATCAGTTCCTGGGACAACAGCAGAAATGATGTGGCCGATACATATGAAACAGACATCATGCATAAACATGGAGTCCCGTGGCGGGAGGGAGGGGGGAGAGAGAGGGACGGCTGTGGCAGGACCGGGGGTGAGGTGACGTTACCACGGGGATATTGCTTCTCAGGGTCTTAGCGTAGATGGCTCTTCAACCCTGTTTATTATTCATGAGCTTTGAGGTGGTGTAATAAGCCACACCTCAACTGGGCAGCTGCGGCAGGTCTGTGCTAAGTGATGGATCGTGACAGCGCTGACGGAGAATATATCACCATTAAGATCAAATGCACCTCTCTAGCAGACTTCAGAGCAACACACACACACAGGTACACACCACTGGACCTCACAGCTTCTGCTATCTGACTCTATCAGTGCCATCAAAAAGAAAAAAAATGTCAGTGTCAACTCGCTCCATATTGAAGAAGGTTATAAATAAACCTAACTTCGACCTCATGCTACAGTGTGAGAGACTGTATTTGCTCGGTGGGTGGTGTGACCGAAATCTTTCATCAAAGTTGTGATTAAGCAATATCAAATGAGCAAAAGTGTTGTTGTTCACATAATCACAGTCAGAGCAAATGCATGATGCTTCTTTTATGCAACCTTTCAATAAACAAGTATTGGGAAACTTTTAGACTCAGTATTGCAGGTTCATTCGTCTGTTTATGCTCTGTCAACAAAAAATTGTTACAAATGAAGCCACAGTTGAATAAACCAATGCGTTTACGAGCAACACACAGTATTTCGTTCCATGAATCAGCGTTTTGTGTTTTCGGTCGAATTAATCAGTGATTTACTCAGAGACAGTCATTTTGTTTCTGTGTTTTTGAGCAAATCTATTAGATTGAATGAATCAATCAATGATTTGCTCAAAGACAGTGGTTGCATCCAAATAATCATACTAATGCTGTAGGCCACATGTCAATGACAAATTTGTTTGCCCGAATTACATTCACGTTCATACTATATAGAAGGTTGTCTTTTTAATAGTCGCAAAGTACTTATTCAAAAGAAGTACCTACTCAGAGAGTATGCGATGTCTGTCTCAGCCCCCCAGTTGTTCAGTTCCTGAAAGAATCAGTGTTTTTGAATTAATTGGTTAGTAAATGATTCAATATATCCACTTGTTAAAGGGTACATAACACATACAGTTTCTGCCAATCTCATGTTAATCTTGAGTACCTAGAGTAGTATTGCATCCTTCATATCTCCGAAGAGTCTTTAGTTTTATCATATTTATAAAAGACAGATACACTGTACCTATTCTTTAGGAAAACAGACAAACTCGTGGAGGTGTACAGTGTGCGGAGCTAAAGAGTCACGAGCGCACACACACAATACATCATGGCATTATCCCTGGATAACTTTCGATTCACTATACATTCGTGTTGTTTACATTATTTGCACTTAAGTGCCGATTGCCAACAAAACACAGACATTTGATGCAGTTTCACTCACCGCCTGCGGTTTCGACTCATGACCGGGAACAAAAAAACACACTTGCAGAACTCCGTTGCTGCTCTGGGAAAGCAAACTGCATCCACTGTTTCCTTAATGCTGAGTTATTTGGGAAGCTGAACAAAGGTTACACACTTCTTTAGTGACATTGTTGATTTTGTGGTCTAAAAACAAAATGACAGCATTGCCGACGGCTTCTGTAACCCGAACGAAGCACGTTGATGGGTGCCCTCTCGCTCTCACTCCGGTTGATGTGCACACGCGCTCATCCCGGAGAAGTGCCCATACAAGGAATTCCACCCTGTATGACATCATACAGGGCCATACTCGGAAAAAAAACTTTCCGAAACTTGTTCGAATCCTGAAGGAGTGTATTTGGCACAGAAATACTGTCATACGTCCAACATTTTTATTTTTTTTATTTTAGCCATGTTTAGCATGAGAATCCAACTCTCTAACAGTGTAAATAAGTCAGAATGCATGAAATAGCATTATAACCCCCTTTAAGGTTACTCAGCCAATCAAAGTTGAAAAGTAACTTTTCTTAATAACAAAAAACAAATAATTCTCTACAACTAAACCTTGCCTCGAGTTAGACTGGTTTTCATCTCTTTTGACTTGTTTGGGACACATTTCACTTTGTATTTTCACATTATGCCATGTTTCTTTGTCGATCTAACATGTAAACAACATAAAACCAGTCCAAATAAATATATGCAATGTGTTACTAAGAGTACATCAAAATCTCTACCAAATTACACATTTCTACCATCACACTGTATCTTCATATCGCCCAGGCATAATTTACATACAAAGCTAATTCAGTTCAGTGATATCATTAACCTCTAATATAGATAGCAGCGCTGCAGGTACAGTATTATTACCATTGACAGTCAGCTAACAGAGGCTTTGCTAAGCTGAGCTTTGCGTCAAGCATTGATTTGTCCCAGGGTGCTTCTGAGAAGTGCATAGACCTCCTTAGTCACTTGAACTTGGATTTTCAGTGATCACACTTTTGTGGATCTGTAGATGTTTGCAGTGTTGTACTGTAGTGCCGCCGCTTTCAAGTGTTTAGTGTTATGGGGGGGGAATTGAGCCACGGCTCAGCCTGTACAAACACCTCACTCTTGTAAGCTTGTATTTATGCTGTAAATAAAAGCACAGGTATTGGATGGATTCTTTTGCTGCCTCTGCGCCTAAAGGAGAAAGCGGCATTTTTTTCTTCTTCTCTCTGTGTCTCTCTACAGTGGACTCAGCTTTATAAAGGCAGCGTTATTGACCTTCCATCCTTTGAGAGCCACGCGTTTCTGTGCAGGTGAGGAGGATGAGGATACTGCCCCTTTAATTCATCAAGAGCAGAGATGTGTAGAGGGGGTGTCGAGAAAGAAAAAACAGCCTTAGCCAGTGTCTACAAGCTGCATTCCAAAGGGAGATGTTTTCAATTCACTCATTATAAAAAGGTCATTCAGGGTCAAGTTCAATGCCTTGGAAAAGAAGTGCTCGCTGTGCGGAGCACCACCCACACAGTGTGCACCCGCTGGAGAGAGAATTACTGGAACTACGTAACTTAATTTTTTTTGGCAAAATATAAGAAAATTAGCCCTGCGTGCTATTTACATTTGGAATAAAAAGGTGAAAGGGAGGGGGAGAGAAAGAGGTGGGCATTAGCGATTTGGCGGTGGAGGGGAGGAAGGTGATGGAAACCATAACAAAGTAAACATCCAGACGAGCTGCTCTGTAATGATGTTATTAGTATGCATGTGGCCAAGCCCAAATGTAGCCTATATAACAGTCCATGCCCACTTTCACCCACCACGTTTTTTTTATTCCCCTCTTCTCCCTCCAATAATGGCTTTAGACTCTATTCAGAGCGAGGGACACTCGCAGAGCATAGGCAGCAAAAGGACGGGATTGGGAGATAATGCACATCGGCAAATAGAACATGACCGCAGTGTCCAGCGTCAACGCCGCCCATTGTCTGCTCTGAGAACGGATGATAGCGAGCGGGGAGGACAACAAAGCTGGGCCACAATGGACTGAACGTATTAAGACTGCGCCCAGACCACTGGCTAGCTGTGCGGAATGGGCAAGAGAGGAAATACGAGTATGTAATAAATAAAATTAGGTTCTGGACACTTTTGCATTGGCCGTCCGTCATGAATACCTTCGGTTTAGAATGTGCAGGCTATTGAGGTGCATCTGAAAGAATGGTGGAATGGCGAGGGCAGGGGCTTACGGTTCATTTGCATATGCATGTTATTCTGCATGAAAGGGGGCAGGGCGCAGAGGGGGGGACTGATGCGAGGAGAGAGAAAGAGGCCATCTTCGGTCCAGCAATACTGTAGGCACAAGGACAGCAAAAATGTCCGGCTTTTGTCTTAACATGCATTCAGTCGCACTGAAGAGAATTTGTTTAAAGGTGCAATGTTTTTTTTTTTGGTAAAACTTCTATTTACAAAATTCTATTTATTGAAAAACTAAAAAAAAACAAAAAAACATTCACTATATTAAAGTTAGGGTAGGCAATGTTTTTCATAAACACTTCACATCCTGATAGCAATCAATAATATAGAAGTGGTTTAAATATTTAAAAAAGAAAAGTACATGTATCTTCTGTGGAAGTCAGGACCAAAAAAAGGTTCGCCCAATGATTACATTCGGTCCAAATGCAATGATAGGATGTCCTACCTGCCTGTCAACCTATGTGTTTCAATACTTTTGCACACCCTGCTCGCGCAGACATCACACGTCATCAGCGTGTTCCATGAGGCTATGCAGAGTTGTAGACACACAGCAGAGTTTGTACGGTCATGACAAAACTGGAAAAGGCATGGAATTTAAAAAAAATTGCAATTTCCAGGCCTGGAAAAGTTTAGGAAAAGTCATGGAAATTTGTTATTCTATTTATATAATAGAATATATGTTTAAGGGATAATATTGGTTAAACGAACTACAAAAATTAAAGTTCATTCGATCCATCCGACTGCCGCATTCTGTCAGATTTCGCTTTGCAGCATTGAGCATTAGAACCAATCACACACGTTTTTGTTGTGCTAGTAAATGTAATGGCCTATCAGGCACTCAGATTAGTCTTAGCTGAAACGAAGAGTGACACACTCCTACAGTAAGAAAATAAAATACTAAGCGAACTTCTCAGCGGGTATCTTCCAGATGGTATTTTTGCATACATACACGTGTTGCAGAGTTTTTACAAATAGAAGTGCTAATTACCTGTTGACCTGTGATTTTTGAGTACAGCATTACAAATGAATGCCACGAAAATGTCAGCCTTTGACTTTCAAAAAACAAGTTCTGCTTAGATTACAACAATTAATCAAACTTGGAAGAAGATTATTCCCAGGCACAGAAGTTCAAAGATCTCCCACCCTTTCGTTCATTTAGTCTAACACTGTTTCACTTTTCACTGCTTTTACACGTCTTATGTAATGTTCTGGTGGAACTGAACTGGTAGTGTGAAATATTTTTTTTTGTTTTTTTTTGTTTTATCTAACGTTTAAATAAAGTTTACAGCTTCAAACCTGCTTTCAAATGTGTTTATACAAAAATCATCATGCATTACTTTTGAATACAAATAAATGAAGGACTGTATACATACTGTACAGGCAAATTTAAATGAGTATATTTCTTCTCATATAAAACATGCACTTATATTATATTTATATAAATATTTATATAATAGAATATATGTTTAAGGGATAATGTTGGTTAAACAAACTACAATACTTAAAGGCCCCCTGAAATCTAAATTTAAGTTTTTTAGCTTTTAGTATTAATATGTTAGCCTTAAGGTTATGAATAAGCTGGTGTGTTCCAAAACAATGACAAAATTCTCATTTAGGAAATATAAGCATTCAAAACTTAGTCTCTCACTTCCGCTAAAATAGATCACTGATTTTTATGACATGACCGCGGACTTTAGCTTCTCATCACATCTTCTGTCCAATCAAATGCTCTCTAGAATCTGATGCGTCCCACCCCCTAAACAGACGCTGAAGCTGCGGCAGAAATCGGTCACTTGTTCACACGTTTACTATATTCTACATGGTGAATGGCGCATAGTGGACTAAACAGGGGATAGGGAATGAGGAACTGAGGTTGAGGCAAGGCGAAAGAAGTCTGTTTTTTGCGCACCACCGCTGCACACACACACAGTCTGCTCCGGTCTAGAGACACGAGAGCTCAGAGCAGATCACATACGTGAGTCAGCGCGGACAACAAAACATACCGGACCCATCTGAATTCTGCACAGAATGCTGTATTTCAAAGCGATATGAAGCATATAAAGATAAGAAACGGCTAGAGCTTAGGAGGAAACTGTGGCTTTACCGAACTGAAAGGCTCTAGTCAAGCTGTGATATAAACAAAATGCTATTGGCTTTTTTTTTTTAAATGGGAGGAGCTGCTTGATGTCCCGCCCTGTCTTCCTGTTTCACGCGAAATTACGTCAACAGATTGACTAATACTGCGCGTTTCAAGGCACTTCAGTGGGCTTTTAAAGTTCATTCGATCCATCCGACTGCCGCATTCTGTCAGATTTCGTTTTGCAGCGTTGAGCATTAGAACCAATCACTCACGTTTTTGTTGTGCTAGTGAATGTAATGGCCAATCAGAGGCGTTCAGATTAGTCTTAGCTGAAACGAAGAGTTTTGTTCAGTGCGCGGCTGCGCACTCTCTCTGACTGAAACTCCCGAATTCTACCATCATAAGCAATTGGTTAAATTTAGGTATTTGAAATACAGTAAAATACAAAACAGGTAATCGTAAAAATTGCACGTATGAAGGTAAAAAAAAGAAAGAAAAGAAAAATACCTTAATGGAAAAGTTCATTTCTGACCCTGGTATGTGGTGACGTCTGGCAATTGCAGTTTGTATTTGGGTGTAAATTGCAGAAAAAGGAGGCAAAGCTGTTTTAAAATCTTCTGAGTTATCAAATTTTGTATTCAAAAAGTTTGTCTCTGGCACTGCCAGCTTGTAAATTTACTATCGGTGCTACTGGACACTTGTATTTACCTATTTAACATTGCCTCCTATTGATGTATGTTCACCAAACTGTGCATTAATTAACAAAGACAAACACCAGGTTAGGTTGAAAGATTAAATCATAAGAATATATGACACGCTCCTACAGTAAGAAAATAAAATACTAAGCAAACTTCTCAGCTGACATCTTCCAGATGGTATTTTTGCATACATACACGTGCTGCAGAGTTTTTGCAAATAGAAGTGCTAATTACCTGTTGACCTGTGATTTTTGAGTACAGCATTACAAATGAATGCCACGAAAATGTCAGCCTTTGACTTTCAAAAAACAAGTTCTGCTTAGATTACAACAATTAATCAAACTTGGAAGAAGATTATTCCCAGGCACAGAAGTTCAAAGATCTCCCACCCTTTCGTTCATTTAGTCTAACACTGTTTCACTTTTCACTGCTTTTACACGTCTTATGTAATGTTCTGGTGGAACTGAACTGGTAGTGTGAATTATTTTTTTATTTATTTATTTTTATCTAACGTTTAAATAATGTTTACAGCTTCAAACCTGTTTTCTAAATGTGTTTATACAAAAATCATCATGCATTACTATTGAATACAAATAAATGAAGGACTGTATACATACTGTACAGGCAAATTTAAATGATTGTGTTTCTTCCCATATAAAACATGCACTTCATTCAGTATTTTTTTTTTTCTGCACTACAGAACTTTATTATCATCTGTGGTTGAAATAGTTCTTGTTATTTCTTTTTTCTTTTTTTTCAGGTTTGTCTGTGATCACTATATTGGAGCGAATCTGTCATTCTACACCAAGACACTCTGATAGCAAGAATAAAGTCTAAAAAAAGCATATACGTATATCTGAAAATATGTTGACTAAGCCAGTTGCATATCTGCCACCCTAATAGCCAGAATCTCTTTTCTCTATTTACAGACATGACAAATGAAAGAATGATGTACACCTGAAGTTTCCTGCCAAATCCAACCTGATCGCTCCGATATATAAATCATTATAGCAATCTTAAAGGTAGAGTAATTTTGGAGAGGCTAGCAATAACAAGCTAGCCTGGAAAGCATAAGATCTCACCCTCCCTTCAGAGCATCTCCAAAGCCACGCCTCCTCCAAAACAAATGAACACACACAGCCAGAGCAGAGTCTGCAGAGCGCCACGAGAGATGGTGTTAAATTCAAAGCACATAACATTACAGTAATAATGAACATAAATAATTTAGAGCTCTGAATCTGACGTCAGAGGATGTAATTACAGTAATTACATCATGCGTGAACACAGCATAAGCTTGTTTTTTCGTTTCAGGAGGAACTGTAAAATGTGGCTGCTGTTTGCGGCTGTCACATGTCTGTCCTGTCTTGTGTAGCATATGTGGTGTTTTGTTATTTTGGGCCATGTGCTTGTGTCTCTGTCTGATCCCTCCCCCTTGTTATCTGATTAGTGTTTGATTTGCCTCACCTGTTCTCCCTCATTACCTGCCTTGTTTGTACCCTTTATAATCTTCTTGTGTTTGCAGTCCTGTGCTGGATCGTTGTTTGATGTCTTCTGCTCCCTGCCTTTGTTCCTGTCCTTAATTCATGTTCCTGGTTTATTTTGTGGTATGCTCTGTTTTCCCCCTCGTGGGTATTTTGTTTGTTTTATTTGTTTCATTTAATAAATCTAATTCCTTCTGCATTTGAGTCCTCGCTCCCATTTTTCCCCACCGATATGTGACAGAACGATCCAGCCAACAGAGGACTCAGCAGGAGATGGATTTTCTTTGTTCTCCGTCTTCCCCCATGGAACCCTTTACACGTCTGCAGATCATGAGATATGTGAACTCTAAATACATCCGTCAGCAGGGACGTGAGAGATTTCGCTTGCCAGTTCCTTGTCAAGGTGGATCATATGATCCACAGTGAGGCAGAGAGCAAGGAGGTTTTTAATCTCTGTCTGGACATGCCACTCAGCCCGGGGGAGATGGAGAGGCTGGGGAATCTGGGATTCTGGGACTTTGTGTACCATCTTAAAGAGTCTGAACATCTTTGACCAACAACATCCCAGGCCACTGACTGTTCCCCTCTTCCACCTACAGTCAGTGGAGGCCCCAGCCCTCCGATGACCCGGGGACAGAGAAGGAGGGCCCCAGTCACACACCCACATCTGGTGGTCCCAGTTCCGGTGGTCCCAGTTCCGGTGGCTCAGAGTCCGGTGGTCCTGAGTCCTGACACGGCCAGGAGGGCTGTGCTGGGGTTTTTTGTGGGGGTAGCCCTACGTGCCTGGGAGGAGCACAGGGCTTCCTCCAGACATTCGGGGACAGTGAAGGAGCAACCCGCGGTCGTCGCAGAGGAGTGTCCTGAGCCGCCCGAATGTATTGCCTTGCCGTGGCTAGCCCGTGCACCGAGTCCGGAGAGGGCTCCGTCCCATGCACCGAAAATTAGACGATAACTAAATGAAAACCAGTTTTGTATGACGTAAATCTACTGTCATTTCGTCAACAACTAAAAACGAGACGAAAATGTTAGGGAGGGATGATTAGGGAAGTGATCCAGTCAGTACTGATATCCTGTGTAATAGATGCGCACATTTGAATTGTAAGCGCTGATCTAACCGCGGGAAAATGCGCCGCTGTTACGTATTCTACAGGCTCACGAAACAGAGCTTCAGACTGCTTCAGAGCGGTTCGCAATCAATGAATAGCGCACATTTATGCCAGGTAATTGCTTATGAACTAATGCTGATGAATAATGACAATGTTTACATAGTAATATGTTTTAGATGGTTGTAACATTGCATATTTTATCTCCCTCATCTGAACTTGAAAGAGCAGCCTGCAACTGTAATAGTAAGGTGCAGACGTTTCAAAATAAGAGTCAATGTGTATTTTGAGCTTGTTTATAATTAAAAGTCACGCATTATATATACGTTTTTGGTTAAACAATAAACTGTATTTTATTTAATTTCCATTTAATTCATAGTCAGGAGGAAAGACTAAGAACAAGTATTTGACGCATTATTCAATAAAGTATCAGGGTTATAATAGTTAAATAAAACAATAAAAAATTCATTACTTGAAATTAAATTAATGTTAACTGGAATAAAAAAAAAAAAAAAAACTTAAACTTATTTGAAGCTTTAGCTTAACCTGATATACTAACTAAAACAGAAATGCAAAATTATAAAAACTATATAGATGTTTTTAAAAAAACAAACAAAAAAAGTAAATTAAGCTCTCTTCCGTGTATTTTTGCGCTTGAGCGGTCAAAAACATAATTATGTCAAAATGTCAGTTTTGACATGTATTCAAGTAACAGTTGGTTATGTAATGCTTAAATGCTCAATTAATGCATTACAATTTAACAACTCAATCTACTGTAGATTTAGTCAAATAAAATCATATGATATTTAATCGACTAAAACTAGACTATAACTAAAAACAAATCAGGTGAATAAAATATGACTTAAAACTAAATGGCATTTTAGTCAAAAGACTATGACTTAAACTAAATCCAGCCATGAAAGAAATGCTGTCAAAATTAACACTGGACCTAACGTTCCATGACACATCCGTATACATGAAAAATAAGAATAGAAATGTTCAAATTTCAAATGACAGCATTCCTTAACTAATTAATGACAAGCTATGTGGTTTAATACAAAATAAACAATCTAAATAACGCTGACACATCAGTAAGATGGTTAGATTAAATACTGTGTCTGACCCTCAAAACTCCACTGTATAGCAACGGATTAATGACATGTGGGCAAAATGGTTGGAATACGGTTTTCAGTCCTGTTGTAAAGTTCTAAATGACCAGCATTTTTAGAAAAATGTGCGTCCTGGGCTATATATATATATATAAAAAAAGTGTGTCTGCTGTGAGACTTCAGTGTAAACACCCACTGCTGTGATTGGCTGACATCTTTGCATATGAAATAAGTATTACATGTGGAACCCTCTTGAATACTTTTACTACATTTTTACTATAACAGCTGTCGAAATTAACAAATCGTGAAAAGTGTTGATTATTGCATTATAATTACATCTATTTCCATGAAATGGAAGGTTGCAGTGATGAGCATTGAGCAGATGACAGACAGTCTGTTGATCGTGTGAATGCAGTGATCTTATCATTGCAATGCGATTTCTGCACTCTCACGAATGCTTTCACCATAACCAACAATGCAAGCACGATGTAAATACAGTAAGAGTTTCATTGTGTAGTGTAAGAGCGTCACTATAACGGGAGTTTTGGCAAGTGTCCAGATAAACCAGAACAGTTGGCATAGCCTGATCTTTGAGCAAAAGTTTTTGGGCAAAGCCAGTATTGTAGCTATTGCGACTTGTTTTCAAAACAGTCTCTGGTAAAATGTATGGTACAAACACGCAAGTCAGCACCAGTGTTGCCAGATTGGAAATGTCCAGGTATCATACCAGAAGCTCAAAATGATCGTATTTGGAGGAAAATTGTTGTACACGAGTCAAACGTACAGAATACAGCTATTTATCTAGACCAACAACTTTATCTAGAGCAACAACTCTTTGACTCTCCTCTGTCTTTACCTTCCTTTTCAGCACTCATTTTCTATACTTTATTGCTAAACTATCGACCTCAGCTTGGAGACAACTGACCTAAGCACCGCGGCAGAATGTTAACTTGTGCTCGTGAGAGAGAATCATTCTCCGCGATGATTGGCAGAGAAGACGTAACGTGAGATGAGATGGAAGACCACGTTAACATTCTCCTCACAATCATGACAGTAGACGTACAATCCACAGCTAGATCAATGAGTATAGAAGCTCTATGATTATAATGACCATCATTTGAAGTGTCACAAAATTTGAAATTATCGTACATTATGGGATTTTTTCATTATTGACCATACACTCACCTAAAGGATTATTAGGAACACCTGTTAAATTTCTCATTAATGCAATTATCTAATCAACCAATGGCAGTTGCTTCAATGCATTTAGGGGTGTGGTCATGGTCAAGACAATCTCCTGAACTCCAAACTGAATGTCAGAATGGGAAAGAAAGGTGATTTAAGCAATTTTGAGCGTGGCATGGTTGTTGGTGCCAGACGGGCCGGTCTGAGTATTTCACAATCTGCTCAGTTACTGGGATTTTCACGCACAACCATTTCTAGAGTTTACAAAGAATGGTGTGAAAAGGGAGAAACATCCAGTATGCGGCAGTCCTGTGGGCGAAAATGCCTTGTTGATGCTAGAGGTCAGAGGAGAATGGGCCGACTGATTCAAGCTGATAGAAGAGCAACTTTGACTGAAATAACCACTCGTTACAACCGAGGTATGCAGCAAAGCATTTGTGAAGCCACAACACGCACAACCTTGAGGCGGATGGGCTACAACAGCAGAAGACCCCACCGGGTACCACTCATCTCCACTACAAATAGGAAAAAGAGGCTACAATTTGCACGAGCTCACCAAAATTGGACAGTTGAAGACTGGAAAAATGTTGCCTGGTCTGATGAGTCTCGATTTCTGTTGGGACATTCAGATGGTAGAGTCAGAATTTGGTGTAAACAGAATGAGAACATGGATCCATCATGCCTTGTTACCACTGTGCAGGCTGGTGGTGATGGTCTAATGGTGTGGGGGATGTTTTCTTGGCACACTTTAGGCCCCTTAGTGCCAATTGGGCATCGTTTAAATGCCACGGCCTACCTGAGCATTGTTTCTGACCATGTCCATCCCTTTATGACCACCATGTACCCATCCTCTGATGGCTACTTCCAGCAGGATAATGCACCATGTCACAAAGCTCGAATCATTTCAAATTGGTTTCTTGAACATGACAATGAGTTCACTGTACTAAAATGGCCCCCACAGTCACCAGATCTCAACCCAATAGAGCATCTTTGGGATGTGGTGGAACGGGAGCTTCGTGCCCTGGATGTGCATCCCACAAATCTCCATCAACTGCAAGATGCTATCCTATCAATATGGGCCAACATTTCTAAAGAATGCTTTCAGCACCTTGTTGAATCAATGCCACGTAGAATTAAGGCAGTTCTGAAGGCGAAAGGGGGTCAAACACAGTATTAGTATGGTGTTCCTAATAATCCTCTAGGTGAGTGTACATCATACAGAGGTCAAAATTATCGTACAAATACGATAATTATCGTATGTCTGGCACCACTGGTCAGCACTGACGTGACTAGGACATTTGTTAAAAAAATAAACCGAATCCATTTTTCTTTGACATCAGGATCCTTCGGCAGCTTATGCAAAGATGATGTTTTTCCACAGCCAGGAACAGCACAACGTCTGCGTGGCATCGCAATATTGTTATTAGGGCTGGGTAAAAAGTATTGATTTTTCTATTTTAATCGATTCTCATTTTTACGAACCGATATTGATTCTTAAATCCCAAGAATCGATTAGTCTATCCTGTTTTTCAGTTGATGAATAAATGGAGCATTGTAGCACGCCTCCCAACCAAAAAATTGCAATAAGCTTTGTACTTTGTATATGAAACAATGTCTCAGATTTCAAATTACATCCATTTTATTATGAAATTCAAAAAATAAATACTGCTTTGGCATCGTTTAATGTGGCGTGACAGATCGCAGTAGAGTCAGTCCAAGCTCGGCAAGTTCGGCAGCACGGAGCGCACGTGAACTCATCTGCTTTAATACCAGTTACAGCGTGAAATAAACATGAATGAGCATCTAAAGCGATGTTAAAAGATAGAGTACAACTTACCGAAATCCGTATCACGTCACATGTAATCACTCAATTAGTGTTTCAACTGTGGAAAGACGTCAGTAAAACAGCTTGTAAACAATGTCCTGTAACGTCACATTTACCTCAGAAAAACCCTATCTAGTGACCATAAACTCAGTGAGCTAGAAAAATTTACTCTAGGAGCATTTTGATAAATATATGCACCACATTACATATTCATTATAATTTGTAATGCTCTTCAATATTTAATGCATGTTTGAATAAATCAGTAAAGTTTTTATGACAGCTACCATTTAAATGTTTATATTTCAAAAAATGAATAGGAGTAGAAATATGATTATGTAATTGTAACATTAGTATTATAACTTTATTATTATAAAAAACGTCTTTGAGTGTAATTTAAGTGTTTGTATACAAATTTAATTTTAACCTTAAATATTACAGTAATGTGGTACCAACCAACACCCAAGAGTTTACAGCATTAGTTGAGAGTTTTTTTTCCTCGAGAGCATTTGCCATGTACTGTATGTGATATATATCCAAAATAATCGATATCGAATCGAAAGCTTGTGAATAGAAATCGAATTGAATCGTGAAATTTGTGTCAATACCCAGCCCTACTTGTGACGTCACATGCCACCTCGGATCCAAACAAAGCTTTTTACAGCTTGATTATAGAAACGTTTTAAGTTATGGAACTTGCAGGATGTATTAATGACACAAAGACATCTTATATGCCAAAGGATCAAGGAAAATTAGATTTTTAAAATACCCTTTTAATACTTTTAAGATGCATAAAAATGACAGTAAAGATTAAAATGTTCTTTTTTTTCCATCAAAGAATCAACAGTTTTCACAACAATAGTATGCAGAACAACGGTTTTTAACAATATTACTGTTTTTATTGGTGAATATATAAATGCAGCCTTGATGTGCATAAGAGACTTTCAAAAACAAGTTTGGACTCCAAACTTTTGAACAGTAGTCAATCAGACAAAAGTTTTATGAATCGTATTTATTTTACTTTAGTCTTTCATATAGACAATATTTGATTCGTTCCTGTAAGCTTTTGAGAGTCAAACCAGAGCATTCATAACCACAGACTTTCATGTGACTGTATTTGACTATGTAAACTTCCAAAAAATTGCAGCCCGGTCTGTGAGAATGTTGAGTCAGCAAATGTTCCTCTTCATCATTTTGATGAAACATCAGTGGTGCTGAGGGATGTCCGGGTGTGTGATGGTCTCAGTGGGGTAACGATTGCACCACGCGTTCTGATTCAGCAACACGCAGAGATGCTGTGCGCCATTGTTATTCATCTCATTTCATACTTAATGGTCAGATTTTCCATTAGGCATGCAATCATCCTGTTTGTGGAATAGTGTGACTTTTGCAGAGTTTCTGGAGGGAAATGAGTGGTTTTGATTTATTCGCTCATTTCTCCGGACGCGGCCCTCTCCAAGTCGGCGTGGCGGTGAGAGCATCTTCTGCTCTCAGCCGTACCCTGGATAAAAAGCCATGAATCTCAAGCTGAGTTGGCCAAAGTCAACTGGTTAAATCTGTTATATAGTCTTGGCAGTGGGATGATTGAGGAGAACCATAAATTCTGCAGCAGCCTTTACTGTCAGCAGCCTTTCGGGACGTGCAGTCATGTGGATCATCACCTCTGTGGAAGAGCCTCGGCCTGTCCATGACGTTGACCTTTCCTGACCCCACCACCATTACAAACTCCATCTGTCTCCTGTCCAGATTTCTAACACCACTTTCTGGCCTGAACACCTGGAACTTACCAGCCTTAAGACGACGACTTCTCTTCTCCAGAAAAGAATTCCTCTCAGAAATCAGCCTTTTGGAATCCGGCCCCTCAGAGGAAAGTCTTCCGTAGTTAAGACCTCTACAGCTCAGTCTGTTTGAACTAAGCCTTTGAGGACTTAGCCTTTCTGTGGGCTAGTGAAGGCCACAGCTGAAAGGAAGAGAAAGAAAAGAAACGTGAAATAGAGGGAGGCAGAAAGAGGGCATGGCTGTGTGATTCAGTGTTCATCTCTTTGCAGCAACATTCTGTGTGCCGCTGCTCAAGGCAGCCACCAGCTCCGGTTCACCAAATGTCACATTCTTGACTCTCTCTTTGCTTTGCTTTCTGTTTTGTATATTTTGTATATTTGTATATCTGACTTTGAATTAAACATACATGCTTATGAACAAGAGATAAGAGAGTTGTTTGGTTTTAATTAATTAATATTAACCTATGTTCAGGGCAAAATGTGAGTGTAAGTCTCGTGCCACGATATCTCGCAAGACTAAACTGTGAGGAGATTTCTTGTCGAGGTGAAAAGCTGTCTCGGTTCATATTGTCATGACGGAGTGTGAGGGTAAAGTTAG
Organism: Rhinogobio ventralis; assembly: GCA_039654625.1. Classification (NCBI taxonomy): domain Eukaryota; kingdom Metazoa; phylum Chordata; class Actinopteri; order Cypriniformes; family Gobionidae; genus Rhinogobio; species Rhinogobio ventralis. Next base: position 23,951,169 of record CM077204.1, read on the forward strand.
GATAGAATATGCCAGCGCTACGTTTACATTACGCCTCCAATGTAGTTTTGCTTTTTATAGAAATAAAAACTAATTTAATTCAGGTGGATAACAGTCGCTTGAATTCCATCAGCTCATCCAAAACGAGCTGTTCGAGTCGTACATAGTGCGCAGCGCTAATCACATGACGAGAAGACTGACTGGACCGTGGTGGAGGATTCGTTGCGCAACAGAAGCGTCAGACAATTGTCTTATATTTTAATATGCATGTTCAGCACCACCGCTCCCTATTCACAGAGTACGGACGATCGTGAAAGTAAAAGTAAACGGGAGCGCTCATTCAAACGCGATTTCAATAAGTTACCGCTGTTTGAAGGCAACTCTCTGAGGCATGCGAATATCTCCAAATATTAAAGCTATCTAGTTGTAACCATCTCTTAGCTTTGTATCATGCTTGTGCAGTTCTAAGGTCTGAAGAGACAATCATACAGAGAAGAAGCCAGTCAGTTGAGGTTGGCAAAACCTTTACAGTGCTTGTTGTCTTTTACCGCATATGTAAAAATCTTGTCTCGTCTCGTTCTCGTGAACCCAATCTCGTGTCTCGTCTCGTCTCGTGAGATAAGTGTCTCGTCTCGTCTCGTGAGATAAGTGTCTTTAGTAGTATAGTGACAGATTGACCACTTGACCTGAATTTAAAGAACACAAATTTCAAAGCTGCAGATTTGTAGTATTGCAGGAATGTGGAGTAGATGGTATATTATAACATAGTGAATATATTATTGTGTTATTTGTGAATTATTACTTAAATGTATTACTGATATTTATTAAAAACAGACCTAGATCTGTGGTTTTTAACCAGAAAACTTCCAAACGGGCCTGAAGATGACCCAATTTTAAACATTTATCAACATTTCTTCAAAATCCTCTCCTTTTGTATGTATGTATTATAATAAAAATTAAACTTTTTTTTTCTTACAGTAATACCAGCAGTGATTCTCTGTATTATTGCAGTCTGTCTCTGTCTGAGTGTGATGACATGGCAGTGAGTGTATTGTGTGTTTGCCGTAGTTTGTCATTTTGAGGCTAGCATATTGTCCTGAAGCTCTGCTTCAATTCTCTGCACTGCATTGAATTGAATTGTTCTTCTGAAGGTGGTATGTCATTATTCTGTGTCTGTATTGCAGTGGTGTACTTTGTAGAATTTGAAGTCTCTGGTTTAGAGTAGATTCTATTGTTTATGATTATGTGGTGTTGGACTATGTTTAGTACAAGTGAATAGCTATACACTCTGCTCCTGGTGAACTGCCTCTTGTGTGCATGTTTCTGATGTGAATGCTGTTACAAAAGGTGGGCAAAGTTATTACATTACAGCAACAGATACCTTGATTTCACCAAATTCGAAAGTAGCATGTAACCTTTGCAGAAAAAGCAATGAACACTAGAGGCAGTAAAACAGCAAGCATTTTTAATCCTTTTCATACAAAATTATGATTATAGGGGCAGAGTAAAGACTTATTTTCACGTGGCTCCTTGCACCTATTATATTATGACCTCAAAACATTTTTTTTACCATAGTGCATGATTTGTAAAAAAAATACATTTTGGAGTTTGCATCACATAACGACTAACCAGCTGTGGTTAAATGTGTTTGACTTTTCTGACATACTAAGTTTGCTCAGTAACTCAGCTAGTAAAAATGCGGATGCGGAGAGCTCGGATACGAATCCCGTGATACGGGAATTACGACAAAAGAGCTCAAAGACTTCTAGAAATAAGCTAAATTGGCATGGTTGCTTCAGCAATTGCATTTGTATGTCAAATTTGCTTTTGCTAACACTATCAGGTAGGTTTAGTGTATGTGTATGTTATTTCAAAACACGATGGAGCATTAACCTTTTAGCACCACTCAGTTTAGATCTGCTGCGATACGTACAAACACCATTGTAATATGTTGCCAGATTTTTTCGTATAAAACTGAACATGTTTCTCCAATTTCAACAAATAAAATCCATAGTTAAATCCAAGATCAACATAATCAATAACCCACTTCATCCCTCTCAGTTAATGGAAGACATAATGAAAATCACTAACTCCAACAAATTAATATCCAAACTACATGTAGTACTCCTGAAAAGAAGTATAAGAAAGAAGATTAAAGAAAAATGTAAGAAGAGCGTTGCTGCAATGGCTTCCTTGACGTGTATTTACTATGAATGAATAAAAGCATGCACATTACAATAAGAAAGAAAATACGATCAACAGGCTGTTTAACAAACACTCTCTATACAGTTAACGCTCTAGCCCAAAAAATACATGTACAGCATTTACAACTGACACAGTGACACTGAAATCTAATTTTCTTTACAAAAAGAATAAGGTTTCCAGAATGTACACATATACTGAAACAATGCACAACATTCTAATATATTTACCCTTGATAACTAAATAACACTATGAAATTGATGATACAGCAATGCAGCTGAAATATTAACTACATGCTCATATCTAAACACTGTTTAATTCATCGTATCTGATGTATTTAATACCATAAAGACACATACGAAATTTACTCAGCCAAACGTAACTCATAACTCACAGTTAACAGACATGAAGGGGTTAAATTATCCACATTCAAGTTTAAGATATCTCATAAATCTGAAACAACATCATGAACTCTTATATAATGACCATTTATCATGTCTAGCTAATCGCAAGGCACCCATGCTAACCATGTGCTCAGACATGCTAAACTCATGACGCACTATCACTACAGTAAAACAAACTGCTTTCTACATATACAACACATCGGTTTCGCATTGAACATAGTTTATACTCAAAATTGAAGTGTGTTTTGCAGTTACCTAAAAAGAAGTTTAAGAAAGAAGATTAAAGATAAATGAAAGTAGAGCACTGCTGCGATGGCTTCCTTGACGTGTATTTATTATGAATGAAGCACATCACCAGCGTGCACCCAACTGAAGCGTGCAATGACGTCATGACGCATGTATGCCAAATGAAAATAATTCACTAAACGCATGTAACACTTTTTTAACATAAAGCACAAATAACCAATTAAACAATATTTAGCAGTATTAGAAAAAATAACATTTAACAATTTTATAAAGAATTGGAAGAAAATGTACAACATAAACATATTGTATATTCAATATATCACACATAAACTTATATCAAATAATGATGCAACAATTATAATACCTATGACCAAATGGGGAAAAAGATTTCTCCCTTAACACCAACCTCTGGAAGGAAATCTGTAACAATACATTTTCAATGACTAACAATATCATATAGTTCAAGATTATTCACAGGACTCACATCATCGAAAGAAAGTAGTTTAAAATGGGCTTGAGGGACACAGATATTTGTTCACAGTGCACATTGGGGAGCACAGATGACTACTTTCATGCCACATGGACCTGTCAACCAGTTCACTTATTTTGGATATCAGTGACCACAAAACGTTCCATTATCATGGGCTGTAGAATCCCTCCATCTCCGTCATGTTTACTCAGTAACAGAATAGAAGTCGATAATCTCCCAGTCAAATATAAAAACCCACTCCTCCATCAGACCAGGCAACATTTTTCCAGTCTTCAACTGTCCAATTTTGGTGAGCTCGTGCAAATTGTAGCCTCTTTTTCCTATTTGTAGTGGAGATGAGTGGTACCTGGTGGGGTCTTCTGCTGTTGTAGCCCATCCGCCTCAAGGTTGTGCGTGTTGTGGCTTCACAAATGCTTTGCTGCATACCTCGGTTGTAACGAGTGGTTATTTCAGTCAAAGTTGCTCTTCTATCAGCTTGAATCAGTCGGCCCATTCTCCTCTGACCTCTAAAATCAACAAGGCATTTTCGCCCACAGGACTGCCGCATACTGGATGTTTTTCACACCTTTTCACACCATTCTTTGTAAACTCTAGAAATGGTTGTGCGTGAAAATCCCAGTAACTGAGCAGATTGTGAAATACTCAGACCGGCCCGTCTGGCACCAACAACCATGCCACGCTCAAAATTGCTTAAATCACCTTTCTTTCCCATTCTGACATTCAGTTTGGAGTTCAGGAGATTGTCTTGACCAGGACCACACCCCTAAATGCATTGAAGCAACTGCCATGTGATTGGTTGATTAGATAATTGCATTAATGAGAAATTGAACAGGTGTTCCTAATAATCCTTTAGGTGAGTGTGTGTGTATATATATATATATATATATATATATATATATATATATATATATATATATATATAAGCTATACTTCTTTTAATTTATTATCTATATATGTAAAATCTGCATATTATTGCTATTGCTATTTATTGTTGTTGGTGATGGTGTTTGTCTTACTTCCTTCTCTTTCTTCTCTTCCTTCTCTTCTCCTATATAAATAACATAAAATAAAAAAAAAATAAAAACTCTGTGTGTGTGAATGGAAAACATAATACAAGGCATAATATTGATTTCTCATTAACAGAAGCAAGAATAGATTCTAGTTTCATACTCACTGGCAACCCAAACAGACCAGTGTAGCTGTCATAACATATATATGGTATAGTTTTTGTTTTATTTTTTAAATAAAGTTATATTCCACCTAAAATATTGTTTAGACTCAATGACCAATCGTTGTGTAGTTAAATATCTCACGTCAAAACGGGACAAACTAATAGAGAGATTTGTCCACTAGGTGGTGCTTCCTTTATTATAGGAGATGCTTCCTCAGGTTCGGCATTGAAACCTTCTATGTCGATAGCATTTTAATAGTTGGCAAACATATTTTGCACTGAAGTGTTGCACTGGAATGCAATTTTATCACTCCCTATGGTGATAAAAACTCTTGTAGCCTACACAAGTTGTAGCATAAAGACTAAAGCTTTCAGCGGAAATGTGGATTGATGTAGTTGGCAGACGTGGTGCACTGCAAATTCAAACAAGAGAACCAATCAAAAGCATCAGAATAGCATCACTTTACTAAACAGCCTTTAAATGGGACATTGTGCACATCAAAAACAGGCAAAGCAACAAATTAATATTATTCTGTCAGGACCACTATCGTCAAAGATGATTGACAATTAGCATACAGTTTGAATTGGCGGTATGGTTCTGTTCTGGGCAAGAACTCCCTGTGCATCCATGCAGCCTAGCATGGATAAGTGCAGGGAGAGCAGCAATAACCCCCCCCCCCTTAGGGTAAACAGAACAGAACCAATATAAGGTATTGCGATATGATTAATGTTCTTAACATTAGCCAGGTTGCTACTAGTGTGTCTCACGAACCGAAAATCTCTGACTCTTCTGTTCAGACAGGGGAGTCCCGAATTTAGTTATTTCTGATGCATGATATTTCTATTTCTTATTCATCTGTTGATCTATATATATCATAATTTTATTCTTTTAATTTTTATTATAACCGTTTTAATTATCCTTATTTTTATTTTTTGGTTACGATTTTATTTATTTTTGGTTAGGGCTGTCTGGTCGGAACAGTTGAGAAATTTGGAAAGTGAGACGGTGAGTTTACGTACACACTCAGACGTGAGTGTGGAACACCAGATCCTTGGATGCAGGCTTGTGTATTGCCGAAAGCCATCAGAGGCAGACGGTGGGTGATAACTCCACTCCGTTAAGGGGTTGGAGGACTCCACTCCATTGAGGGGTCGGACGGACACTGGAAGCCATCAGAGGCAGAAGGTGTTGGAAAAACTCCTCCCTATAGAAGGGAAGGAGGTCACTAGAAAGCCGGGTTGCTTCTAGTGTGTCTCACGAACCGAAAATCTCTGACTCTTCTGTTTAGACAGGGGGGGCCCCAAATTTAGTCAGGAATAGTATTTTAGCCTTTAGTGAAATACAATTGTTATTCTTATTTTTTATGCATGGTATTTCTATTTTTCTTATGCATATGTTGTGATTATTTTATCATTATTTTAATACCTTTTCTATGCAAAGCACTTTGAATTACCATTGTATATTAAATGTGCTATATAAATAAACTTGCCTTGCCTTGCCTTAATGACAATCATTTAATGTCACAACATAATTCGAGAAATGACTCTGATTGAAGAGGAATATCAGAAGGCCAAATCCTGACTTAGCGACAGGAGGAGCTGGGGATGAAGGAGGGTAATTAGCTTGTGAGCAGCACGATAAGCTGCTGATAATACTGAATGAACCATATAGATGTGCTGTAATAGGCGTTGTATCCCTATAGGTAGAAGTGAATCAGCTGAGAGTCAGCTGATGTGAGCTTGACTAACATGACCTGCCAGAACTAACAATTATGCTTGATTTCAACATATCCTAGCTTTTTACTAAAAAATATTCAGATGTAACCCCCTTTGTAATCGTTAACATTTTCATAAGTAACTAATTTAATTACTCAGTAACTGTAATGGATTACAGTTACATTTATTTTATAATTAAATTATGTAACACTATTACATGTAACTATTTACTCCCCAACACTGCTCACAGGACATTTAACTTTGAAACTGTTGCGAAACGTGCACGATGCAACATGATATAATTTTGCAGAAATGTTGCCACACGTTTTTCCAATGAGCCTGGGTTGTCTTATTACCTAGTCCTCTTAGCACATAAGCTCTCGTTGTGTTCTGGAAGACCCATGAGCTTTAGACTTATCTGCTGAGGGCCACAACGGCTGCCCTGCGTATCTTAATCCTGTATGTGGCTGAGGAGCGTGAGTTAACACACAGAGACAGTCAGACCCTCTACCTGCAGCCACGGTCAGTGCCTAAGGATTGTGTGCGTGCAAGGTGAAGCCTGAGTCAGTAAATGTTTCCTGGTCTGGGTCTAACTCATCTCAGACAGCTAGAAAACACAGAGGGCTGTCCAAGCACAAATTACCATTTGCTTAACGCGCAAACATTGACAATATATAGGCCCTGCCTGATATACTTGTGTGAATCTAGCTGCATATTTCGAAAAAAAATAAATTAGATTTTTGTCATTTTTTTTTTCTCAAACTGTTCACTTTCAGGGCCTAAATCCTCCTTAGCCAGCAGAAATTCATCTAGAATGTTAAATTGGGCTTTAATTAAGCATCAGACCCCATCACTTTGTTATAACTTGGCAAACCCCCCTCCTCTTTCCATTCACAGCACAATGAGACCTGGCAAAATGGAATTTGTCCTTTGTTATGATTAGATTCCTCCGTTTGATCGCAGTTGAAACGGTACGGGAATCAAAGCTTGGCACTGTCTTCCTTTTTTCTCTCTTACACCTCATTCTGCTCATCTCGCAGGCTTAAACATTGTAACCATGGCAATGAGAGTTTTGGATGAAAAGAACCCATAATTTTGCAGCGGGATTAATTCTGAAACATAAGATGTGCCGTGTGAAATCCTTGTCAAAACCCCGCAAATTCTCCGCTGGCCAGCGTATCCGTTGCGCTCGGCTCTGTGTACCGTGTGATTTGACAATGTGGTCGTTTTTTGACTTATTTCTCCTTGTGCGGCTATTGACATGTTGACACAAAGTGGTTTTGCAGACAGACAGTGCCCATATTTCAATCAACATTAACCGAGACATTGGACAGAGGTAGAGTGGTAAAAGCAGAAGTGACATGTACAGACACATCACCAGACAACTATAATTTCTGCCTGATGCCAGCTGGGAGCTCCAAGAGCAGAATAAACATTTAGCGTAGCAGGAGAAAACGGAGACGGTAGTCAGCGACTGAAAAAACTGCCCTGCTGCGTAAGCTTTTATTTTTGGATTTTCCATGATTATATGGAAACTACTTTCATTTGTATTATTGGAGGCTATCATAACATCCTTCATCCACAAAAGAGATCATGCGCTACAGAAATGATTTCTGAGGGGGAAAAAAAGGTCTGGCAGCTCTTGCGAAACTGTGCAACAAAGCCAAATATATTTGCTCAAAATAAATAAATACATTTAAAATTAAAGCAGTTTTGAAATTGGAAAGTATAAATCTGTGTGTGGGGCAGTGGTTAGTTTTTAAAAGTGCAAAGTTGTTTGAGTGTGTTGAGTTCATAAGTTCACTGCTGTTCAATATTTTACACTGTAAGTGATTTAATATAAGATTTATTTACAGCTTATGACTCAATAAATGCATTTTGCCTATTAATACAATTATTATTGCCTAGCTTAAAGTGGTCTTGACAGTTGACCAGGGCATTCCAATAAAACAGACAATTAAACCCCAACAAATCATGAATATCTAATCTTGCTTTATCCTTTTTCTCATTGGTGTTAGTTATGATCTGAAAGTTGTGCATTTTATTGATTCTATAAGTAGTTCAATCATAACAGCAACATAAAAGTAGGTATAGGAATTGTTTTTTTCAAAAGATGGATGGATAGATGGATGGATGGATGGATGGATGGATGGATGGATAGATAGATAGATAGATAGATAGATAGATAGATAGATGGATAGATGAAATACCAACAGCAGAAATTATGAAGTCAAATATTCCTCCCCAGTCACATTTGAATTATCACTGTGTATTATAATGCAGGCCTTGCAGACAGACCTCTCCACCTCTGTGTCGGGATCCAGATGTATGTGACGTTAAAGGTGAGAGCATCTGTATTCAGCAGAGAGCTTTAGACTCCAGACTGTCATCAGTGAAGTTTGGGAGCTCATATCCCCTGGATGAAAACTGTGTGTGATGCAGCTTTACTGCAGATACAACTCCAAATCTTTCAAACAAAGATGGGGATTAACTGTTGAGACAGAGGTTGGCTACTGAGGTACGCCTTGCATTCGTAGACAAACTAATAAAGTGTGTGAAGGAAATGAGGAGCAGTTGCTAAAGACCTGTGTTGTTCCAACTGGAGTTTCAGCACTGAGGTTATTTTTGTCATGCGTAGGATGCTGAACTCAGCAGAAAACGTGTTGAAGTACACTGTGAACCTATTTATCAACACAATCTTATTGAAATATAGAAATGTTTTTCCTTGATTTCGCCCTACTTCACATTTTTTAAAAATAAACTACTCACCTATTGTTTGAAATATCATCTTTTGGGGATGATAATGTGACAAAACACAAACAACCCTTTTATTTAGATGCTGATAATGCAGATGATTTGTGCACTTATAACCACACTTTGCTTTTTGCTCTTTGTAGATTAAGTATTATTTAATGGAAGGCGGTTTCCAACTCAGAGTAAAAATAAATAAACAATAAATTAAAAAGGTAATAATAAGATTAAGTTTGAAATAAGAAATAAAGTCACATTATATTACACTGTGAGAAATACATTTATTTTTATTAATAAAGTTCACAAATGTGAGGAATAAAGTCACAATTGTATGAGCAGCTATAAATTTACAATCAGAAGAGATATAAATATAAAGTTATTTTATTTTATATTTATTTTATTATTTATTTTATTATTTCATTTTATTTTATTTATTTAATATTTATTTATTTATTATTTTGCGTGTTGTGCAGGAATGGCAGAATGAACCCATAGCTGTGTTTTTTGTTTGACAATCTGACTGGTAGACAGAAGGAGGACTAAGAGAGAAGCAGGGAGCGCTAGAGAGGCTGCAGCAGCACTGGTAACTGTCCAGCGAGATCACAGATTTTAGAGTGGCGAGTTGGTTTGGAGTGCTGAAATCCTGTCACTTCCCAGTCACACTGATTAAAGATTACGCTGTCATAATGCTGCGTCTGGAGACAAGAAAGATAGTTTTCTTTATTAAACTTTCATATAGGTTTTTTCTGATGATGCATTATGAATGAGACAGAAGGTCAGAACAAGAACAAAAGCTCACTAACTGCATGCAGCTCACAAACACATAAACACACGCACAGAAAAAACAAATCTGTTTTTGCAATGCAGGTTGGGAAGTGGTGGGAAGTTTTACATTGTCTTCTTTAGGAACCTGACCTCTGATATTAGTCATTTTAAAATGCATAATCTAAAGGACTGTGACCACTACTTTGGTCTACCAGCCAGTGGATGTATTGGTTTGACACAGATTTGAAGTGTTTCTCCTGAATGGAAATAACCGCATAACCAAGGTCTCAGGTCAGCTAATGAGAAAAATGTATTTGTATATTTTTCCCTTCAGTAATGGACCTTTTCTCCTTTGCTTTGAAGCTTGGGATCCTTTTGTCATCAAGTGTTTTCAATCAGCAAGTCTCCTCAGTGGTTCTGTCTTCTTTGCAACTGGTTAGCAATGAATCACTCTTTGAATAGCACATTTCCCTGACCAGTTATTTAAAGACCCTCTGTGGTGAAAATCAAGTTTTTAATTTTGTTTATATGTCTATGTGGTGCTTTTTTTTAAATATGCTTTAAGACAATCCATGTGCAAATTCATAAGTCAACAGTATTTTCTCCTTAAAACTGCAGTGAAAAAAGACACCCTCGCTGGTGTTACTTACGTCACAAACTACCTTGTAACCAATCACGGCAATGTGTGGGCGGGCTTTAGCATATCATTACTATGCTGCGAAGAAGGGGAGTCTCAAGAGAAGGTTATCCTGGTATATTTTTCTGTTGATATGAAAAACAGGTACATTAAGCAATATAGCGGGTGAATTATGTATATGATGTATATTACAATGTTATGATGAATATATGCTAAGTTGTTCAAAGCGTTTCTAAGGGTACTGATTTTTAGAAGGCAGACTGAGATGGCAAACGGGAACATGGTTTGTGTAACATTAGCAACACATTTTTAGCTGTTTGATAGTGTAGTAAAGCAAAAGGCTAATCATATTAATTACTATGTGTCCGACATTGTAGAGAGTGATACATAAAACGTATTACCATTCTGATACATCGACTTGTATACAATCCTGTATAATTCGCACTTCCACTTCTTCTTCTGAATCAGTTTCTGGTTCAAACATATATGGCTGAATTAAACCAGTATTTCCACTTTATACAGTGTTTACTACAGTAAAGTTGATCAAGTGGATCTCTGAGCTGGTGTGAGTGAGTGGAGAATTTGTATATTCATGAATCTGCGTATACTAAAAGAAGCAAGGGTGTAGAGTTGCATTTAAGCTATTTTAAGGCATGAATATTTTTTTCCACAGGAAAAAAACATTTAAATATGCCATTTTGATGATCAAAGATTAATTTTAAGGGATACAATTGACTACTGGGGGGGACTTTAATTACTACTTTAATTCTAACAGGTGCAGTCATTTTTTTATTTTATTCATTAAAACATTTTACCAACCAAATAAATAACGGAGTGTCTATTCACACCAAGTGCAAATAGCGTGCCTTGTTGACAAGTGCTGTTCGCACTAGCTCCGCCTAACAATGCCTGGTTGGGCCAAACAACATTAACAAAAGACACATGTATTTAAATGTTGTCAGTGGTGTAGTCAGTTAAGCGTTAAGTGTAAGGCTTAAGGATCTAGGTTTTGACACGATTGACCCGGGTTCGAAGCCGCCTTTTGCCGAGCTCGCTCTTCTCCCTTTTCCCATCACATATCACATATCACAGCAAAAAGGCATTTACTTTCAATAAAAATTAAGAAAATGTTCTAAAGATGGAAATAAAGTGCCTAACGAATAATAATATGTTATGTTTAATAATAATAATAATAAAAGCATTTATTGGGTAGGGTTAGGGGTAGGTGTAGTGAGGGCTTTTATTGTCTCATTAAGGCGGCATCCATTTAATAATTTTATAAATATAATCATTTACACTGTTAATATTGCATCCTGTTAATGTACAACAATACTGAGGTGCAAATAGTATGTATCTGTCAAAATAAAGTATAAATTGCATGTAATTACTATTTACACATAGAACTGCTACTTTTACATGGTGTAAATAGAGTATATCACTATTTTCACTTAGTATGCTATTTCACTTAGTAAATAGCATCTACAGCTATTTGCACTTAGTGTAAATATCATCTATCGCTAAGAAAATGTTATTTTCACTTAGCGTAAATAGAATCTCGTTGCAATTTACACTTGGTGTAAATAGCATATATTGCTATTTGCACTTAGTGCAAATAGCTGCTGCCAAATAAATAAATTGTAATTTTAGAACATATGTTGAGATCACATTAATCACTAGTAAGTAGTCTAATATCATATCAGGCATATCATTGTAGCCTAATAGTTATTGGGGAAAACTCACTGAGATCACGTCCATGCAGATACTACTCACTGTATTCCAGTGACTTAGCAATTAATACAAAATTATAAACACTAACATTCCAAATTTGGGAGTCAGTAATTTTTTTTTTTTTTTTTTTTTGCAAAGAAATCCATACTTGAAAGAAATCAATGATGCATTAAATTATTCAAAAGTGACCATAAAGGCATTTGCAATGTTACAAAAAATGACATTTGTAAAGAAATGCTGTTCTATTGAAGTTTCCATTCACCAAAGTATCCTAAAAAATGTATCAAGGTTTCCACACATTTAAAAAAAAAATTTTTTTAAAGCAGACATCTTTTCAAAATGTATAATAGTAATAAACGTTTCTTGAGCACCAAATCAGCATATTAGGATGATTTCTGAAGGATCATGTGACACTGAAGACTGGAGTAATGATTCAGCTTTGCCATCACAGGAATAAATTACATATATACTGTATAGTGATGTTATATATAGAACATTTACTTTTTTGAGAGGATATTTTGTACACAGTAAACATTTTTGAAGACCGCGCCAGCCAGGGACAGGCCACCACAAAAAGGGGACAAAGCTGAAGGTTGACTGTGACCATGACCACAATCATTGTGTTTTGAGCTAGAGTTCAAATCAACAAAGACATCACCATTTTTAAGCTACTGGACCCTCAGCACAGTTTAATGTTACCACGTGTCTGTGTGTGTGTGTGCATCTCAGAGTGTGTGAAGTCTGTCCAGGCTTGCCTGCGCTGGGCACCGTCTCACAGGCGCGCTGGGTCTGATCAGTACCTGTGTTAAAATATGCCCAGACTCCCTGCCAGGCCCCCCAGCTGAGACACTCCAAGTGTCCCGCCGTAGAATGGGACCCAGCCGAAAAAGCAATTCGCACATCTCTTCATTTGATTTATTTATTTGATTAGCAGCGTTCCGAAGCGGGCGGCACGGGAGGGCCAGGTATTTCAGCCGGGACTGTCTGCTCCAGCAGGCCTGGCACGGGCAGGAGATTGGGGTCCTGCCATCGCAATCTTCAGCTGGCGCTAGCACCGGGGGGAGAGCCTTCACCCTCCCACTTTTAAATAGAGAAGAGGAGTTTTTATCCAGCTGTATTACTTTCCTTATTCCCAAATGCTGCCCAGCTGGCCTACAGAGCGGCTGTAGCCTATGTCATTACCGCACCGTCGTGACTTGTCACTTTCAGATGACTTGATATATTTAAATGTAACCGGTGATTGCTGAAAAGCAGAAAAGAAATGGATGTATCACCAGCTGATGGAGGGAGGTGACATTAATCTAACCAGCACTTCAACAGAGCACTACGCTGAATTTAAGCACAGAAACGGGGAGCAGTCTGTCTCTCTTGTGGTTCTTGGCTCATAATAGAGTGAATATGAGATGTACGTACAGTGAAATTATAAGCTGTTCTTTGTTAGAGGTCAGGGGTCATGCTAGGCCTTAAGAGCTACAATTTGTAAAAGCAAGGTATTATGGACTGTTTAATTTTCCATTGCATTGCCTTACATAGTAGAAGACTACTCTGCGTCAGACATGGCATATTAGTCACTGCATTTTAGAGTATCATCCTTCTAGTCTTAAGTAATGATGGAAAGTTAAGAGCATGACTGAGATGAAATATGAAATGTGATGTGTACAGAACACAGACAAATTAAGGTGTATCATTCGAGAAGAGAATAGCTTTATTCTGTGATCATTTCCAATCAAATTATGAACTAAAAAAGTGAGAAAATATTTAATGATGTGTATTTGGAATGCATAAAAAAATAACCTTAGCAAGGCAAAGGAGTTGGCCACTTTAATCCAAACGATAACGACGGGAAAAATGGTTGCCGTTGGTCTAAAAGGGTTGTACCTAGTCTCTTAATGAGTAATGGGTGTGTTTTGGGCATAACGTGCAATAAACCAATCAGAGTCTCATCTCCCATTCCCTTTAAAAGCCAGTTGCACTTGCACCATGGCGGATTCGCTATTTACATGGCGGAATTTGCGAGTGGAAAGACTGAACACCTCTCTAGGGAGGAATCCTATTGAGTGTATGTGTGTTGTGGCCTCACCTATAGTCGCATATTACTAACGCGCTTAAATAACAAAAAAAATATTGTGCTAGGTTTTTGTTGGTCAATGGTGCAGTCGTTTTCAGTTGCCTCAAAATAGCAATGCGCTAACAATGCGCCTGAACACACCTCGTTTTCAGACCAGCACACCCATGGGCGAACAAATGGGTGCAAATGCATTTGCTATTTAAACAAGGTGGCGCAGGACGTGAAAATTATAACTGCGTTGGGCTGAAACTAGCGCCGGGTGTATGAAAGGGCCCAATGTGTTGTTTTCACAATAAATCAGTGCATATTGCTCTCTGCAGAAAGAACAGCTATCTCAAATCTCAGTCTGTGGCCCTTTGTCATTAACTCATGTCCATCTGTCTGGTGTAAGTTGTCAAACTCCTGAATCAGCACATCTTTTGTCCACATTTCTAGGTCTGGTTTTACACCACACAGCTAAATAAAGATGTTGTTGGTGTTGTGTGTGCTGTTGTCTGTCTCTCTCCCTCATCTCTCTATGGTAGGCTACCTGCGGTGGTCGGCCTATATCTGACCGCTGGATAAATCCACTTGACTCATCCAAAAGATTAAATTATTTACACATTTAGAAAAGACTCAATCCACAAATATGGCCGACTCCAGTGGCATGGCCTCATAAAGATTTAATCAATATAATTTCTTAACGATGGAGCAGGAGCTATGGGAAGAACCGGGAACGTCTTGTTCGCCGGTCTATCGCCTGCAAGCAGATGGAGGAAGCAGGGGCTACAGCTCTCAGCAAGAGCGTTAGCGCTTGATTGACACATGGCTGAAACCTATCCGTCAGATGAATGGTTCCTGCGCTTGTCCTGTGCCTCGTCTGAAGGGCTCTTGTCACCTTGCGGGTTGTCACTTAAAGACGAATTGTCAAAACAACAGAGATGCAGTTTGTAGCATGCACATAAACAGCCAGTGGGACGGCCTTAAATGTTTTTCGTCCTGTAAAGCTATTGATTTTTGTTGTTGTTGTTTTTGTCGTTTACCGCGTTCATGCGCACGTTCAGTTCAGTCTCTAGCTGCTTCCACGTGTGTCGTTTTAAGATGACGGTATTAATGTTTACTGTTTTTCCCCCTTCTTCTTCTCCAAAATAAAGGCCTCTCATGTCCCAGTTCTCATCATCTGTTTTCACTGGGCATGACTGAAGTGTTGGTCACACCATTTAGAAAGTGATGACTCTGACCTCTGCTTTGCATATGCTTGGTTAGAGTCTCTGATATACTTCAGTCTGTGTGGGATTTGGTCATTGACACTTCTGAAATTGCCTCCTGAGCTCAGTCTCTCTCTCCATCTCACTCTTTCATCCTTGTATCATTCGCTCCCTCTCTCAAAACCACTAAAACACACACACACTTAGGAATGTACGGCATATTGCCAATTATTACGAACCCCAGCCAAGACTTAGTTTATCTTCTGCTGCCTAGATAGTGAACACATTTGTAATTTTCAGCTCGCATTGTAATAATACGACAACGAATGAATATTAGTGCACGTGCCTTTCTCATAATGTCAGCCTGTGCTTTCCATAAGCACTTCATCTGGATGTGTGGGCATTGTTTGTACGTGCCTTGGGTTTGGCGCTGACGGAAGAAGTCGAGACTGAGAGGCTTTGATTAAAGCGTGAGTGTGCAAAGTGGCGGGATAAGGGCTGTTTTGGATCCCCGCTCAGGCGTGGGGCAGGAGGCTAATGATCAGATTACACTGATTGGCTGCATGAAATAAACATGGCGACGGCGGGGCGCTGTTCCCGAGACGTTGCTGGGTAACGGTGTGATAATTCCACCGTCTGTGTGAGCTACCCCTCACCTGTCGGTCTCTAGAGCATGAGCCCAGGCTTTCATACTAAATACTCAAATGTTTCCGTCCAATAACCTTTTCTCTGTCTTCATTAGATATTCCTTTTCTGCTCTGAGTGACATGTAGTGTTGTGAAGTCCTCATGCCTTTAAAGTAATATTCTGGGTTCAATGGAAGTTAAGTCAAAAAATAATTTGTGCTTAACACTAGAAGTTGTGCTTACAGTACAATGCAAAGTAAATTTAGAAAAAAAATTTTTTTTTAACTTTGTTGTTGCTTTAGAGTTTTTGGTTTTACATTATCATGGCAACGAAGTGGTTGAAACTTTGCACAGAAAAGGTTTGTAAGCATTTTTTTTTCATGCTTACACAAAAGTATGAAGTCTCTTATGCTCAATAAAGGCTGCATTTATTTTATTTAAAATATAGAAAAAACATTTGGGTCATTCCATGTCAACTCAACCAGAGGTTCCCCGCTCAGATTTTTGATTTTGTTAATATTTTTTTCCTGTAGAAAGACAAAACTTTTATTCAAGATATATTCATATCCTTCTAGATCAAAAAAATTTGCCGGGGAAGTTTTCGAAATTTGGTTGATTTGACACGGAATGACCCAGTATCATTGTGAAATATTATTACAATTTAAAATAAAACTGTTCTATTTTTATATATATATATATATATATATATATATATATAATTTTTATTTATTTTTTTTATTCCTGAGACGGCAAAGCTGAATTTTCAGCATCATTACTCTTCAATGTCACATGATCCTTCAGACATCATTCTAATATGCTGATTTGGTGCTCAAGAAACATTTCTTATTGTTATCAATGTTGAAAAAAGTTGTGCTGTGGAAACCATGATACATTTTCTTTTTCAGGATTCTTTCTGAAAAGAAAGTTCAAAAGTTACTTGAAATGGAAATCCTTTGTAACATTCTGTAAATGTCTTTACTGTCACTGTAAATCATTTCAATATTGCTTCTGTCTTGTGGCTAAACTGAAACAATGAGTATAATATTTTTTTTCTGGTAATCAACATTATGCTACAAGTGCTGCTGATTGTACCGAACTTGAAATATTCCTTTAATACTTTTTGGTATGAACCAGCAGACATCCTCAAGGACACAAGTGTCTTTTCACTCACTTTTCTTCCTCTCATTCTCATACCAATTGCAATAAACTCATGTGTGTGTCTTTTTTTCTCATTGAGATCACACACCCCCATGCAAGTGTGCACAGGTATTTCGGAAAGCAATGCAGTCACAAATGTACAGAGTTCCCAGTAATAATCCATTCGTTCTGTTCTGTGCTGATTCTGGGTCTAAGCCTGTACAATTATTCAAATCCCAGCTTTTAGCTGCAGCATACAGCTCCCCATGGGGCTCTGCCTCTCTAATCTTGCCTTTGGCCTTGCATTTCAAATGGAATTAATTCCCATAAGGAATGCATATGAAGAGAACCACTAGTGGCTAATCCTGCTGTTTAAGTTGCTGAAACTTACACCTGTCATGTTGTCGTAGGCGAGTGGTTTCGGGTACTGATAGCCGGACTGAAATCCACAGGGCGTCTCCTTCTCCTTTCTCTTGTTTATCGCTGTCCCTCGCCAAAGAAGAGTTCCTCCTTCGCTCCTTTCCCGCTCTCTCCGTGACTTCTGAGACGAGAGATTGCCGGTGTTATTACGGAGGCTTGGAAACTGAGCTGACGCCTGTCAGCTAATCTGACAGCGCTGACATGGCGCTCAGGTACGGGGTGGACCGACGGAAGTGGCGCACACCAAATTGAGAATGTGTTTTGTATTCCGGTTACAAGTGCGCTGGTTTACTGAATCTCTAATAGCTTGTGTCATGTGGGATGTTTTTACCTGAGGGTGATGAAATGTATCTCTTCCTGTGTTATCTGGTAGTGTGCATAGTTTGTGAGTCCTTAGATGGGAGCTGGAGAGTGTGTGTAGATATGTTTGGGGAGAGGGAGTGTGTTTCGGTTGCAGCTGCTGTGTGTGTACGCTAGATCTCTCGTTCCTCTTCTAGCTGTAGGCGCATAAAGTGAGGATCGGTTCAGGATACAAGCCCATCTGCACACAAGCCCCAGGTAACACGAGCAGCAGCCCAGTTCATCAAACGTACACACACACACACAAACAGGATGGCTACGACTCCCACATGTGCCTCATTACGAACTCTCTGTCTTTTTCCACTTTTAAAACTCTCTGCAGTCTGTTCTTCTGCAGTCAGTCTGGGTGAGAGAATGTGTGCTGGAGTGTAATGATGCCTGTTGCCGTTTGAGTGCTCGGCCTTGCGGCGCTGGGCCTGTGTGCGTGTGTGTGTGTGTGTGTGTGTGGAGGGGGGGGGGGTTTAATTGAGTGGATGAAGAGGACTGGCTGGCTGGAGCTTTGCTTCGTCCTCTCTAGATTTGGAGTTACCCTTAGCATTAG
Source organism: Rhinogobio ventralis (assembly GCA_039654625.1). Classification (NCBI taxonomy): domain Eukaryota; kingdom Metazoa; phylum Chordata; class Actinopteri; order Cypriniformes; family Gobionidae; genus Rhinogobio; species Rhinogobio ventralis. The sequence continues at coordinate 23,969,597 of CM077204.1, forward strand.
CTTTAGTGCTTGTGATTGCTGGGCCAAATGCCAGGCTGCATGAGAGAGTGTGTCTGGTGTCTCTCCCCTCGGTGTAGGCACCATCTGCCTGCATGTCCTCCAGGACCTTGCCCGTCCCCGCCGGCCATCTCTGGCCAGGCTTTGTGGGTGATGGACTGCAGGCCTCCTGGCAGGGGGCTGAGAGGCCCAAGGCTGTAGGACCCAGGTCCCTTACTGCCCTAAGATACCCCCCTCCTTAACATTGCAACCCTCTGCCGGTCAAACTACCATGAGAGCAACCAGTCTGGCTCCAACTACATTTCTCTCTCTTGTTCTCATTTCCCTCTAACTTTCTGAACAGCCTGGTTGTCATACACTCTTATACTCTTATCTTATGATTCAATAACAATAAAATTGTATTATATTATATAATAATACACTCACCTAAAGGATTATTAGGAACACCTGTTCAATTTCTCATTAATGCAATTATCTAATCAACCAATCACATGGCAGTTGCTTCAATGCATTTAGGGGTGTGGTCCTGGTCAAGACAATCTCCTGAACTCCAAACTGAATGTCAGAATGGGAAAGAAAGGTGATTTAAGCAATTTTGAGCGTGGCATGGTTGTTGGTGCCAGACGGGCCGGTCTGAGTATTTCACAATCTGCTCAGTTACTGGGATTTTCACGCACAACCATTTCTAGAGTTTACAAAGAATGGTGTGAAAAGGGAAAAACATCCAGTATGCGGCAGTCCTGTGGGCGAAAATGCCTTGTTGATGCTAGAGGTCAGAGGAGAATGGGCCGACTGATTCAAGCTGATAGAAGAGCAACTTTGACTGAAATAACCACTCGTTACAACCGAGGTATGCAGCAAAGCATTTGTGAAGCCACAACACGCACAACCTTGAGGCGGATGGGCTACAACAGCAGAAGACCCCACCGGGTACCACTCATCTCCACTACAAATAGGAAAAAGAGGCTACAATTTGCACAAGCTCACCAAAATTGGACAGTTGAAGACTGGAAAAATGTTGCCTGGTCTGATGAGTCCACATTTCTGTTGAGACATTCAGATGGTAGAGTCAGAATTTGGCGTAAACAGAATGAGAACATGGATCCATCATGCCTTGTTACCACTGTGCAGGCTGGTGGTGGTGGTGTAATGGTGTGGGGGATGTTTTCTTGGCACACTTTAGGCCCCTTAGTGCCAATTGGGCATCGTTTAAATGCCACGGCCTACCTGAGCATTGTTTCTGACCATGTCCATCCCTTTATGACCACCATGTACCCATCCTCTGATGGCTACTTCCAGCAGGATAATGCACCATGTCACAAAGCTCCAATCATTTCAAATTGGTTTCTTGAACATGACAATGAGTTCACTGTACTAAAATGGCCCCCACAGTCACCAGATCTCAACCCAATAGAGCATCTTTGGGATGTGGTGGAACGGGAGCTTCGTGCCCTGGATGTGCATCCCACAAATCTCCATCAACTGCAAGATGCTATCCTATCAATATGGGCCAACATTTCTAAAGAATGCTTTCAGCACCTTGTTGAATCAATGCCACATATAATTAAGGCAGTTCTGAAGGCGAAAGGGGGTCAAACACCGTATTAGTATGGTGTTCCTAATAATCCTTTAGGTGAGTGTATATGCAGTTGTGGTCAGAATTATTGGCACCCCTGGTAAATATAATCAAAGATGGCTGTAAAAATAAATCTGCATTGTTTATCCTTTTGATCATTCATTCAAAATATTCGCAAAATTCTAACCTTTCATTGCAGTAAAAGAATTGAAAGTGGGGGTAAATCACATTATGAAATAAATGCTTTTTCTCAAAAACACATTGGCCATAATTATTGGCACCCTTTTATTAAATACTTTTTGCAACCTCCTTTTGCCAAGATAACAGCTCTGAGTCTTCTCCTATAATGCCTGATGAGTTTGGAGAACACCAAGAGATCATTCCTTCATCGAAAATTCCTCCCAGATCCATGTTGGTGTTTCTTCTCTTCACTTCAGCCCACTCATTTTCTATAGGGTTCAGGTCAATTTCAGTATATTTAACCGTCGACATGGGGTACTTTTTATCCCTGTTTGCACCAAACCAATCTGTGGGTTTGCTGGCAAAAAGCTTTTTTTTTTTGTTTCATCTAACCATAGAATGTTTTTTTTAAGTTTTTAAGTTCCAGTCGTGTCTGAAAACTGCTGGAGTTTATTTTTGGATGAACAAGGATCATTTTCTTTAAATCCTCCCGAACAACATGTGGTGATGTAAGGGTTGTGTGAAAGTTTTTATTTTATTTTATTTTATTTTTTTTTTAAGGCTTTTTGACCCCAAAACTCAACTAATCTCTGCAATTCTCCATCTGTGATCATTGGAGAGTATTTGGCCACTCAAACTCTCCTCTTTGCCGTGCATAAGGACGATATAGACACATGTCCTTTCCAGTCAGATTTGTAATATCTTTAGTTGATTGGAACTTCTTAATTATTGCCCTGATGGTGGAAATGGGGATACTGCTTTAGCTTTTTTCTTACAGCCACTTTCTATTTTGTGAAGCTCAATAATCTTTTGCTGCACATCAGAACTATATTATTTGGCTTTACTCATTGTGATGAATGATTAAGGGAATTTGGCCTTTGTGTTTCCTCATATTTATACTCCTGTGAAACAAGAAGTCATAGCTAAACAATTTCATGTTCCTAGTCAACCTGGTGTGTTAAAAAATTGAAATATTGATGGAAATACACTTCAGAGATATTTTACACATAAACAATTTTAGGGGTGCCAATAATTGTGTCCAATGTGTTTTGGAGAAAAGCATTTATTTCGTAATGTGAATTTCCCCCCACTTTCAATTATTTTACTTCAATGAAAGGTTCGAATTTTCAGAATGTTTTAAATGAAAGATCAAAAGGATAAACAATGCAGATTTATTTTTATAGCCATCTTTGATCATATTTACCAGGGGTGCCAATAATTCTGAACACAACTGCATATACCATATACAATATATAATCTATACCATATTATTATTATTATTATTATTATTATTAGACATGACAGTCCGGAGAGACAGAGGGGAATGGAATTGGGATGTGATTTTTATTTTATTTATTTATTTATTGTCTTATTTATTTATGAATTTAAATTAGAATGTTGTGTGTGTGCGTGTGTGAGAGAGAGAAAGAAAAAAATAAAAATAATTTGGTTTCAGAGGACATTTATTTATTTATTTATTTATTGTCATACAAAATTATCTGCACTTATACATTAATCATGTACATACCCTATTGTTGTTATTATTATTATTAGGAATCAAATAACAAAGACTTGAAAAATGAATGGGCCTTTTTGTCTTTAATTGCAGTGCAGAGAGACAGCAGGGAGAGGGTGGAATGGGATTGGGATGCGATGTGATGCAGGTTGGACTCAAACCCGTGTCCCTGCAGGAGACACTCAGCTCCTATACACTATGTTTCTAGCATGCATGTTACCAATGTGCCATACCTCGAATTCATTGTGGGTTTTATGTTTGAAAATGACCATTTTGTTTACATATCACTGTACCATTACCTTAACCACAGCGTGAGGATCGTTTAACTGACCATTTCAAACACTAAAGATCTTTACAGTAGATGTCAAGCATGCCACAGAAAACGTTCCAACACTAAACGGCTGATTTCTGTTTTCTTTTCTTATGGTATTCCATTTCTGAGATGGTGGCTTATATATGTTGTCAGCTAAGCAAAGCAGAGTGCAGTTTGTGGCCATTTTGTGGGATGTATTTTAATGGATGGTTAACCGTCACATCCCTATCGTAATCGGCATTGCTTCTGGTATCCGCCAGCAGTCTCATAAACACGCAGACTTCTAGACGCATTCACTGACTCAACAATACAATAACTTTAGCTGTCAGTCTTCTGTCCAACCACTAACAAGCTGGCCAAGTTTAATTGGTATGCTTTATTTCCCCTCAGTCTTCAAGAGCTTAGAAAGAAGTTCTGCATGGTCAGAGGTCAAAGGCACTTTTTCTTACTGTAAGTTATGTGTAGAAGAACAAGTTGTTCTTGTAATTAATAGGTTGAATAATAAAAAATAATTGAAAGGAACACATTTTAGATGCAAAAAAATGTCCTTTTAATCATCATTTAATTTACATCTAAATCTACCTCCTTATACCAAAAGACTTGTAGAATGAACCATAATTATAATTGATGGTGAGTTAAAACTGCAATAAAATGTATGTCAGAGATTTGGCCTAGGGGTTAGTGCATGTTCTCCATCACATTGAGCTGTGATGCTTATATGGCTGATGGGAGTTTGAGTCTGGTTGTGTCTTTTTCTCTCTTCTCCCTGTCTGTTTATGTACTTAAGGTTGTTTCAGCTGTTCATTTCAATAACACTGCACTAGTGAAATGTACAGAAGCTAATTCTGTTTGTGTTTCAGTGTGACTAGCATGGATGTGAGAAAGTATGGAGATCCTGAACAGCATTGTGTATGAGGGCAACAAAACACAAAAAATAAAAGTGTTTTTTTTTTTTTTTTTCAGCAGAGAAAAGCTATGCTTTTCTACTACTAGGGGATGATTTCTGGATTTTTTTTGTTTGTTAGAGGAGCAGACTTCAGATGCATGCTATAATTTTCACACACCAAGGAGAAATATATATAGCACTGTCTAGATCTAGAAAATTAAGTTTTCCCCCCCTTCTCTCATGATGTTTTACTCCTTATTGACCTGTGTTTTCATGGCTAAACTTAGCCTTTTCTGCTGAAATAAGAACAAAAATCATTTTCTCCCAAGACTCTGAGACCCTATCTTACAAAAGTTATACCATACAGTGCTTTATAGATTAGCAGTTTTGTAGTGATTTATGGTTAGTGTTTATCAAGTCTCAGCAATTATAAGTCCCATTCATTTCTTTAATGAGATCTGTATATGATACTTTTCACAAGGGTACAAAATAAAGCCTGAAAGTTTCTCTCTCTCTCTCTCTCTCTCTCTCTCTCTCTCTCTCTCTCTCTCTCTCTCTCTCTCTCTCTGTCTCTCTCTCTCTCTCTCTCTCTCTCTCTCTCTCTCTCTCTGTCTCTCTCTCTCTCTCTCTCTCTCTCTCTCTCTCTCTCTCTCTCTCTCTGCCAATTCAGGAATTGATTTAAACAGTTGTGCTGCTTAATATTTTTTGCAGAAGCCAACATACTTTATTCATGACTCTTTGATGAATATAAAGTTCAAAAGAACAGCATTTATTTGAAGTATAAATATTTTGTAACTTTGTACTGTACATGTCTTTACTGTCACTTTTGATCAATTTAATGTGTCCTTGCTGAAGAAAAGTGTTAAATTCTTAAAGAAAAATCTAACAGACACCAAACTTTTGCATGAAAGTGTATGTATTCAAGTTATTACAGGTTGCCAAGAATCTCTTCCTAAGCTATTCCTGCATCTGAATCTACAAGGATGGAATTAGTTGTTTCAATGTATTCAGCATTGGTTCATTAGATTGTGTCAAAGTTATGCCATTGTTGTAGGACTTGGTTAAATGCGAGATTTTGATGTGGCAAAAATCATGATTATAAGGGGGATAAAGTTATTTGATGTAAAAATCTCCTGTTCATGCTAGATTAGCTTCATCAATAATATCGAATAGTTGTCACAAAATGGAATTTGTGTCTCCAAAGTGTATGTTTGTGGGAAGTGCATTTAGAAAAAAAAAAAAAAAAAAACTTTTTTGCAGACAGATTTGCATGAACGCACTTGTTTCTGTATATTCAGTTATGTACCGTCTTCTGTTTACATGTGGTATAATTATTCCTAAATAGTTCCTTACAGTAGTGAGGTAGTAGATAGTACTTGATAGTATTTCAAATAATTGTCTTCTTCAAGAGAAAGCTTGTTGAGTAGCTAAGTGGAGTCCTTGGCTGGGCCAGACGTCCTTAATTTAGACTCCCTGTGAGAAATCCCTGTGTCACATTGTGCACAAATATTTATCTAGGGCTTTTTAAGTAGAACTTTCTGGAAGATACGGAGGGAGGAGTGGAGGGAGAAGCAGCCTGCTGGGCCCTGACCTGGCCTGAGCTTTCCAAGCCGATGGCTGAGACTGGCAGACACACAGACGCACTACTCGCACAGGCAAGCAAAGGAGAAAAATGGCCTTGTCTGCTCTAAATCTTTTAAGCATAGCAGTTGAGCAGTGGGTGCTGGATTGGTGCAGTCTGGGATAGCTGGACGGTTAGGAAGGCTGGTGGGGTGAGAGGTTGGGGCTGGCAGTCTGGAGGAGTCCGTCTCCCCGCCAGCGCGCCGGACGCACAGGGCCAGACAGACGCAAGAGGAGGAACCAGACAGCCGGCTGCGTGTCGCACGACAGATTGAGACGTCAGCTCGCAGCACACGGTCCAAAAGCAGGCCTCGGTCTTAATGCAATGCACATAAATATATCTGAGTACACGCTCTGGATGCTGGCCATGACAGCGCGGCTGCTAGTTTGGCTTCTCTTGATGCAGTGGCTAAACTTTTGCCAGAGCATACCCCTGCAGATGAGCTGTGGCTTCTGGCCTGACGTTTATCAGAGCCATGCAGAGGAAGTTCTGTGACTGAATCTAGTGATGAATGTTTGTATTAGGTCTTTGTTTATTTATATTTATCCAGTAGTTCAGGAAAAGGAATCTCTGAGAGTTCCACCTGCCATCAGTCCCATATTTTTAAAAAGAATTATGTCTTTATATTTAATTTGTATCAGATTAATGTAGATATATACATACAAATTAATACATTAAATACATTCAATTGATCAGACGCTTATAATGATACAAAATGATTTCTATTTTAAATAAATGCTGTTTTATTCAACTTTCAAAGAATCCTGAAAAAATATTATGATTTCCACAACTGTTTTCAACATTAACAATAGTAAGAAATGTTTCTTGAGCACCAAACCAGTATATTAGAATGATTTCTGAAGGATCATGTGACAAAAACATTATTTTACATTTTAATTCTGTTTCACAATATAACTGTTTTATATATTACTGTATTTTAATCTAAAAAAAATTCTTTGTGAGCATAAGAGATTTCTTTGAGAAAAATCTTACCGACCCCAAACTTTTAAACAGATGTGTAGATTAATCCATTTTAACAGTAATATTGTGAAATAGTATTACAATTTATATATATAAAAAAAGGTTCTATTTGAATACATTTTAAAATATACATCACAGGAATAAAAATGTAATATTTATTCCTGTGATGTATCCTATATATATATTTCTGGAAAATCAAAGTTAGTTTAAAAGACTGCCAAGCCTTTATGATTGATGTGATATGTGACCCTGGACCACAGAACCAGTCATAAGGGTCAATTTTTTTTAATGGAGATGTAATAAGCTTTCCATTGATGTATGGTTTGTTAGGATAGGACAATATTTGTCTGAGATACAACTATCGGACTATTTAAACTATTTGAAAATCTGGAATCTGAAAGTCCTTGGCAATGCATATTACTACTAATAATACATTTTTTATATATTTATGGTAGGAAATTAACAAAATATCTTCATGGAACATGATCTTTACTTAATATCCTAATGATTTTTGGCATAAAAGAAAAATCGATAATTTTGACCCATACCCATGTATTGTTGGCCATTTCCACAAATATACCCGTGCGACTTATGACTGGTTTTGTGGTCTAGGGACAGGTCACATATGATGTTTGCATTGCTTAATGCACAATTTAGCTATATATTGATATCAAGTATTACACACATCAGGTAACTCAGCATTTCCTAACTGTGGCCCTTAATCTATGAAATTTGAGTATCTCTGTTTATTAAGAGTGGTCAGAGGAAATAGATAATACTTTTGCCTTATTTTCTGTTGAATATGAAAAGAGTGCTTCATTGCTTCAGTGCTTCTTTCTCCACACACTCATTCACCTGTGAAAGTCCCTTTGTTGTTGAATGCTGAAAGTATACTGAGAGTCCCCTAGGAAGCTTCTTCAGACAGGCTGACCTCTGCTCCTTGACCTCTCAGAAGGCTCTATGACCTGATCCAAAGCAGAGTGGCGGCCCAGCTGTGGGAACCGTCACATGTTGGCTTCTTTGACTGTAAGGATTGAGACCTCTGGACTTCGCCATCCCCCTCATCCTGTCATCCCGCTCCCCTCCTCCCTTTACTGTTGAAGAACAAAGTCAGCTCCTGTCCTGTGTCAGGGCTGAGATCCCAATGTCCAAAGTGTGTGTGTGTGTGTGTGTGTGCATGTGTGTGTGCGCGTGCATTCATGACTGAGAGAAATACTTTTCTACAATTCCTACGACCTGCATGCTACTAATTCCATCCTTGTAGATTCAGATGCAGGAATAGCTTAGGAAGAGATTCTTGGCAACCTGTAATAACTTGAATACATACACTTTCATGCAAAAGTTTGGTGTCTGTTAGATTTTTCTTTAAGAATTTAACACTTTTCTTCAGCAAGGACACATTAAATTGATCAAAAGTGACAGTAAAGACATGTACAGTACAAAGTTACAAAATATTTATATTTCAAATAAATGCTGTTCTTTTGAACTTTATATTCATCAAAGAGTCATGAAAAAAGTATTTTGGCTTCCGCAAAAAAATATTAAGCAGCACAACTGTTTTTAACACATTGGAATTATTTCTGAAGGATCATGTGACACTGGAGTAATGATGCTGAAAATTCAGCTTTGGCATCACTGGAATAAATTACTGTTTTTTTTATTTTTTTTTTTATTGTAATAATGTTTCACAATATTTTTGATAAAATAAATGCAGCCTTACCAACTCCAAATTTTTGAATGCTATTGTAGCTTGCCTCTATCATCACGATGAGTATGTTATTATATTTTGAACATGATAAAGGAACTTCCATAAGGATAATTATTTTTTCAGCTTAAATTGTATATTTAAATAAAGTCTATTCTGGAAGACTTTATGTTTCCCCTCTAATTTAGAGACGTAAAGCCATGTTTTTGGGTTCTCGTCTTACTTTCATGTCTGCGAGGCTGCAGAATGTTCGTTTACATGTACATTGAATGGACAGCTGCCAAATACACAGGGCAAAAGTCTAGGTTACAGTGAGGAAAGGCCTTGTCACAATCCGTGAGCCTGAAACATCTCAGTGAGTCGCACTCCGAGTGCTGAAATCATCCGATCGCCCCCCCCCCCCCCCCCCCCCCCCCCCCCCCCCCCCCCCTCCCCTTGCATGTCCTGGGAGAGAAAAGGAATGCATAGCGTTACCCAGCTATCGCAGCCCCTCTCTAAACACACTTCCATGTTCATACTATTATCCATTCTTCACGTCCAATTGCTCTGTTATGGTAATCGTCAGAAGCTCACCATGGCGTAATTACTTACAGCTGACTTAAGAAAGGAATATTCCACACCCCCACGGTCTGACTGCTGGCTTTTTCTGCACTATTAACCCATTCCTGTTTATTAATGCCTTCCTGCTAATGCAAAGGGGCCACTTCATGAGATCCATCATCACGCCAGGCCTATTAGCAAAGTGGCCCCACACTCGGGCAATATTTCTCAGTCCCTGTAGCGTTCTCCCTCTCTGGTCCTCTTGCATGGCCGTTTAATTACCTCAGTAAACGGGCTGCGGTCCTATTAGCCTCTTGTTGCTTTGAGTTGCTGAGTGCCTGGTCATGTGAACATCAACAGGGCTCTGTTTTCATGTTTGCGCGGGTTTGGAAGTTTTCCGCAGCAAGCGATCACAGCCGAAAGTAATGCATGATCATGAGACAATATAGGTATGTAATGAATCCTAAGCTGTTTTACGAATGATCAGAGAGGCGCTTGTTTACCTCGGGATTGTTCCCAGTCGAATAATGCGTGTAAACGCAGATGTTACGGAACGAAGTGAAGTCAATTCTGGGGCCTTTGCTGGAATACCTGTCATTTTTTCTGTGAAATCTCCTTTCCTCAACTTTTTCCCCCCTCAATCATAACCTGAATAATTTGGTATTCACACCAATTTGCCATTTAGAGCTGTGCTAATAAGCTCAGGATTTATTGCATTAAGCATTGTGGGTTTGGCTGCAAATGGCAGAGCCGAGTTCCAGAGCCTCTCCTTTGATTCCAGTCATACACATCACCCTGCAATTACTGGACCTGATCTGGAAACTGTCAAGCATGACTGCTGCGTTATTGGAATCATTGCAATTACACACAGGTAATTGACCCACTATCAGCCAAGATGTTAAACTCTACCTCGCTGGTGTAAGTCCCTGTTGAGCTCACTTCCGTCCACAAAATCTCTCTCTCTCTCTCTCTCTCTCTCTCTCTCTCTCTCTCTCTCTCTCTCTCTCTCTCTCTCTCTCTCTCTCTCTCTCTGTCGCTTGCTCTTCTTCATTGGAAGGGCAGGGCTTCAACACTATGTCTTAGTGTTGAGAATACTGTAAATGGACTGTTGTGACACAAATTACACAATATTGCTTATCAGGAACTGTTTTCTCACTTTTTCTCACACAACTAGAATTATTTTTTTTAAAGAAATAAATTGGAAATTGATACTATTAATAGAAAAGTTACTATAATTAATGAAGATATGTTAATATACAATGGGTTCAGAAAGTCTGAGATTGCATTGCAACACAGGGATTCAAAATAATTAAATAATAATAATAAATAAATAATAAATAAAATCTTAGGATTGTATCTCAAGAAAAAAATTAAGTGAAGAACTATTTAAGATTCTGCACTAGGCCACTAATCAATTAATAAAATTTGTGATACTGATCATGTGAACTTCATTCAGGTGTAGAACTGTTTTTTTGTTATGCTGATAATAAAATTTGTATTTAATATTTTCTATTTCATTAGAAAAATGCAAAAATCAATCAATCAATCAATCAATCAATCAAAATGGCCTCAAATCCCTGACATTACTCACTATTGTTTTTGTTTGTTTGTTTGTTTAATAATTTGATTAAATTACCAAGGCCAGTCATCTAATTATATTTTAAAAAAGTAAATAAATGCAAAATAACCAACAAATTAACTTTAATGATAAACAGTGATATCAAACTGTTGGACCCTACTGTATATAGTGTATCATCTATTTATTCATAATGAGCCATATATATATATATATATATATATATATATATATATATATATATATATATATATATATATATATATATATGTATATGTATGTAATGTATATGTATGTATGTGTGTGTGTGTGTGTGTGTGTGTATAATTTCTTTTATTATTTATTATTGTATTTTATGGAGGTTGTACAATTATAGGTCTAAAAACAGTAACATGTTTTTAGGTAAAAAAAAAAAAAAAAAAAGGCATGGCATTTTTGCTAATGCATGCATCTCAAGTAAACATCAACAATCCAGTAAAAGCATAGTGTTTTAGCCCATTTAAAATGTCAGCTGTTTTGTATTGAAGCGAAACTTTTAAATTGTGTTCCCAGCTCTTAGTGAGGATGTTGACCATTATCTCCTCTGAGCGCGGTCCCAGTACTGCCCCGCTCTTGTCCCAGCCATCCTTCATTACTGTCACACACAGTAGCCTCTGCATCCATTGTACATTTTCTCTCTCTAGATCAGTCCTCACCTCTGAGAAAGAGCGAGTGAACACAGAGGAGAGATCCACACAACCAATCAACTGCAGCTAACTCACATCTGAATTAAGCTGTGTAAAACAGGCCCCAAGGCTGGTTGCTAAGCAGTGAGATGGGCTTGCCGATTTCCACTGGGAACCAGAGGACAGTGAGAAGGTTTTTTTTTTTTTTTGTCTTCCTCCTGGATGGGAAGAGTAAAGGACATCGCGAGCAGCCCCTGTAATAATGAGACCTCACGTCCCCAGCCAAATATCGCCTCATCTCTAAAAAACAGGCGTGAATGCTGAGTGTGATAATTAATACGTGCCCAGATGCAGGGAGGGTTTTGATGCCGATAACCTTTCCTCACCTTATATAAAAAGTACTGTTTGTAGCGCCACAACACAGCGTCTGTGTTTACAGCTCTGTTTTGTGCCATACACAGGGCACAGACCGTGATTATTTTCTGTTTGTGTTGTTTGGGCCACGTGTATTATATTCAAGCGAGTGTGTCGCAGCAGTTTGTTTCTTCCTGCTTGTTGTTGCGGCCAAGGGGCCAAATTAAGGCTATTGTGTGATCCGTCTCCATGGCGATGTGTTGGTAAACTTGGGGTCTGTAAGTGTGAAGACTGCGTTTGTTGCAGGAGAGCACTTGAGTCTGTCTGGACTTGGTAGATTTTCCTCGGTATTGCTGCGTGGCGTCCTGTTTAAGGGGGCCAAATTGAACGAAGTAGTGACGCCACAAAGCGACCACTGTTGGTCTGTCTATAAACACTTGACGGAAAAAAAGATGTGTAGCCTGTTCAAGAGTGGCTGGAAGTTTTGATATGCAAACTACATATTTTTTGACCCTTGTCCCATCTTTGTTTCCATGCTAGGAGGAATAGAAGGACTGATGTTTACATTTGAATACTAATTTTTGTTGTTCCAAAATTAGATTTTTTTCTTACTTTTTTATTTTGTGCTCACCGCATTTATTTGATCAAAAAAAGTAAAATTGTAAAATATTACAATTTAAAACAACTGTTTTCGATTTTATTATAGTTTAAAATATAATGTATTCCTGTGATGGTAAAGCTGATTTTTCAGCAGCCATTACTCCAGTCTTCAGTGTCACATGATCCTTCAGAAATCATTCTAATAAAGAAACATTTCTAATTATTATTAATGTTGAAAATAGTTGTGCTGCTTAATATTTTTTATAGCAACTGTGATACATTCTTTGTAGGATGTATTCTTTGATGAATAGAAAATAACAAGCATTTATTTGAAATATTTGTAATGTCTTTACTGACATGTTTGATCAATTTAATGCATCTTTGCTATATAAAAGTATATATTTTTTTAAATCTTACTGAGCCCAAACTTTTGAATAGTAGTGTATATTATGCATCATCTTTATTTATTTTTATTTTTCACATCAAAAAGGAAACTGCTAGTCATGTCAATAAAGAACAGCTTTCTTATTTGTGTACATTCTTTTTGTTGTTTTCATAAAAACGTAACACAAACAGCAGCGTCCAAACACAGGCCGAACAGGTAATAAACAAAGATACAAATCCTCTTGTTTGCTTGTTTAAGTTGCTAATTGCAAGACTTTAATGTGCCCTCTTATATAAGTATGTTGCTATGAAAATCCATGATAAGCACAGACTTGAAAGTGAAAGAAAATCATCTTTTGTTTACTTACAGATTTAAGAGAGAGAAAAAGAAAAAAAAAAAGAAGAAAATGAGACCAAAAGTGAAATGACAGCATTGTGGAAACCATCATATTAACACAATTAGCTCCTGCCAGAGTCTGAAACTTGAACGATTTTTCTTATTTAACTCATTAGAGGGGCCAAAGCACCACTCTCACTCATGTCAATTCTGCATAATTACTTTTAAACAAAATCAAAGTTGCCACTATCTGGCATTGTTCGACGTGGCTCATCGCTAAATTTAATTATGCGTTCATTTTAATAAATCCCATTTTGGAATGAGTCGTTAATAAGTTTCATTAATGTACCTACGTCTTAATCATCAGACCTGCCGCATGGCGACAGGTCATTTAAAAGCAGTTCCACCTCAAATGCGAGCACCCGGAGGGCTGTTTTGGATGACGGGGCATTTCTATGGAGACGGTGACGTGTGTCTGGATGAATGTCATGAATGAATGTTAACATGTTTGCTATGAACTAACATGCCTGTTCTTTGAATGGCCATGTTTCTAGGAGTATCATGTGTCTAAGAATATTCCTTTGAAAACTTTTGCAATCGCTGCAACCTTTCATTAAAGGTAGAGTGTGTATTTTCTCCTCCACTAGAAGCACCAAATGCCATTGCAAACATGGTTTAAAACTAATTTTAAACACTTCTTCTGTCTGCCATTTTGCAGACAAACAGGTTTCCCCCCCCCCGAAATCACATCATTGGTTGAGTCAGTGTTGCTCTGGTCTCTCACACAAACAGACTGCAGTTCCGTTTGCTCCCACTAGTGGTGCAGAAACTTCACACTTCACCTTTAATAGCTCAGTTCCTTTCCCCCCCTCTCTTTCTTGTAAGTCTCTTTCAAGAGTCTCCAAGAAACACTCATGCAGTGTCCAGACGTTGTATTGTTTAGCATTTGATCCTTTTTAAGCTCTTCACATTGTCAAAAGCATTGCTTTCCCACCATTTTTGCCGCTTTTTAGCACTGGACTCAGTGTGTTTAATGAGGTTGCTGGGCTCCAGAGGATCCCAGACTTACTGAAACAATGCCCACAAGGATGGCTTTGTGCCCACAGTTAGGGACTCTAGCCAGAGACACCTGTCTAGTCAATCAGATGTATTTGTTAGATGTATAACTTCTCTATGTAACCTTCAAATAATTGCTTACTAGTGTCTATCATGATTTTTATTAGGATACTTTTTCTATAGTAAGTGGCCAAATTATGAACATTTGGTATTTTTGGATGTTTATCATGTATCAAAGTCAACTCACCTTTTTTATATAGTTCTTTATACAGTACAGATTGTTTCAAAGCAGCTTCACAGTAATAAACAGGAAAATCATGATCAAACTTCAAATTCTGTTGTAAAGCAGCTCTACAGAAGACAGTAGTCATTATTTAGCTGAAGTCAGTTCAGTGTTGATTCAGTTCAATAACTGTGTGAATTCCATCAGTTATGAAATGAGTTCAATTCAAATAAGCAGCTCTACAGAAGACAATAGTCCAGTTATTCAGCTTGAGTCAGTTCAGTGTTGATTCAGTTCAGTTTAAAAGTGTTGTGTTGCAAAATCGGTTGATTCAGCTATAAAGCAGCTCTGCAGAAAACAGGGGTGTCATCATCCAGCTCAAATCGGTTTAACTTTTGTTCCCATACAATAGTGTCAGTGCAGTCAAATCAGTAATATTACTGAATATTTAGTCTTTTAAACCCCAGCCAAGCAAGCCAAAAGTGACAATTGGCCAAAAAAGTGAATCCAAATTATTTCAATTGCCCCCATGTGGCTGGCTGCAGTATTGGTCATAAACCCGCCCCCTCCATGTAAACAAATGGGATGTGAGCCAAACTAAACAATCAAATTACACTTCAAATACATTTTTACCAAAGATGGTCATTTTTGGTAGTTTTTTGTCACCCTGATGTAAGTTCAAGTGTTCATCTTTTAAATACATTTGGTTTTAGTTAGTTATTTGATGCTATAAAAATGGGGGTGTGAAGTAATGATTGACAGCTTCTCACAGAGGCACCAACAGGCTTTTTGGGATATTCTTTAACTTTTACATTTCCATAATTGTTTATTTCACACCGACATAATGAGTTGTTCTGCAGTAAACTGCAATGACCTGCCTGAGGGATCCGATGGATCATTTAGTTTTTTTCGGTAAGTTTAATTTGTGCTTTATAAGCTAAATAAATGTTATGGGCCAGCTAGCTAAAAGACAACAAGCCTAACATACAAAGCAGGTGATCGTTAGCTAGTAGCAGTTACTAATTCTTTTTTATTTTATTTTATAAATTAATATGGTTAAAAACAATTTTTTGTCTAAAATTGAGGGTAACAAAAATTAAACAATGACTAACAATCCTTTCAAATAACCCGATTCTATATGAGAAAAGCAGAGGTGTTACATTAATAACTAATTGCTAACATAGAGAATGCATGTGTTAACCATAGGTGTTAACTGTAAATTCTAGGATAGCTAGATTCAATAACATGAAAAATTACGTTACTAGTATTTTACAATATACAATATATCAATGTTACTTCAGTAGCAGTTTAGGGGTCGTGTGCTTGCGAGGAGTATGAGCGGGACCTTGATACTACGGCTCCACTTCACGCTCACTACTGCACAGACTCGGCTCTGAACAACATAATTAGCGCAAGATGTCAGCGCCATCTTGGGACATTGGCGGCTTCACTATTCTAAAATGGAAAAGAGTGAAAGTGCTTTGCCCATCTTATTTTTATAGTGTATAGGTGAAACCAGGCTCGGTCAAATAAATGAACATGGTGTGATTTATTCCAGGCTGCATCACAAGTCATATTGTGGATTGATGAAAAGTTAAAGGGTCTTTTATCTCTGCTGGATAATATGCTGATATCCAAACAGTTTCAGTCTGTGAACTCTAAGGTCGTAGTCATCCACACTGTTGCTCTTGGCTCAGCCTACTGGACAACAGCGAAGTGAGAACGCTGTCGTTTTTCATAGAGAGAAATTCTTTCCTATAATCTCGAGTGATGGAGAGGCAGAGTGGGACACCAGGACTGTAATGAGTGGTTGGCAGTGAGGAAAAAATACTAGCCCTCACCTCAAGGCACCCCTGGGTCTCACAGAAGAACCAAAGGAGAGAAAAAAACTTTGCTCCATGGAAAAGACTTGCCTTTCTTGACCTTGAATTCCCTTTATCCATTAGCATCTGAGGTAGTTTTCTCCAGGGAGGCAAGGGAGGTTGTGTCTCCTTAAATAATTTGGAAATATAGCCAAACGAATTTAACAAAATATGTGATGAAATACTTTTTTTGTTCTAATGTAACACTATCCAACAGCAACACAAGTGGATAAAGGTTAGATGGAAGCAGCATCTCTTCGGCATCCCTTGAACTCATTATGTTCTCAATGAGATCCTAAAGTGTGCAGTTTTAAAAGTCATGTGATAGTAAGTGCCACCTTCTGGAATAATGTCTTAACATGCTTGAAACCAATAGCAAATCATCCTGGATAGGTCAAACTAAGAAAACTGAAAGAAGGTGACTTTTGATACTAATATCAACAGTCAGTAGTAATAAATAAATTTGATTAAAAAAAAAGATGCATAAACTTTAATTTTCCCTTGAGAATGTTATCCTCCCTTTTTTTAAATAAATATGATATTAATATGAATATTCAAAAATATTTTAGCGGCTTATAAGATTCTTATTACTGGTTCAAGGTGAATAATCTCCCATATGTCTCTAGTCAGAAACTGCATTATCATCAAATGAATAGCATTCTGACAAACACATAAATAAATATTTGCAGATTGTTTGTCACTCTGTACTATTTCCTTTAAGATTTGTTTGTTTGATCCGTTCAATTTCCCTTTTTTGTATATGAAGGTGGGTTTTGAACCCAGGACTGCTTGTCAAAAACAGGATTTGTACCAGCCATTATTTATTTGTATATTTGTTTATTAATAGGGGGTCTGGCCAGAGGTCGCACCGAATTTTAGGGTTCCCCCAGTTTGTGACAATTGGTGCTGTTTCCTTTTACCCCAACTCTATAGCATATACACATAGTTAAATGTTTCCAAAAATGATAGTAACATATAATAGTACTTCCAAACGTTGTTGTGCTGCTCCGCCCTAGATCACTGCACAAACAGGACAACTTCATCAAGATGGCTGCCCAGGCAGCTCTGCGGTAACACCAGCGGCGTCCATGTTGGCTCAGCTCCGGGGTGGGTGTGACTCCTGACAGAGGGTTCCTGTTGGTCACTTATCTTGTTAATTAGGTTTTCACTTCTCGCCGGCTCTCCCCTCCCTGCACCCGGTGACAGATCTGCACCCAAACGCTCCGTGCCACCGCCGCATTGTTTTTCCCCACATAGTGGGATAATTAATATGTCTGGCCCATACATATTTCATGTTGTTTGCTTTAAAATGGTGAAGGAGGCAAGAAAAGAGAGATTCTCGGAGTGAGGGAGAGAAGGGAAGATTAATTAAAAGAGGGAAGAGAGAGAGGGATCCGTCCTAGGATACAGCCTAGAGCTGCCGGATGCGGCGGGCTTCATTTAAATAAAGGCTGGTGTCAGAAAAGCCCCTTTATACCTGTGTGAAGGATAACTAGTCGACTGTATTAAGGTACGCGCCATCTATTCTCTCACTGTATATTATTTGTATTCAAGGTTTTTGAAATGACATTGCAATCTGATGATGCACCAGCCCATTATATTGTCGCACAGGACAAATATCCCGGCGTTTTCTCTGTAGAACTAACACAATTTTTCCATGTCAGAGGTGGGTAATATCCTTGCGGTCCGGGAGGCTGCCGGTGCATAAGGAATGATGCCATTAATCCTCCTGGGCAGCCTCCTGCTCTGATTATTAAGGAAATAAATTTGCATGCTGCATATGAACCAGGTGAATCACTGAAGGCGCAAATTATATTTTCTGACAGCGACGTAGAGAATGGAGCTGCATTGCTCACCCTACAACCCCGCCACCCCCGTAGTACACACACATACACACTCAAACGGCTCTCCCCCCGCTGTCCTGAAAGCTGCATTTCTATTCATTACCCTGCGAGAGAGGAGTCAGTGGTCGCTTTGTAAGTTTGCATGGAGTGCGTTATCTCCCGGTGTAGGCTGGCGCTAGCTTGCTCCCAAGTGCACGGCTGTAATCACAACTTACAAATCACAGCAATAATTGAGAGGGAGAGAAATAAAGAGACGGGTGGAATGAGATTCGAAACGGAGTCGCTCTATCAGGTCTCGTTCAGGTTAGACTTCGGCTCCACAATACAAACGCTGCCGCACATGAGCGCAGAGAAGCAGTCTGACTGTGGACAGCTTGAACTTGTGTGTTCATTGACCCAGTGCGTAATGGTCCATAAAGGCTCAACTTAATGAGCTGGTCACTGGTGTCAGGGGTATTACTTAATGTCCTCTTCATGGATGAAGACCTCCTCCACTTGTATTTTCCTGTCTTTTTTTCACATATCATTCTGTTCTTTTTCATCACTCTTATAGGATCGATGCATAAAGTGAGTTTTTATTTGTACGCCAAAGGAGCTAATAATATCACAGCTGGATGTGCGCCCGTGTCACCGCATTTATGAAAACGTGGCACACCAGTAAAGCGAAATGTGTCAAACCAAAACTGGCTGTAGATGGTTAATTTTGAATGAAGCACAGAGTAGCCGATATCACTTGATTTATTCTCTCTCAGTGGGTGTCAAAAGAAATGACAGACAAACAGAAATGTAGCATGTGGTGTTGTGGCATTGTGTAGAGTCATGCAGAAAAGAAGCAGCTGCACAAGTCATTTTGTAAAAGTTTTTATACTAACACTACCTGGTTCATTTCTACTGTGTACATTTTATATATAGCCACATATGGTATGATAACTACTTTGATTTGACAAGATGTCCCTGTAAGACACAGACAAGAACAGATGAGGTAAGTCAATGTAAATAGTTTATTGTACAGAAAACCAGGGACAGAGTGGAGAGACAAACAGGTGAGAGTATATGCATATGATAGTTGGATTGCAGGCTTATCTGAGTGTAACGCTGTCCTTCTTGAATGCAGGATCAGATGTTGGACAGATGGCTGAAGCTGAAGGACACAGACGGGTGACACGAGGAACAGGATGGACGGATGGCGGAAGACTGAAGACTGAAGACTGAAGACTGAAGACTGAAGACTGAAGACTGAAGACTGAAGACGTATCAGGAATACAGGTAGGTTGCTCAGGTGAGTAGAAGCGGGAGTCTGTGGTGTCCATAGACGAGACCAGACAATAGTGAGGTGCAAGGTGACTGCTAAAATACAAGGTGTGATGAGGGTGATTGCTGGCAGGTGCGGGTGATGGTGGAGTGTGTGCAGGTGGTAAGCAGAGAGGATTATGGGAAGTGTAGTGCAGATGCTGTGAGTGAGCTGGTGACTGTGACAGTACTCTCCTCTCCCTGGAGGCGCATCCTCACGCCATAAGCTGGGGTGGGAGGGTGGGAGGGTGGGAGCCCTGGAGGGTGGGTGCCCTGGAGGCTGACAAGGGTGTGACTCAGTGGGCCAGGAAGCCTACAGGGTGGATCAGGCAGCTCAGAGGACCATGGCAGATCAGGCAGCTTAAGCAGCCATTGCGGCTTAGGAAGCCATGACGGCTCAGGAAGTTCAGGGAGCCATAGGGGCTAAGGAAGTTCAGAGGGCCATGGCGATGCTGGTGGCGACGGCCGTTCAGGTACGGCCGTGGGCGTCGACAGGTAGCCCCCCAAAAAAATGTCCTTGTGCAGAGCAGTGGAATCTGGAGAGAGCTCATGGGCTGGAGTCCTTTCTGGACCCTGGACGGGGATGGAGTCCTCTCTGGACTCGGAAACGGAAGACGAAGTCCTCTCTGGACTCGGGACAGGAGACGGAGTCCACTCTGGACTCGGGACAGGAGATGGAGTACCCTCTGGACTTGGGACAGATGTCCACTCTGGACTATGGACGGAAGAAGTCCTCTCTGGACTGGGGACAGGAGACGGAGTCCACTCTGGACTGGGGACAGGAGACGGAGTTCTCTCTGGACTCGGGACAGGGAACAGAGTCCTCACTATTTAGGGTCTGGTCTTTTGTCAGACACAGACGAGAACAGAAGAGGTAAGTCAATGTAAATAGTTTATTGTAGAGAAAACCAGGGTGGAGAGTCAAACAGGTGAGAGGATATGCATATGATAGTTGGATTGCAGGCTTATTGGAGTGTAACGCTGTCCTTCTTGAATGCAGGATCAGATGTTGGACAGATGTCTGGAGCTGAAGGACACAGACAGGTTACACGAGGAATAGGATGGAAACAGACGGATGGCGGATGACTGAAGTCGGATCAGGAATACAGGTAGGTTGCTCAGGTGAGACTCATCAGATCAGGCAACATTTTTCCAGTCTTCAACTGTCCAATTTTGGTGAGCTCGTGCAAATTGTAGCCTCTTTTTCCTATTTGTAGTGGAGATGAGTGGTACCCGGTGGGGTCTTCTGCTGTTGTTGCCCATCTGCCTCAAGGTTGTGCGTGTTGTGGCTTCACAAATGCTTTGCTGCATACCTTGGTTGTAACGAATGGTTATTTCAGTCAAAGTTGCTCTTCTATCGGCTTGAATCAGTCGGCCCATTCTCCGCTGACCTCTAGCATCAACAAGGCATTTTCGCCCACAGGACTGCCGCATACTGGATGTTTTTCCCTTTTCACACCATTCTTTGTAAACTCTAGAAATGGTTGTGCGTGAAAATCCCAGTAACTGAGCAGATTGTGAAATACTCAGACCGGCCCGTCTGGCACCAACAAACATGCCACGCTCAAAATTGCTTAAATCACCTTTCTTTCCCATTCTGACATTCAGTTTGGAGTTCAGGAGATTGTCTTGACCAGGACCACACCCCTAAATGCATTGAAGCAACTGCCATGTGATTGGTTGATTAGATAATTGCATTAATGAGAAATTGAACAGGTGTTCCTAATAATCCTTTAGGTGAGTGTATACTACTCATACTATGTTTACCATATCTTACTATGGGATAAATAGTAGTATGCTACTATGCGGTTTTGAGTTTGTTTCAGTTCTGAAATATTCCATCTTGTTTGATTTAAATTACAGAAATTGATATGATAATGTCAAAATTGAAGTAAGACTTTTAAAAAATAAATAAATCAAAATCTTACAGTTGACATAAGCTAATTGTGAAGCCATGACTGAGCAATGGCTAACTTTAGTTCCATCCTGTTTGGCATCCTGTTCATTTTCTTGCCATTGTAGAAATAATCAAGTTATAATACAATTTAAGTGGTTGAGCACATCATATTTTTGAAAGTCTTAAAAAACATATTTTTTTAGTTACAGAGATAAAAATGTACTGCATATGAGGAATGTTTGTGCTACAACTAGAAACAACTAGAAAGTACAGTAACATTGGATATTGAACATGGAAAAAGTGTGCTTGTTGGCCAAAGGTTGTAAATTCAGACTACTAGCAAAAGAATCAAAGGCTGTTATATTATTGTTTTGCTGTTGTTACAGTAAAGGAATTCTCATAGTGATGGTAGAGGTATCATGCTTGTTGTTTGCTGTTGTAATGGTGAAGGTCTCTAGTCTTCCTGCACAATAAAGAGGAATCATTGAAAAGACTTTCTGATCTCCAATTACTCATTCACCAGGCTTTTTCAGACTTGTTCATAAACCTCTAGTGCTTTTTTCTTTTACACAGACTATACTTTTTCCTCAATTTCACTGAAATTAAGGTCATGTTACAACTGTTTCTCACTTTTCAGAAACAGGTCATTGCATGTTTCCTTATATTTTCTGAATTCTCTCCCCTTTTTAACATCTACAACCTGTTTCTTTGTGTTAATTAGTTGAGTACTTTAATAACACACTCCAAAACAATGTGTTCTGGCCTTGAGTGCTTATATGCTTGTATTTTCAAGGTTCTGCTTTAATTGTCCCCATAAGCTGTTTCTTTATATTGAATCCATGCACTGTGTGTGTGTGTGCGTGTGTGTATTTTAGTCAAAACTCATGCAGGAAGGAACACATGCTCACACACAAAGCAGCAAGTGTCAGAGAGGGCCCCAAGTCTAACCATTATTTAGACACATTGGCAACCTGACGACTGCTCCTCTAATGGAGAAATACTTAACCTGCTACTTATCCCGCCTCATTTGGGGGGCACCACTGTCACGTGTATGTGAGTTTGCATGTACGTGTTCTAGACTGTGAGAAACATATTTAAGGACACAGATTATGAATTACCACCCCACAGACTTATTTGTTGCCTCTCCTGATGTATAAGGCCGTATTTCATTATCACTGTGCTTAAATCCATGCAAATATTGTTCTTTGTGACCTTGTTATGATAAATTCATAGCCCCACTTTTGGAGCCTCAAGTTCATCAGTGAAAGTGTGAGCTATTTTAATGTGGCGGCCTGAACAAATGCTCCCACCATCTTGCAGTGGTGAATATTAAAAATGTGGTGCTTTGAATGAGACAGTAAAGGACAGAGGATCTTAGAGCATTTTTAAGATAGCCTCGTCAGGGGCCCATCCAAGCCCAGAAGTGAGAGCCAGGGCCAGGCGGTGCACTCGGCTCAGAGAGACAGGAGACGAGCTGTGGGGATCAGCACTAGCCTGCTCGCGTATGGCAGATATGGGTCACTCCATCCCAATGATATGGGTGGTGTAGGACTATTAGCCACATTACAACAGCTGCTCTGACTCCCTCACAACAAGGGACGCTTTGTTATTGTAGGTCACAATAGTTGGACTTGTAATTAGTTTT
The DNA here is from genome assembly GCA_039654625.1 of Rhinogobio ventralis. NCBI lineage: Eukaryota > Metazoa > Chordata > Actinopteri > Cypriniformes > Gobionidae > Rhinogobio > Rhinogobio ventralis. The sequence continues at coordinate 23,992,645 of CM077204.1, forward strand.
GGTGTAATTTAGTTTGTTCTATAACTTTAGGTACTTTTATTGATATATAAGCACTACTTTTGATGATTTTTGAGAATATAAAGCATTGCATTTCATTTTAAGTGTTTTTTCTTTTTAAATAAATGTTTTGATCAAACTTTATTATAATCCCATATTTACTATAAGTAGTTTAAAAATCAAACATTTTGTGAAATTTACAAGAAAAATGGGGGTGCCGGAAACTTACAGTAAAAATTTAAATAATGTTACATGTTGCATTTTGTTGAATTTATATTTTATTCTTATTAAAAACATTTTGACTATATTTTACAGTGAACTGATATGTATTGTAATATATAATATATGATATTACAAAACAGTGCATCCGGAAAATATTCATTTTGTTATAATGTGGAAAAAGTAATACAGCCTTATTCCAAAATGGATTAAATTCATTGTTTTCCTCAAAATGCTACAAACAATACCCCATAATGACAACGTGAAAGAAGTTTGTTCATTTGTTTGTTCGTGAAAGAAGTTTGTTGCATCAACAAAATGCAACATGTAACAGTATTTTAATTTTTATTGTACATTTCACCCCCCTTTTTCTTGTAAATTTCACAAAAATGTTTTATAGTGAAATATAAAATGTATGTCTCTGTGTGTGTGTGTGTGTGTGTGTACAGATGTGTCATTTTAGTGACTTTTTTGTGTGTGTATATCACCTACAGGTAATACATCTATTAATTTTTAGTGAGGAACATGAAGTGTTTCACACTTTGTTTCAGTATTTGTAACTCAAGTGTTTTTTGTGCTCAAACTGAATCCATATTTATCTGCTACAAATTAAAGTAGTTTAGAAACCGACTACTTATCCCTAAATTGTGTAAATTCATATAAAGTACAAAGAGTGCTGGAGAACCAGGGTGGGTTGTAACACTAAAAAAATGTATGGGAAATTATTTGTATTTATTTTTTGCATGAATTTATTGTGGCTGTCAATCCATGTTTAAAAAATCTACATGGGAAGATAGATCTAAAACTAGCATTGTTGAGGCAAAAAAAAATAATTTATATATGTAAATAAATGCAAGATGTATCTGCATACTAGCACGACCCATAATGATTATGATTATTGGCAACATGGCCTGTCAACTTTTACTGTGACCCTGGCCATTTCAGGCAACATACTCACATACTGTATATGTGCACACTGCCCCTGGCATCCTTTTTTCCTCTCTTCGTCTCTTTGTGTTGGCATGGTGAACGGATCTGAAGATCTGAAATGTCAACAGTCTGACACCCAACATTATGTTTGACTCCTCTTCTCCCTCAGGCATCCACTCTGACCCCTGTAAGACCCTCTCAATCGATCTGAGAGCTGAGCAACTTGCACATATTGCTTGCACTTCAAACGTCTCTACAGTTTGATCTGTATCACATGAACTTGGTTATTTATAGAGGCACTTGATTCAACTAGAAACTCTTAAAGTTTTGTTCAACCTTGGAGAAATAGGATGGTTTTTGATACATAAAAGAACACAAGTACAAACCTGTCATTATGAAATACGTGTTCTGGAGGTAAGCATCACATCTTGATGTTGTTTTCCTTATTTGACCATGAATAAATCATGCACTGCTTAATTTAATGAGGAGCAATGATAAAAGAATAATTTTCTTGTGAAAAAATTAAGAGGACGTGAGAGCAAACCAACCAACAAATTTTTTTTTTTACATTTTTTATCATGAATTAACTATAAAAATCTGTAGCTCTTTTTGTAAACATTTTTTACTGCCAATATTTGTGTTTGTATGTATCTAAATACCTACAATATTGTTTGTAATTAGGTTTATTTAATAATAATAGAAATTGTGTTCTCGTAATTTTTTAAATGTCATTTTTGTTAAACATTAAAACGTAATACTGCAGTTTCTATGAACTGTTATATTTATGTGGACGAGTGCCTTCTGCATGTATTCATGTAGAGACATCTTTCCTCTGCTGGCTAGTTTTGGCACACTGACCTGTCACATCGAGGCAGGGATTTCCGGATAGCCTCAGAAGCTGACACAAGCAAGCACCTTTAGGCATAAACCTAATATTTTCTGATAAAGAGCTTATGCCAAGTTTTACCCAGCGCATCAGCCTGCAGCCCTGCTGTCTCTGGCATTTTCCTGTGTGATAAGTTAACGGGAGGCATCCTTGACCATAACATAGGAAAACATCCCCCTTATTAGCCATGGCTCTAGGAAAGGAACAGTAAGCAAAGAAATGACAGAAATAGTATGCATTGTTTTGAAGTGAGGATTGAGACATGTTCGCCCTTAGCAAAATCACGTTCATGGGCAAATACAGAGGGATAGCAAGAGAGATACTGTATATGTATGTATGCATGTATGCCTGTACGTATATATATATATATATATATATATATATATATATATATATATATACACACTCACCTAAAGGATTATTAGGAACACCATACTAATACTGTGTTTGACCCCCTTTCGCCTTCAGAACTGCCTTAATTCTACGTGGCATTGATTCAACAAGGTGCTGAAAGCATTCTTTAGAAATGTTGGCCCATATTGATAGGATAGCATCTTGCAGTTGATGGAGATTTGTGGGATACACATCCAGGGCACGAAGCTCCCGTTCCACCACATCCCAAAGATGCTCTATTGGGTTGAGATCTGGTGACTGTGGGGGCCATTTTAGTACAGTGAACTCATTGTCATGTTCAAGCATGATGGATCCATGTTCTCATTCTGTTTACGCCAAATTCTGACTCTACCATCTGAATGTCTCAACAGAAATCGAGACTCATCAGACCAGGCAACATTTTTCCAGTCTTCAACTGTCCAATTTTGGTGAGCTCGTGCAAATTGTAGCCTCTTTTTCCTATTTGTAGTGGAGATGAGTGGTACCCGGTGGGGTCTTCTGCTGTTGTAGCCCATCCGCCTCAAGGTTGTGCGTGTTGTGGCTTCACAAATGCTTTGCTACATACCTCGGTTGTAACGAGTGGTTATTTCAGTCAAAGTTGCTCTTCTATCAGCTTGAATCAGTCGGCCCATTCTCCTCTGACCTCTAGCATCAACAAGGCATTTTCGCCCACAGGACTGCCGCATACTTGATGTTTTTCCCTTTTCACACCATTCTTTGTAAACTCTAGAAATGGTTGTGCGTGAAAATCCCAGTAACTGAGCAGATTGTGAAATACTCAGACCGGCCCGTCTGGCACCAACAACCATGCCACGCTCAAAATTGCTTAAATCACCTTTCTTTCCCATTCTGACATTCAGTTTGGAGTTCAGGAGATTGTCTTGACCAGGACCACACCCCTAAATGCACTGAAGCAACTGCCATGTGATTGGTTGATTAGATAATTGCATTAATGAGAAATTGAACAGGTGTTCCTAATAATCCTTTAGGTGAGGGTATATATATATATATATATATATATATACATATATATACATACAAACATACACATACGTACGCAAGCCGGGGAAAAATTTGAGTGCACCTAAATTTTGTTCTGGTGCACCTAAATAAAAAAAGTTAGGCGCACCAGTGCAACCAAGGCAAAAAGTTAGTCTGGAGCCCTGATATATATATATATATATATATATATATATATATATATATATATATATATATATATATATATATGCACCAACACAAAATTTAGGTGCACCCAAATTTTCCCCCGGCTCGTGTTCACGCTCCATATACATTCATATACATTATGTAAATGACAAAATAATATATGTATTTACACAGGGATTAAAATCACGGGAAACAATGCTTTGAACATTACTATTTTAAAACTACAGTTTTAACAAAGTGTTATGAATTTTAAAAAATAATTAAATAATAAACAATGAAATACAATTCATAATAAATAAAAATACGGAATTTTTAATATCCTCTGCCTGCTATATAACATTATATCACGCTTTGATGATTGTCATAATTATGTGGTAACGTTACTGATAGGCTATTGTAGGCTACGGTGGCCTGTAGTTCCCTTTCAGTCGGTCATGTTCGACGTACGTCGGACGTCACCGACGAATTGGGATCACTTCTGGGAGCCCCTATCAACTTCGAGATATAGAGAACGGGCCAATGGCCATTGGCGTGCGAGATTTGCATCTCGCGCTCCGCCCTGCGCTGCGGGTATAAACAGGAGGCGAATGCAGCGCACTATTGTCATTCACTTCGGAGCCGAACACGGTGTTGATGAAGGAGACTGTTCCTGCTTCAGCAGAAAGAGAGAGAACGAGAGAAGATGCTTCTTTGAGTGCTGGGAGAGAAGGCACGATCAGCGGCGGCCGCGAGCTCACTGATACAGTGATAAACTGCTGTTTTTACAGCACTGTTGGTTTGGTGAGGGCGTTCCCAACGGTGAGTGCATACACAGGCTGCACTACTCTCCTGTGTTTTGCCGCGGTCGTTCCTGGGTGCTTCAGCACATTTAAAAGAGCTTTCTTCTAAAAGAGCAGCGCGGGTGTGACTGCGTCTTTTTCAAGACGTCATTCCACCCGTGCGTTTCTGGATGCGGTTGTTTCCTGTCCTTTGACGGCCACGATCCCTCTCGCATAAGCATGTTGAGATTGCGTTCGTGGGTGATCCATGTTCTCTCAGGAGAACGGGATCACGTCGGCGCGTTGTTCGTCTCGCCTTCCTCGTGAGGGTTTGAGTGTTCAGCGCGCCGTGTGCCGTCTAGCTGCCGGCTGACAGCGCGGGTTGTCACGGCAACCCAGCGCGTCACTCGGCGCTTTAGATGCGCGGTCGAGACTTAACCTCAAACGGGGTTGAGTCCCTTCGCCTATTCCCCGATCTAGTTTCTTTTCTGGTGCACCAGAAAGGGGCTACTTCGGCTAATAAGCCTTGGTGACCAGAGGATTACAGTGGGGCTTCCCTGCCGAGTACATCTCCGTGGGCCCTCACTCCTCTATCGCATCGCAAGCATGCTGAGACTGTGTTCGTGGGTGGTTCATGTTCTCTCATGAGAGCATGACCACGTCGGCGCGTTGTTCGTCTCGCCTTCTTCATAGGGGCTTGAGTGTTCAGCGCGCCGTGTGCCGTCTCGACGGCCACGCTCACAGTCTTGCATGCCTGCTGGTAGCTTACAGGTGGGATTGCTGGTTCCAAAAAAATAAATAAATAAAAAAAAAATAATAATAATAAATAAATAAAGGGGACCTAGCGTTTCATCTGGGGCTCTAGCAGAGGACAGATGTCAATCGCTGCATCGGAGAGAGGGCTGTTATAAGCTGGAAATGAAGATGATGCTGAGTTTCCCACTATAATGGTGTGTGCTCATGCTGAATCAGATTCAGACTTGACAGCCATGCTTTCCTGGGTGGCTGAGGCGTAGTGCAACGCGTAAATCGCCTTGCCCGCCCCCTTGCCTTTTTCCCGGATGTGCATTGGAAAGCTTTGGCAGTGTGGAACTATTTGGTGCCAAAATATGGGGTGCCAATGGTGCCATAATCTGGATAAAGTTTTCCTCTCTCTCACTACCCTCATCGGTGAGGTGGCAGTGCCACTGGCAGGCCACCTCCGCCCTGCGCTCTTAGTGCACGAGGGTAGTTCTGAGCTGAGGTTGAGCTGCGCACCGTGACTGATTTACATTTAAAGTCACAGCGCTGGCCCTTGGCCAGACGATGTCCACCCTGGTCCAGAAACACCCTTGGGCTACCTTGCAGGGGTGTGAGACGTCGCCAGAGTACGCTCTCTCGATGCTCACATCTCACAAGGTGACCCTTTTCGGCGACACTGTCGGTGACTGTGCAGCAGTCCTCCACAGTGCAAAGCAGATGGAACCCCTCAGTCTGCTCGCCATGGGCATCCCACGATGCCACCCGTCTTGGCTGCCAGTCAGCTGAGACGGGTGACCTGGACTTGGTTGAAGCTGCTCTTCCCCGGAGGAGGGCCGGGTGGAGAATCATTGCTAAATTTTGTTCCGCCACCGGTGTTACAGCCAGTGGTACCCAAATTCTTAAGAGCAGTTCCAATACCTCTGGGTCTCGGGAGTTCAGGAATGGCAGCGTGTGACGCTATGAAGCCGCGCCGCTCTCATTCCCCTCCCCACAAGAGGGCGAGAATGGCAGTGTGCGACGCCGGGGAGCCTCGCCACTCTCATTCCCCTCTTCTCAGCGGTGTGAGGACGGCAGTGCGCGACGCTATGCCTCGCCACTCTTGTTCCCCGCTGAGGAAGGAGGTGAGGTAGGCAGTGTGTGACGCCACAAAGCCTTGCCACTCTCTGCCCCTCCTTCAGTCGCCAGCGGACCGCAGCGTATGGCTTGAGAACGCTACCATGCCTTCTCTCATACCCTCCGTCCAACCGTGGGGGCAGGTAGGTGCTGCGTGCGCACTCAGACCCCACTTCAGGACGCTGTGCCTCTTGGGTCGGGTCCCTGCCCTCCACTTCGCTGCCCTACTGCGGGTACGTCTGTGGGGCGGGTGTGTTCATGGTACGTTTTCCGGAAGCCTAGCTAGCACTTCCGGGACGGTCCCGCTGACTCACCTGCACCACCAGGCTCGGCTATGCGATTCAGTTCGCACGGCATCCTCCCAAGTTCTGGGCGTCCACTTCACTGTTGTGTGGAGCTGCGACGCCCATCTTGTGGAAAGAGATCGAAGTCCTACTGGCGAAGGACGCGATTGGAGCCGGTCCCTCCAGCCGACATGAAGTTGGGGTTCTATAACTTCTACTTCATTGTGCCCAAGAAAAGCAGTGGGTTATGACCAATCTTGGACCTGTGAGTCCTGAACCGGGCCCTTCACAAACCGCCCGTTCAGATGTTGACGCAGAAGCGCACTTTCGAGTACATCCGTCCCCAAGATTGGTTTGCAGCGATCGACCTGAAGGTCGTTCCCTTCAGGACTGTCCCTGTTGTGTGACTACAGAGACACGGTGATCAGTCACCTCAGCCTGTTGGGACTTCGGGTCAACTGGGGAAAGAGCAAACTCTGCCCCGTGCAGAGGATCTCTTTTCTCGGTATGGAGCTGGACTTGGTCAATCTGACAGCGCGTCTCACAGAGGAGCGTGTCCAGTCAGTGTTGAACTGCTTGAATTCGTTCAAATGCAGGACAGCGGTACCACTGAAACATTTTCAGAGGCTCCTGGGGCATATGGCATCCGCAGCCGCTGTAATGCCGCTCGGATTGCTTCATATGAGACCGCTTCAATGCTGGCTACACGACCGAGTCCTGAGATGGGCGTGGCACAGCGGATCCCTCCGTGTCCCCGTGACTCCGAGGTGCCGCCAAACCTTCAGCCTGTGGTCGGACCCTTCGTTTCTACGGGCAGGAGTTTCCCTAGAACAAGTGTCCAGGCATGTTGTTGTCTCCACGGATGCCTCATCCACCGGCTGGGGTGCCACGTACAACGGGCTTGCAGTTTCGGGTCTGTGGACGGGGCCTCAACTGCAATGGCATATCAATTGCCTCGAGTTGTTAGCAGTTCGTCTTGCGCTGGGCCGCTTCAAAACGCCGCTACTAGGCAAGCACGTTCTGGTCCGTACGGACAACACTGCGGCCGTTGCGTACGTCAACAAACAGGGTGGTCTACGCTTCCGTCGCATGTCTCAACTCGCCCGCCATCTCCTCCTATGGAGTCAGAAGCATCTGAGGTCGCTTCGTGCCATTCACATTCCGGGCCTGCTCAATCGTGCGGCCGACGAGCTCTCACGACAGCCAGTGCTCCCCGGAGAGTGGAGACTCCATCCCCAGGTGGTCCAGCTGATCTGGAGTCGCTTCGGGACCGCACAGGTAGATCTGTTTGCCGCCCCGGACACGACCCACTGCCAGTTGTTTTATTCCCTGACCGAGGGGACCCTCGGCTCGGATGCGCTGGCACACAGCTGGCCCCGGGGCCTACGCAAGTATACGTTTCCCCCAGTGAGCCTTCTTGCACAGACTCTGTGCAAGGTCAGGGAGGACGAGGAGCAAGTCCTGTTGGTTGCTCTGTATTGGCCCAACTAGACTTGGTTCTCGCGACAGCACCTCCCTGGCCCATTCCTCTGAGGAAGGACCTCCTGACTCAGAGACGGGGCACCCTATGGCACCCGCGTCCGGTGTCTGGTCCCTGGACGGGACGCGGAGGTTCTAGGTGGCCTACCACAGGCTGTGGTAGACACCATCACTTCCGCTAGAGCTCCCTCTACGAGGCGCCTCTATGCGTTGAAGTGGAACCTGTTCGTCGACTGGTGTTCTTCTCGCTGAGAAGACCCCCGGAGATGTTCGGTCGGTTCTGTGCTTTCCTTCCTACAGGACGGGTTGAAGCGAAGGCTGTCTCCCTCCACCCTCAAAGTCTATGTTGCCGCTATCGCCGCTAATCATGACATGGTAGGTGGTAAGTCTCTAGGGAAGCACGATCTGATCGTCAGGTTCCTGAGGGGGGCGAGGAGACTAAAACCGCCTCGCTCTCCCTCTATACCCTCTTGGGACTTAACTCTGGTGCTAACCGCACTGCAGAGGGCGCCCTTTGAGCCTTTGCAGTCAGTTGAGTTAAAAATCCTGTCTCTGAAGACAGTACTCCTGACTGCATTGGCCTCTATCAAGAGGGTAGGGGACCTGCAGGCATTTTCGGTCGACGAATCGTGCCTGGAATTCGGGCCCGGTAACTCTCATGTAATCCTGAGACCCCGGCCCGGATATATGCCCAAGGTTCCCACCACTCCCTTCCGGGACCAGGTGGTGAGCCTGCAAGCGCTGCCTTCGGAGGAGGCAGACCCAGCCCTAGCTTTTCTCTGTCTAGTCCACGCTCTGCGGACTTACGTGGACAGAACGCAAAGCTTCAGGACCTCAGAACAGCTCTTCGTCTGTTATGGAGGCCAGCAGAAGGGAAAGGCTGTCTCCAAGCAGAGGATGGCCCACTGGATAGTGGATGCCATCGTCTTGGCGTACCAAACCCAAGACGTGCCCTGCCCGCTCGGGTTAAGAGCCCACTCCACTAGGGGTGTAGCTTCTTCCTGGGCGTTGGCTCGTGGCGCCTCGCCGACAGATATTGTAGAGCTGCGGGCTGGGCGACACCTAACACGTTCGCTAGATTTTATAGCCTCCGTGTAGAGCCGGTATCTTCCTGTGTGCTCGCTTCCCATAGTCAGTAACACCGAAGTGCCCGTTCTAAGTGTCGGCTTGCTGCGCCACTCCCTTCCCTTTGGAACGGATACGTGCGCTTATATGCTCCAGTCGAGTTCCCCAGAACGGCGAACCCTGTTGAGTCCTCCGCAACCCGCGGCAGTCGGATGTGGCGGAGCGTCCGACGCCAGGTCTAACACTCGTATGCATTGGTGGAACTTGTGTTAGGCTGGGTTCCATATGTTGTGACCCCCACGGCGGTCCCATATGTGTATTCTTCCACGGTACGGCTCCCTACGGCGAGCCCGTGTCTTTCCCTCGGCAGAGCTCTCTGCTGTCTCAGTTAGGTGTTGTTCCCCCGCCTGTTTGGCCGGGGCCACCCCTGGGACTTCCGTATGTTGCACTGCCCACGGCCAGTCAATACGTGTATTTTCCACATGGTAACTCCCTTCGGGCATGATGTGGCTTCCGCAGCGTCCCTCTGGGCACGCTTTCCCAGCGTTATCCAATAGTCTGCTGAAGTGGGTCTTGCGGAACAGCAGTGTGACTTCCCTGCGTGAATTCCCCGCCCGGAACAGACGGGGTCTGAGGGGCTCTCGCTGGGCGCTGGAAGTGGTAGTAACTGTGGCGTTTTCCAAAGGGATCCCAATTCGTCGGTGACGTCCGATGTACGTCGAACGTGACCGACTGAAAGGGAACGTCTCGGTTACGTATGGTAACCCTCGTTCCCTGAAGGAGGGAACGGAGACGTACGTCCCGTCGCCACAGTTGCTGTACCATCACTGCATGGCCGAGTCACTAGTTCGGCTCCTCAGTGAAAAACAATAGTGCGCTGCATTCGCCTCCTGTTTATACCCGCAGCGCGGGGCGGAGCGCGAGATGCAAATCTCGCACGCCAATGGCCATTGGCCCGTTCTCTATATCTCGAAGTTGATAGGGGCTCCCAGAAGTGATCCCAATTCGTCGGTGACGTCCGACGTACGTCTCCGTTCCCTCCTTCAGGGAACGAGGGTTACCATACGTAACCGAGACGTTTTGTATATTTCTTAATAAAATTGTGCTAGCTGGAAAAAATATATAATGAAATTATGAATTATTACGGGTAGATCACCGCAGGATTAAAAGTGGTCGAAAGTTTTTTCAAAGAGCCAGAAATCACTTTGCAGGTACAACAAATTAACAATGATACTAACGTTAGCGTTTCAGGTAGGACAGCAGATTTATCAGCAAATATCGTTCTCAAAGAGATTATTTTTGGAATATAATATTACAATGCACAATCACATACACTGACGCCGACTGGGTTAAGCATTTACCGTATCTGAGGGAAATGTTGCAGTGCGATCTGCCAGTCTCTTCAAAGGAAGATTACAAAAGGCGAACGCCAATTGATTACACACAATGACTTTGTTATTTTGGTGCTTGACGATGTGAGTACAGGACTTTTTTACTTTAATGGTAGACATTATTTTAATTTGCCTAAAACATATGGAGCTAGCTAATCCTGTTTTGTCTCCCGCTTCTTGATTCTATGATCCAACCATGAGTGTGAATTCCGTCAAAGGAGAACAAACACTTCGTTCATGGAGAGTCAGCGGATGCGAGCACGTTAGGTGCACCGGTGCAACCTAGGAAAAATTTTAGTCGCACACTTACAAATTTTGGCCGCATGTGCGACTAAATTGGTCGCACTCTAGAGCCCTGTATATATATAGAATTAGTGCTATCAATCAATCAATAAAAAAAACTTGATTAAGAACACTTAATATATTTAATATACCTTTTTAATATATTTTAATAATTTTACAGTTAATCTCCAAATTAATGTAGAAACCACATAAAGACAGTATATTTTAAATACTTGTTAGCTAATTTTTACATGTATTAGGCTTCAAAAAATATAATAACCTTTAATTTTAGTGAACTTTAAACAATCCTCACATAAACCCATAATACATGTCATATTTACCTGTGCCCTTCCTACCTGTCTAAATATAGATTAAGCCTTATTTAAGCTACAAAAGTTATTTAGTCAAGAGCAGTGAGTTCTCTGTTACCGTTGTTCTTTGATTAACTTTAATAAGAGACATCATTAGTGGCTGCTGTCACTTTAACTGCTGTCACTGCTGACCTGCCACATGATGCGGCTCTCACACGCGTCTCATTTTCTCACTCTTTGCGTTCATTTAAGACTTTATTTAACTCGTCTAAGACTGCTCTTATTAGGATACTCGACAATTCTGGTGTGCACGATACTGACGCACGTCTTTCTGTGTGTCGTGTGTGCGTCTCACATAGACAGGACATTCACAGACAACGTGTTCTTTTTTGACTTCAACCTTGATTGGTTTAAAAGTATTTGCATGAATAAGAGCGTGATCATATAATGTAACGCTAGCCAAAGGATGCTGCCTTAATTGTGTTAAATATTGTTAACGCGTTAAACTGAAAAAATGAAATGCATGCTTTAACGTGTTAACAGCACTAATTACATTTACTGTAAAAAAGAAATATGTTAGTTAATGAAAAATGTTGTAGAATTTACAATGTTTTACAGTGAAACTGTACAGTTTTACTGTAGCATTATGCATTTTGCTGACTGTATATTTTTCTTTTTGCTTATAATTTTTTTTGTAGAAATGACTAACTAGTAAAATTGGTAACTAGAGTAAATGACTAACTTGCTAAATGACTAAATATACTTTTTTTTGTCAGTGTATGCATCTCCTAGCTTTAACTTTACCTTGTCAGCTGTGTATGAACGTGTGTTTGTATAATAGTTTCGGTCCGTCTGTGTCTTCTGGCACATGTGTACTTTCTGTGTCTGTCCTTCGCAGTGGCCTGCTCTCTCAGGACTGGCCGGCCTCGCGTCAATACCCAACCTGTAAATGACAGTCACCTCGGGATCTTATTTACCCATTTGACTGGGATCTTAAAAAGGTCACACTGTCCGCTCCTCTCCTCTCAGCCTCTCAAACTTTCCATTTATTCATTCAGCCATGTCTACTCTCAATCCATATTCAGCTCACAGAAAATCTGCCTTTTCCATTTATGCTGTCTGAGATAAAAAGTGTGTTGGGGATGTTTGTATGGTTTTTAAACTGTTTTCTCAGCTTCTGAGTAATGTAATGACTTGGAGACGCTACGTGGCAACACGTTTTAGGATTTTATCAGTGTAAATGTACATACATGTGTTTATGCAACAGCGTTCTGCACCATGGTAGTGAGTTTAAAAGTGGCAAACGGATGCTAAAGTGTGTATGTGTGAGTTGCATGCGTAGAAAATGTCAGTGTTTGCAAGATCATCCATCTAAGAGTGTGAACATTGGGGCGTCGTGGGTATATGCATAATGGCAGGGTGGGAGAGTGGTGGAGAGAGTGTTTTGTAGACAGAGAGAAAGAGAAAAAGAGAGAGGTCTCCGCCGCACCACAGATCAGGGAGGAACAAAGGGACGCTGCCAGAGTGTGTGAGAGTCCGCACTCCCACTGGCCTCTAATTCAAACCAAACGTTCACCATGAAATAGCTCTTTGACATCATTACATGCTGTGCATGTTGATGTCCTCCACTCCTAAACATGGAAGGGGGAGGGGTTTGGGAAGGAGGGGGGCACTGCAATTGTCACCACATGGGTGTAATGAAGAGAACGATGGGACTGCATCCACCATCTTCCTTAAAAACCTCTACCTCTTTCCCGGTGAAATATCCCAGAGCACATTAGCGGGATTTGGAGTACTTTAGCAGTTTCTGTGGGCATTATTTGTCATGTTCAGACAAGCTGTGCTGACCTTCCGATACCGCAGGACTTCAGTGCGTCAGACGACAGGATTGTTCGGCTCTTTAGAACTGAGCCTCGGCCCCCACCCTTTCCCCCGATGTGTGCTTAAAAGAGCCCACCTCCCTTTGATTTCAACCGGGCCCAAGTATCTGATCGTACCAAGCATCTGATCCAGTCAATCAAGGCTTTGTGTGACCCAGTGTTCCTGGGACCTATTCATGTCTCTGTTCTTTGGCTGAGGCGGCCCACGGTTCTCCAGCCCTGCTTATTATAGGCCAAGATCCAATTTCCAAGCCATCTTAGATCACAGGAGAGAAGTCTAAACTCCAGAAAACCACAGAATATTTTGGCAACATACAGCGGGCCTGGTTTCAATACATTTGTGGACTAAGTCGTGCAACGAGCCCCCATATTGAAAGTTTTATTTTAGGTCACGCACGCTGGGAAAAGTTGATACAGTGTGGAGCTGAAAGTGTTGGTCACTAAGAAATTGTGTATGTATATTCAAAAGTCTTTGTCAAATGTCTAAAACACTGTGCAAAAATACATCCTGAGAAGGAAGAAATGTGTTCAGAATGCAGTTTAAACTGAAAATGAAAAGGGCCTACAATGATAAGTCTTGCAAAACACTTCTCAGAGTTTCCTACAGGAAGCAGCCCTCTCTTTTCTAAGTTTGACGGGGGAAAACAGATTTCTCACTCAGTAAGTTTACATGTTCGGTAGATAAGGTTCCATATTTAAAAAAAATATTGAAGCTGAATGACGTTTGAACAAATTACTGAGTCTGTTCTATTTAGTGAATCAAACACACACAACTAACTACGTGGTGTAGTGACGGTTTCTTATGACAGCATGTGGTGAAAGATACGCAGCATTAATGACAGTAATATCAATAGTTTCAATACGCTGGCATTTTTTTTTTTGTGTAGTATTATTTAAGTTAAAGGTGCAGTGTGTAGTATTTACGAGGATCTATTGACAAAAAATGCAATATAATATACATAACTATGTTTTCAGTGGTGTATAAAGACCTTACATAATGTACTGTTATGTTTTTAATACCTTAGAATGAGCTATTTCTATCTACATACACCGTGGGTCCCTTTACAGTGAAATCGCCATGTAGCACCGCCATGTTTCTACAGTAGCCCTAAATGGACAAACTGCCCTACAGAGCGCTAGCTACTCTCTCGGACGATGACATCTTTGTCCTGTGTCGGCCACCGTACCTTCTATATGTGCGAAATGGAGGGGTGAGCGGTGGGCGGTTGCAATTCACAACCTCACCACTAGATGCCGCTACAATTTACACAGTGCACCTTTAAGGCTAGTTGTTTGATTGCATGTATGCCATCTCTAAAAAGACTATCACACCTTTTGCAGCAATTGCTTTAAATTAATTTATTAATGATATAATCTCATCATTTGGCAAAGGAATTACTTTTGTAGTCTAATTGATTGGGATGATTTTGGTCGGACCGTTTATCTAACATTGTAAAAAGACAAATTATAGTTTTAGTCTAACTGAAATCGAACTTTTAAAGTGCATGTAAACGCACTTAATGTCTCAGAGGGGGTCGGCGAGATTCTAATCTCCTACCTTCTTGTTTAGAGGGGCTTAATTGGCCATTAGGCTGACAAATATCATGCCTCATCCATTCTGTCCTTCGTTCTATAAGGCATTTGCATCTCAAATAAATAGAGGCTGAGAAATTATTTGGTTACTCAGCAAGCTATACAAACAGGTTCTACACATTGTGTGTTGAGACCTGGACAGTACCTTAATGATTGATCAATAGACCTTTATAAACCTAATAAAAAAAGAAGTTAGCTGTGCCTCCTTGTATTTATATTTTAAAGCGAACTTTTGCAAGCTGAATAGACTCAGATTGTCTTACTTAGAATTTACTTATCCATCCGTCCATCAGTCCGTCCATCCATCCGTCCGTCCGTCCATCTATCTATCTATCTATCTATCTATCTATCTATCTCTCTATCTATCTATCTATCTATCTATCTATCTATCTATCTATCTATCTATCTATCTATCTATCTATCTATCTATCTATCTATCTATCTATCATATATAGCCAACATGGCCTTTACAGGAAACACTAGCAGTGGATCTGGCTGACTATGTGTGTACCATAGAAAAAACATTAACTGTAGCTACTCATAAAAATTATTTTATGCACCTTGTGGGGTTACATAATACACACATAATTTACACAGCTGTGTAATGAGGCTGGAAAGCTAGAGTGTATGTGTGTGTGCGTGTGAGAGAGAGAGAGAGAGAGAGAGAGAAAGAGACAGAGAGATGTAGAAGAGTTTCTCTCGGAATAAACTAATCAATAGCAGAATGTTATTCGTAATGGACTGTGTCAGCTTTTTAACCGGACGAAACCTTCGTCAAGTCAATGAACGGAGTTAAACCTCTCACTAATCTGAATAATCTGTGGACATATCGACTGACCGAGCAGTCTGCTAGAATAACAAATCCTTTGTGTCTTTGCCCCCCTCTGTTCCATTTTAATATGAAAATTCTGACAGTCTCTCTCATTGATTCTTTCTTATATCATCTCTATTCGTTCTCTTTACACTAAAGGGAAGTACTGAATGACAGTTACATGAAGACAAACAATCTGTTGATGTTCTGCTCATGCACTCCTGCTGAAGTAATTTTCCTGTGTGCAATAACAAACACTGTGATCACGGTAGTGATGGGTTTTAAATGAAATATGAATTATTGACAGTGAACACGTGGGTGAGGGGTGTGCAATTGCCAAAGACTCAAGAGGCGATTAGGCTTTATCTGCTCTGTTTCTTGTAAGTGTAACTTTGACTCGTTGCCGAAACAGTTTTGTGAGGTACCATACCTGCACCCATATACATACTGTTACATACGTTTCTCAGTAGCGTGACAGTTAACCTGTTTTTTTTGCAACTTTTTAGGTCACAAAATTTTTTTTTGTTTCAAGAACAACTTTTGTTGCAGTGTTTGTTCTTTCTCTCATATGCAGCATTAGAAAGATTAATTTCCACTTTAATGGTTTATTTGTTCCAGGCAGTTCATGTAAAACAACCAATTTATTTGGTCTGTACACAAAAGTCACCTGTACAGAACTGTGTCATTACTGAAAAAAATATTGGTAACACTTTAGTTTAGGGTCCAAATCTCACTATTAACTAGTTGCTTATTAGCAGGCATATTACTAAGACATCGGCTGTTATTAGTATTTATTAGGAATTATAAAGCACATATTAATGCCTTATTCTGCATGACCATATTCTACATCCCTAATACCCTATTCCTACTCAATACCTAAATGTAACAATTACCTTACTAACTATTAATAAGCAGTAATTAGGAGTTTATTGAGACAAAAGACATAGTTAATAGTTAGTTAATAGTGAGAATTGGACCCTAATCTAAAGTGTGACCAAAATATTTAGTTCAGTGTTTCTCACAATCACAATCACAATTTTGAATTGAGCTGTTTTCTAGTTGTATTCATTCTATTTGGTGTAAATGCATATGTTAAAGTTGATTGATGACATTGTTACTGCTCTGCAACAAAATTCATGTAATCTGTAATCAGTATTTTAAAAGATAAGATAGTGTGCCCTAAATAGTTCAATTGTTAAGTTTTTCTTATTAATTTGTAGTGTATGTAACTACTTCTTAAAAAGGGCTTCTTGACAGTTGTTTAAAGGGATATTTCTCTTAACTTGTCTTCAACGAGCCCAAAAGGGCCCATGTCACACCTCTCTTCATCTCTCTGCACTGGCTACCACTCGCTGCCCGCATTAAGTTCAAGGCTTTGACGCTTGCTTATGGATCCACCACAAGCTCAGCACCCGCATACTTCGACTCGATCCTAGGAGTCTACACCCCTACCAGAAGCCTCCTCTCAGCTAAAGAGTGGCGGCTGGTGTTACCATCCCAGAGAGGCATGAAATCCCTCTCCAGAACTTTTTCATTCACTGTTCCTGGCTGGTGGAACGATCTTCCCACCTCCATCCGGATGGCATAATCACTAACATCATTCAAAAAACAGCTAAAAACCCATCTCTTCCGCGAGCACTTAATCTCATCATAAAAAAAAATAAATAAATAAATAAATAAAAAGAAATAAAAAATTCTAATTCCTTTTTCCTCTATCTTTCTCTACACCCTCCATATTCTAGCTTAGGCTACTCTGAGCAATGCCCGAAACGTAGTATTTAAGGCACTTTTTGCGTTTCTATGCCTCTTTATAATGGATCGCTTCCTGTACTCCTCAGTTGTAAGTCGCTTTGGATAAAAGCGTCTGCTAAATGCATAAATGTAAATGTAAATAATGAAAATTCTCTTATCATTCATCAACACCCTTGTTATAAACATGCATGTTACTTTCTTTTTCAGAACACAAAACAACATAAGCAATATCATATTTTGTGTTTCATAGAAGAAAGAAAATGGAGCATCATGATGGTGGTAAATGACAGAATTTTCATTTTTGGTTGAACTATGCCTTTAACTACGTTATTCTAATTAGCTTGTAACTTTTCAAACTAGTTTTAAAGTAGCTTACCCAACACTGGTAATAAGCAGGAACAGGGTAAAAACCGACTTTAGAACAAAAAGCTTTTTAAGACCAAATTAAATTCAAAGGCCAGTATAAAAGCTGACAGAAAATTAGCTTTGGACCGTATTTTGAATACATGCCGTACCCGTTTGGTGTGAGCATGTGGGTGGGTTGGCGGTGTCAAAAGAACACAGGGCACAGTTGAAGGGGCCGCATGGAATCAAGAGAGATCAAGAGAAGTTCGCTGTACACTGACACGCAGGAGGGAGGGAATTCAGCCCGAGTCATTAGGAGGTACGAGAGGAGAGCCATCTGATGATGGCAATAAGGAGGCGGCTGAAAAATAAGGCGTCCATTGATCTGCACATTGATGTGTGACATTTTAACCAGAGTCGAGAGACAGAAGTTCACTAACACATCTGAAGCAGCGCTTCTTTCCTTCTCGTTCACAATGTCTATTTCTTCACATCTGTCTATTTCTATTCACTTTACTCAATGCCCTTCTTTTTGTCTCCTGTATGATCTCTCTCTTTCTCTCTCTCTCTCTCTCTCTTTCTCTCTCTTTTTTCTGTCCCCAAAGCGTTTGATTTCTTTGCTCCACAGCCACTGGTCTCACGGGTCACTCCATATTAGCTTACTTGTTAATACTTGGGGGTGGGATCAATACTTAATCAACAAGTAATGGGATTTTGCAGTCATCCCATATGATCTTCCAATAAAGACTTGAATCTATCTACCAACCTTTTATAAAGGGCTCAGGGAGAGGGCGGGTGGGGGGAGCGGGTGAGAGAAATGGAAGAAAAGAAAGAGAGGGTGGCCGGCGTGGTGTGGCGCTGCGCTTTGGAGCGGGGATTTGCTGCTCCGATGCTTTTAGTCTGATCTGCATCTGATTAAGGTTCAGAGAAGGCACTGTCCTTCACCCCCCTCTTCTTTTATCCCGCTATAATGTACCGTGGCACACAGATTCATCATCGGCAGGCTCGCCGAGGCCAGAGCCCAGCCACTCAAGGAATTATTATTGTGTCCTGCTTATGCTGGCCTACTTTCTTAACTAACAAACCAATAAAGCCGTAGCCTCCATTCGGCTCAAAGGAAAGATAAAGCACGAGTGACTGTTTGCGGTGTCCTCACAGGTGTCACGAAATGGACGACAGTATAATCTCTTTGGCTGTGCCTATTTTTCACGGTGGGAGTAAATGTCTGAGAGTGTGTGTGTTTTGTGTGTGTGTGTGTATTTTATTTTGAAATTCTATTATAAAAAGGTGAGATAAGCCTCAAAAGCCTCGTCCTCATCAACCAGAAGCAATAGCGGAATAGCCATGGTCATATTTGAATGGCTCCCTTGAACTCACTCAAGATAAATTCAAAAGCAAACCCTGACGGTTTGTGAAACATCAAAATAAACCTGAGGTCTCACCTCACTTATCAAATTCATAAACTTGTTTAGAGCAATGAACACTCTCATTTAGTTATTACCATCTCAGCAGGTCCTAATACGATATGATGCATTTTAACACACTAATATCCAATTTACGGTGACTTCTATTACTACATGTGCAATTATAACGGGATAACAGCGGTGATAATACCGGTTTGCTATCATACAGTAACTCCCACTGATGTTTATTAGGTTAATACAGCAGTGCGTGGTAATGATAATGTCCTATTAAATGTTTCAGCTTAGCGGTTGTACGTAATGTGAGGTTTTTAGAGACTGCTCACTGCCAGGCGTAGGATGGATTGTCATTGTTTCATTATGGTGACTGGGCTGGAACATATGTAGTGTGCTGGGACGCTCATGCACCGCTGCCTCAGAGACATGCTAACACCGCACTTAGAAAGACAGGAGGTCAGACGTACAGTGTTTGGCTACAGTACACTCCCTTTCTCTCTATCTCCTTCTGTATCAAAGGCTTTTTTCTGTTCTTCCATCCATAGGTCACAATGCAGGATGTCAGTTGAGTAGCAGCAACTGAGACAGTGTTGTCTTAACGCGTGCCATGTTTGATACGGACTGGTACCGGCGCATGCTAAACAGCAGATTCGAGGGCCCGAAACACGCCGCTCGCTGCTGTAAACAGCTCGGTGCTGCTATTGTGATTTTTCAGAACATTAATATTCATAGCATCTTAGCGGTTTAAACACTTCAGGAGTGCGTGGCTGTGCTCTTCTTGATTTTTTTTTTTCTTACAGCAGATTTGTAATTTGCATTTCATAGGCGACTTTACTCAACCCTGAAATATTTTAAGCATGGCATTAGCATTACTTCCTATTATTGTATGTGTGCCAGAATGAGAACATGGTGGTGTGAGAGCCAGTGCATATGTGTGTGCGTTCCTGCCCATTTTCAAATAATATTACATAACCTGAATAATGTCATATTTGATCATATAAAGCACTGGGCCCATCTCCTCGTGTCAGATAGCTGATAAACGGCAGGTTAAGTCTGCCCTTATCGCTCTCCCTCCTTCTTCCTCTCCATCAGTGCATGAGCTGACTGTTAACTGTGGCCCCTGCGGCCACTCTCACTTCCTTTCCACACAGGAAGTTTGGTCAGGTGTCAAGGAGTTTGTTGATAGTGTGCTAACAGTCATTTCCTAGACCTCTGCCCCACTGACCAAGACCCATTGAGGCAGCAGTGTCCTAATATCCTGTTTCCTGTCATTCCTGAGCTTCTCTTGGTGATTTATTGACATGAGAAGCATTCGTTTTCCTTAGTAGTAACAGTGAAAGTCACTCAATCTCTATTATTTAAAAGATTCTGAACTCTTTTAACCTCTTCCTATTCTGTAGTGATACATGGAAGTCCCTGAATTGCTGGGATCTATAAAGGCTAGATAATTAAATTGGGGAAAAACTTTTTTGGATATTTAACACTCACAAATACACATAGAGGATAAGTGAAATTGTTTTGAGATCCACTGGAGCTTTTTTGTTTAATTTATGTCACTAAAGATGAAGTAATTTTGTTTTGTGTTTTTTCAAACACTATCCATTGGTCAGCAAAAGATATAGCCCCTCCTCAAACTCACGCCATTGGTTGAGACACTGTTGCTGTGTCAGGCAGGTCAGGATTCTCAAACAAACAACATTGTTTTGACTTTTGATAGACTTTTCACTGGAATCAACCTACCAAATGGCTTTCTTAGTTCTTTGTATACTAAGATAGGAAAGTCACGTCACCTTCAAATACTATACAATGTATATTCAGTACCTGACTTGTTAGGATGGAAACCAGAGAGTTAAAGACCCATTCACACCAAAATGTATAACTATAAAAATAACTGCAACGATAACTATATTAGCATCCACACCAACGTACGACAATGTTCTGTTTATTATAAGCGCACACTGCAGATATGTTATATACCGCTTTAAATGCTCAAGCTCTTTAAAGTCAGATTGACTCTTATTGGTTGTCAGTGTTTTTATCATTCATCAACTGGAGAAATCTTTCTAAAAGTGATTTCTATTATATTGTTCCTATGCGTCGTTATCAATATAGCTTTGGTATAAACTTCCTTGTTCTCATAAAATAAGAACGGCTCTTAATTCTGGATTTTCAATGGACTAAAATTATCAATAAACACACTGCTTCTTTCAAGTCCTCAGCCAAGTGGTGCTCTGTGGAAAGGTGGTATATCTCTCAGGAAAAGTTGAGGTAGTGGAGGCAGTTCCTCAGGAGAGAGCAGTCTTGAGGGGACCGTCTGACTGCGTCCGTCTGGAGATACACTAAATCGAACACAGGGAGAGGAACCGGAGGCTTCCAGACTTCAATCCCTGGTGGAACACTTGCTGCCATACCTCAGAGAGATTCATTTAACCTGGATTACTCTGGTGGATTTTCGTTTGAATTTTTCTCAAATAGATTTGTTAGAAACGCTGTAAGAAGCTCCCAGGTGTGAGGATGATGGCATGGGGAACGTCTCATATTTAATTACCTTCAGTTTGTGTGATTAGCTGGATTTTGCGGTTGTGCTAAATACTGTCCACCAGCAGTCTTCCATGATGAGCTCTTTTGTGGTACTTCAGATCAAGCCCTTGTGCAAATGGGCAGTTTCGGTTGGCAAATAGTTTAAATATTCACAGTCTACTCAAGTCAATATTGATTGTACGACAGCTTTGTGTGAGAGTATGTGTGTGTTCCTGAGGTTTTGGGACCTTTAATTTTTACCCATTCTATGTGTTTGCTAATTAGGCAAATTCACTTGAAAGGACTGAGGTCATAAAGTCAGTGTTAAGACACATGGTCTGCCCCATCCGGCTCTGGTTGCCCAGGTCATGGTCAGGTTCAGAGGTTTTGTTTGAGAGTGGACTACCGGTGTAGATATCAAACACAGTGTGGGCTTTCATCAGACAGGAAGTGTGTGTCAAAGAAGAGGGGAGCAGAAGGATATGTATGTGCATGTTCTAATTGATGTATGTAGCCCAGCTTCGCAGGCTGAGGAAGGGAGCAATGCTATTCAACCTGAAGGACAAATTCCACAGCCCATCTTCCATCTTTGCATAAATGTACAACGTGAGAAAGTTGCATGGCAATAAAACATTAAAAACGGCAAGTCGAGATGTTTTCATCCAGCTGTACCTTAAATAGGAACATCAGAAAGACAAAATGAGAATGAATACATTGCGAAGTTAGAAGAAAAAAAGAATATCCTCTCTTAGACCACCTTGACCCCTGGATGACTGATCATACCAAGTCAACCAGGCAACATTTGTGCACCAAAGGTTCTACACGATCATTCCCTGTATGCCTAACAGTCCCATTCAGGTAGATAAGGATTGGAAATTAATTCATTATTAATAAATGAATGCATCTATATAATCATTATGGAACTTCTTCTAGCCTTGAAGAAACTAAAAGAGGCCAGATCTCTACCTCAAAACTCAGCGATGACACAATTTCTTTCCTCAAACCCTTTCAGCCAGACAAGGGTCATGCAATCTCACTTCCAAGTAAAGGACTTAGTTGGATTGACAGCATCCTTCAATTACCCAGATGTCCTGCCAGTCTGCAGGGTTGTGTTGAAAGGAACATCTGTCAATAGCCACAGCCCCAAATTTAAAGGTAGAGTGGTTTAGGAGTGGAGGTGGAGGGGGCTGGGGCAGCTATTTTAGTCTGTAACCTGATCCTTTACGGCCACTCTTAAATGTGGGCCATGTGTAAAGGTCAGAGGCTGGCTTTGTTGTGTCTGGCAGGCTGCTACATCTGGATGGGCTGTGCAAAACGCACAACCTCATCAGTGTGACGCTCACTGTGCGAAACTCTTTTATTAAATCTACATTCAATAATTCTGGACTCTTGTACAAAAATTTGATTCTGTAACTGATGGAATGTGATTGATAATGCATGTGTAGAGACTAAACAAATGTATACTTTCTAGTCTGGCCACTAGAGGCAGCATTGCTATGCTATACTAGAGTACAACCCTTCACCGATCTGTGATTTAAAGGGTTTTAATAACCAGATTACACAACGTCCTGAAGACTTTTTATGGATGTATAGATGGGTGGGTTGACATGGGATTGTGGGTAGATAGATAGATAGATAGATAGATAGATAGATAGATGGATAGACAGATAGACAGACAGACAGACAGACAGACAGACAGACAGACAGACAGATAGATTAGATAGATAGATAGATAGATAGATAGATAGATAGATAGATAGATAGATAGATAGATAGATAGATAGATAGATAGATAGATAGATGCATGCCCAAATGGTGTGTATAATTTGTTCTCCTCCATCCCATTTTCATTCTCTGTATCTTTCTGTTCTGCCCCTTTTCTTGTTATCTTCCCTGGTCCTCTCGCTTTTTTTCCACTGTCTTTTTCTCAATTGGTGTTTTATTTTAAGACATGCAGCATATGCTGATTTTAGGCTGAATTGAGAGAAGGACTTAGGAGCCCAGCTGACCTGCCTGTGCTGGCTAATTGGGACTGTTTTCTTTCCCGGTTGGCCCCAGAAGCCCAGCATTCTCAGCTGTGGCCGCTTGCGCTGTCAGCTGCGCCCCTGTGACAATAGCAACTGTAATATTTCATCCCATGAACTACATTTTTCAAAAGATTATCATATTTATCTACCTGGTTGAGCTGCACCTCTGTATCATCATAAAAGTATTTTTGGAATGCTGGGTCAGAATTCTTCTTACGTGACCTCTACAACTTTTTTTCCCTTCAACTGTAGAATCGCAGATTAAATGTAAGGCAACTGCACGTTGGCTTAGATTAGTCCTCTCTAACACAAACTACCTGGGGGCCACTTGCCAGGTGTAGCTGAGCGGTGTGTAAAAAATAGAAACAAGGCGTCCATCAACTCCCAGCATAGATAACTCTGTTTATTATAATGGGTGCGATCTAGTTTTGTTCCACCGTGGTGCGTGAATGCATTTGGTGTACATTTTACATGTTTTATGCATTTGGCACATTTAAACAAAGAGATTTACATTACTTCAAAGCACATTTTTTTTTTCAGTTCACACCCATGACCTTATATATACATTAACATAAAAGTTAAAAAAGGGAACATATTATAGAATCACTGCAAATATGCAACCTAATATGTATTATTAATATATATATATATATATATATATATATATATATATAACAATGCTATATATTATTATAAAAAAAATCTATATAGTGCGTGTCCTCACTTATATAGTGAGGCTTATAAAAAACAGCCTATTTAAAACTAGTGTTTCTGTGATGGATAGGTTTAGGGGTAGTGGTTTGGTTAGGCCATAGAAAATATAATTAACCCATTATAAAATCAATGGAAGTCTATGCAATGTCCTCACGAATATAGTGAAACAAATGCATGTGTGTGTGTATCTTTTTGTTGTTCATAACATAAACTGCGGACTCCGTGGGAAGGCAGTTTTCACAATGATTCCTTCTCTCTTTCCCTCTCTTTTGTCCTTCTTTTCCCCTTTCCATCTCTTTGGTGGACCATGTTTGCCGTCTGCTCTGTACATTAAACACTTCCAGAGTCTCTGTGTTGACATGTAGGAAAATGGCCACAGGATGCTGGTTGCACAGAATCCTGGTGTACATTTGGCTCATTGATACATAATTAACACTCCCTGCAACTGCTCCAGCAAACACACAGATGTCTTCCCTGTGGGGTTGCCTTGCCAGTGTGTCTATGTCCATGTATGTCTGTGTATGTGTGCACTGGCCTGGGCTGCTCAGATGAGTTTTGGCCTCTGTAAGGTAGCAAAGCAGCTTCTATACCTTTAAATCACCTTAAGTTGTCAGGTTTCCTGGAGTTTGCATGATACCAACACAGTGGCAGCCTTCATTTCACACCTTAGAAAGTGATTTAGTTGTATGTGGCATGGCTGTGAACAGAACTCTCCTGCACTGCATCTCACTGCACAAGTGTGCTGTAACCAGAGGCGCTTTGTCCAATGGGCCGGCAGCTATTCCAGCTGGACCACCAACAGCCAGGCCAATTAGCATCTATTGTCTGAGGCAGTCATGAGTGCAGAGACCACCAGGACAGACTCCTCAACCTTTCTAACAATACTGCCCTTAGCCCCCCTCTACACATCTGCTCAGTTCTCTCTGCTCTTCTTTACTCTCTCCCTTACCAGCATTACCCTGGTACTTTTTTTTACAGAGCACTATTAAGTTTAAAGATGAAGTATAACTCCACCAAACAGATTTGCAGAAAGGACTGTTTTGAAACAGGTCTCTTAAACACTCCTTGTGTCTGCCATTGGTAGCCCTGCCCCAAATTCATGCTATTGGTTGAGCCAATGTGTCTGTTTCAGGAGGGTCGGTATTCCAACAATGGAAGCGCCTAAAGCCGTGGTCACACTAGACTTTTAGCCAAAATGCAGAAACTTCTTCCCATGAGCTTGTGTTTCCAGTCTTCAACATTTGCATGCGTAAAAATTTAAGTCAGTGGAACGAAAAGTGTAGTGTGACGACCCCTTAATGCAGTGTGAGAAACATCACCTTTAGCTGACAGATGCCCCAGATATTTCATCACTTTTTTTTCCTAAAATAACATTTCATTCACAAATATCACATGGTCAGAATTTATTGAAATATATGAATACAATTCATTGCATTCAGTTTGATATATATTTAAATAACTGACCATTTAGTTTTTAACTAAATAAATATAATGTATATATCATTCATATACATTATATCAGTTTTTAAGAAATCAATTCTTCATGTACACTGAAGAGTGGACTAATGGCTGCTGAGAATTCAGCTTTCCCAACCTGAATTAAATTGCATTTTAAAAGTATAGCAAAATAATAATAATAACTTATTTAAAATTGTTATATTTTACAATATTACTGCTTTTACTGCATTTTTTATCAAATAAATGCAGCCTTAGTGAGCATAAGAGACTTCTTTCAAAAACATAAAAAAATCTTTCTGCCCCCAAACTTTGGAATGGTGTGTGTTATATACATTATATGTTATTTATTTAATAATAAATTAACAATGTTGAAAGCTGACCTTAAATAGCAAAATGTTGATATTTTAAAATAATTGATAAAAATGCATTTCAGTTAATACTAAATATTTTACTCACTTTAATGTTGTTGAAGTATATCTGAAAGCTTACAGCTGATTGGTCCTTGTTAAGTAAACATTCTTTCAGCATAGAGAACCTTAGCCGTTGTTGCATGCAAACCTTGGTCACTTCCAGTGTAGATACAGTGAATGACTAGTCCAGAATCTAAAACTGACCTCTGATGTGCTGCTCCAGTAAGCAGAGTGAAGCGTGTGCCCACTTTAGTCCTTTCATGAGCGGCCTTGTTGCTTTATATGGCTTTCTCAAACACACACACTCCTTCTCTGTTCTTAGTTTTTTCCTACTATGCCGTTTTTTACGGCCTTTTTGCCATTTCAGCAGACCTCTCTCTTTCTCTGACTCGCTTTGCTCCTCTTTATTTCTCTCTCTCTCGCTCTCTCTCCTTCTTCGTACTCTCACTCTTACTCTTATATCGTCCCATCATCCCCTCTTACTCCATTTCTTCTCTGGTCCTGTCATATCTCAGGCTGAACTGCTCTGTCCCATCTAATGGGGTCAGCGGAACAGCACCCCCCACATACTCTTCCCTTTCACTCTCCTTCTCTTTCATCTGTCCATTTCCAGGTTAAGAGCCCAGTGGCTGAGAGGCTCACTAGATTAGTGGTCTTTCATGCCCAGACGTGGTCCAGTGTGGCTCCTTACCCATCCATCCACCATTTATGGTTCTTTACTCTTACAGTGGACTAAAGGACAGACACACCGACCTTCACGCATTAACAATGCACTCTCACATCAGTGATGTTATTGTTAACTATAAAAAAATAAGTTTGATAATTGAAAAAAAAAAAAACTGAAATAACCCTTAAACAGGCAGAACTGGAAAATGATCAGCAAAAAATTATTTTATGAGATGTAACTCCCAGTACACGTTGCCCGTGCAAAGCTATAGTCAACAAAAAGTAATAATATCAGTTTTACATGTGAATATTAACATTTGCAAAAATGTTTAACTCAAACTACATAGATTGAGAAGGGGGACTGTGTACAGTGGGCCCAGAGGCCTGGAGGACCTATAAGGGTCTTCCGTAAGGGCCCCGGTCCTGGAACGAGATTTCTACTGGCCCTTCCACCACCCACAACCGACCCCTCATTCGTCACCCCGGAATTCGCAATAATCCAATGACCAGTACAGGGAGCCCAGTTTACCTTGAAACACCATTCATTGTCAATACTGTGGATAATCCTTTTTTTATACCTTAAACAGGCAACATGTACTGGGAGTTACATACTTTTCAAAATGCGGTATATAATAGCATGAGCAACATATAACTTAATTTTCTTTTTCAACATCTTAAGGCAATGTTCACAATTAATATTAGCAGTTGTTTTACATTTTTTTTCTTTTTTCTGAAAAAAAGTAAGATTAATATATATTTACTACTTACACAAAATCTGAATGTCCTGCACCAATGGCGCCCATGTTGGGTTTAGATCAGGCTGACTAATTGATCACAGAAAACTTGAAACAAATCATGTGACCAGCATACTCAAGACAGACCAGGCAATGATAAATGATAAAAAGATTTGATGAAAACATCTTTCTTATGCCCCAAACAAGACACTAAAGAGTATGTAACTCATGGGTTATGTTGCCTGTTATAGGGATAAAGTAAAATATAAATATTAGTTGGAAAAACGTATACTTAATAAAGTTAGACAAGATGATTCCCAAATGGTATTAAGGGCCGTTTACACAACGCCGTTTTCAACTAAAAACGTAATACTTTTTTTATGCATTTTGGTCGTTCATTTACACAACAACAGCGTTTTGGGGGCCTGAAATTGAATCATTTTGACAATGGTGTTGTCTGTACGTGAAAAATGGTAACTTTTCAGTTGTTGTGTAAACGTACCCTAAAAAACTTGTTTGATTGCTAATCACTAGCTTCACATCCTACAATTAACTGTTAGGCAACTGTTGGCAAAATATTTGGTTATACAACTACTTCAATCGGTTTAAGCTTCATTTCACCTCATCCTGCACCACCTCACCAGTGTTTAGCATGATTGCTATGAGTCTACCCTCCCTAAAACATGCTGAAAGCACTTACGGTTTACATGTCTTACTGTCCATGCTGGGATAACAAGTGGCTTCCTGTTCCTCATAGGGGCCTTCAGGGTTTCTCAGTTCTGTTCTTTTTTGTCCCTCTCTCTCCTCAGCTCAGGCCATTAGAGGAAGAGGGTCAGGAAAGTGCATGCCATCCTTTGCGTGCTATCTGAGCCACTGGCCTGGCAAGTGAAAATAAATGTTCAAAAGGTTGTACTTTATATTTAGCCAAGGAGATGACCTCGAAGTGCCTTAAAAGGGCTCACATACTTAAAGGTGCATTACAGGTCTTACACTAATTCACTGTGATAGCTAAAGTGCTCGCCGCATACCGCGGGAGAGAGCTAACCCTGGAGGATCCGGCAAGGGCCCGGGATGTGACCAGTTAACATTATTCAGCATAAATTTTGAATTCTCTGCAGCCTGAGCTTGAAGTGGAGAAGGGTAAACCATTTGCATACTGTATTAGTGATGAGTGTAGAATAGAGACGCTCTTGTTGCTAGATCTCAACTGCGCGTTTAATCTGTATGTTTCGCTTTATATCATGCTTTCTTCTTGTTTGATATATTTTTATGTGCAGAAAAGTGGTAAGGCGTGTTTTAAGGGCTGTTTGGGGTAAATAACATCTCGTGAGATGCAGCAGTGGTCGGAGACGCCACTGGTGGAGACCTATTTCCATTCTTAACTAGACTGGCATGATTTATTAATTTGCATTTGAAATAACAATTACGATGTCAGAAGGGATCAAGCCCAAACCTTAATTGCAATGGAAAACATACTTAATATGAAACTTGCCCCTACTGAAGCGTTCAGAGTGCTTTGTGTCTTGAGCAGCATCGTAGAGCATCAGGGACAAGCTGCAGGTTTCTTCTCGCTGATGTCACTTCCTCTCACTCACCGCCACTCTCATTCCAGCTGGACTCGGCGGAGCTTTGTAGTATGTGATTGCTTTCAGATCTCTCTTCTGTCGTATTCTCACTCTCATTCTCACATTGTCTTACACTTTTCCCTCTGGGGCTTTTAAGGTTTATGATGTTTCATTAAGAGGTCAAGTCCTAAGACATTTCATTAAATCATGTAATAGTCTTTTTTCGACACTCCACATCTAGTAATGACTGTAAAAGGACAATAAGCTTTAACTGACTTTACAGAGATTGTCGTTGTTTGGAGCAATGCTAAATAATGGTGTTTTTTAAGTGATAAACCATTTGAGATGGTTCTATACAGTGATTTTATGGCTTAAAGTGTGGCTGGAAGGACAGGAAGTGTTCATGATGTCGGTTCTTCGTCCAGCTTCCTCTTGCTTTCACTTTCCCATTTTTACAGCTCTGGAGTGTCATAGGTATAAGATGCTTTATTATGACATGAACACATGTGCTCTATCCCTCTCATAATTCAGTCCACACTGCACATCTGAGAGAATTCTTCACACTTCTAACTCTCTTCCACATTCTTTTATATTGAGGCTAGCTCCACTCATATTTCATGTCAAAGGCTTATTCTTTTATTGAACATCAAATCCAGAGTGTCTGAGTTGATGCTCCTTTCTTTTTCCATCGCATACATATTCAAAAGCTCAGGCCGCTATATGGCTTCCTGCACCAAATCCACAATTGTGCGCATTAGAACTGTAATAACATTACATGAATGGAGCTCCCGTTCTATATTTAGGAGTCAAGTCATCCGTGTGAGCCTTGACATGCAGCGTTGTTTTTTTCCCATCTCTGGCGTTGGCGCTCCGGCCTTCTCCAGTGTCCAAAAACGTACTCAGGAGGACGGCTCTTGCTAAGATATCATGCTGTGACACTTTACATACCGGTTTGAACTTTATAGCTGACACACTGCAGAATAAATGCATAAATAAAAAAATAAAAAAATGTGTATTTTGAACGGCTCACAATGTGCCCAAGCCAATGTGACAATTGAAGTAGATAAAAACTCTGAAGAATGCCACCACTCTTTTCTGTCTTCCTCACACACACCAGACGCGTTCCCAAAAAAAACACACATGCAAACACACACACACACACACACTCCAGTTCTACGACTATGGCTTGTCAAAATATTGTTCCAGTATATCCCCACTGTTTCTGGCCTGGAGTCAACTTCCATCTCATCTAATGAAAAATGCAGAGTGTTCACTGGGGATTAACTGGAAGGCTTCTGCAAAAAGGATGAGGGAGGAGAGGAGCAGGGCTCTGCTTTATGGCAACACAACTCAATCATTTAGTACCTCCAGCTGACCATTTGACCCACTGCTTAGAGTTTTATTCTTCCCAAATAGCAGGGCAGGGGAGAGGGAAGTGCTTGAGTTTGCGTTTTTGCCGTCGTTCTGATAAATATCTCTTGCACCTCAGCATGTGTTCCCATTTATCTGAGTAGGTGCTGGTGCTGTAGATACATTATTAAGTGTGATTAAACACATGCGCAGGAACTGGCGAACACGGAAACGCTTCTGTTGCGTGGCATCGTTTTTCATCCCCCCACCTCTATAAGCGTATGCACACTTAAACACACAGACACTTTGAGTGTGCATGATTGTGTATGGGAATTTGTGTTGCGCATAGTCAGCTTAGAAATGACTGGGAAAGGAAAGGAAAGGAAAGGAAAGGAAAGGAAAGGAAAGGAAAGGAAAGGAAAGGAAAAGAAAAGGAAAGGAAAGGAAAGGAAAGGAAAGGAAAGGAAAGGAAAAGGAAAAGGAAAAGGAAAAGGAAAGGAAAGGAAAGGAAAGGAAAGGTAAAGGAGAAACAAGATGCGACAAGACAAGAGAAGAGGGAAGAAAAGGTAAAGAAATGAGATGAAAAGAGAGGAAAGTAGACAAGATAAGGTGATGAGATGAGAGGAGAAGAGAGGATAGGACAGGAAAGTAAGGGAGAAGAGAGGATATTCGCTAAAAGAAGATGAAAGGAGAAGAAAGAAGGGACCCACTTTATATTAGGTGGCCTTAACTACTATGTACTAACATTTCAATTAATCATTTGATACAGTGCACTTATTGTGTACATCCATGTTTTTACAATTACATAAAAAAAAAATACCTGCATGTTATTACATCTGTAATTAATTTCTGTAGTTACATTTAGAATTACACTGTTGTCACTTCCCTTACACCTAACTCTACCCTTAAACTTACCCATACCACCACACCTGTCCCTAACTTTACCTGTATCCCACCTCAATATCAAAAAGTGTTTTGCAATATAATATGAACACAATAAGTACATTGTACTTAATTTTTGATGCAAGTACATAGTAGTTAAGGCCACCTAATATAAAGTGGGACCGAAAGAATAAGTGTTAATGAACGGATGTGAGACTGTAGAAGAGTAAAAGTAGAGGAAAGAAAGAAATGAGGAGATGAGAAGAGTGGAGAAGAAAGCAAATAAAATGGAGGGGAAGGAGAGAAGAGGATCAGGGAATATAATCTGAAATTATGTAGATGTGTTTGTTTGAATAGAAAATATTAAATATGAGTATGTCTGCCCTCCTGAAATGAATCAGGCTGCTCACCTGAAATGAATCAGTTATTCTGTTTTTGATATTGTGCCTTCAGTCGAGTAATCCAGCATGCCTTTTGGATTCTGCTGCATCAATAATGTAGGCAGGGTGGTGTATAATTTATGTAAGTGGACATGCTATCACCTCAAATTAAAGTGCATGAGCGGAGGTCAGGTTGCATGTTTGTGTGGAACAGTGCGGGACAAGAAGAGGCCAATCCAGTGCATTCAAGTGCCAAGTGCATCTTGTTCTCTCACACATTTTTCCCACTTAGCTCATTCCTCCGTCTCTCTCTCTCTCACACACACACATACACACATAAATATAAAAAACCCTAGTTACTGCTGGCTTAGTTTAGGCTGGAGACACATGGCTCACCAGTGACTGAGACTCACAAAGCAGGAGGCATTAAGACATCAATAATTAATTAAACCAACAGGCTCTCATAGATACCTACAGAGGAGGACATCTGGCTGAAAGCATACTCAGTCTCATTAAAACTGGGCTCCAAATGGGAGCTGATTAATCCTTTCCAAATGTTAATTGGTGGGTTAAAGTCTGGATGGCTGTCAGTGGTGCTGGTCTGTTTTGCCGGGCCTCAGCGAGTGGAACAGACCTGGATCACAGCTCATCCTGTTCCCAAGACACACTGCCCAGTGCCACATGAACCGGCCAATAGAAATCCCTGCCGCTGCCTCCTCTTCTGTAATGGTTATCACAGAACATGGGGGATTGCTGTGTATGTTTGTCTTTGAGCATATTTCCCGTTTCGGTGGGTAATAAATTATATTACCTTGAGTTTGATTGATTTGTGTACTTTATGCCTGGACAGAGTCACTTTTATTGCTGTTGGTCCCAGTAACATTATCATGGCTATCCATCATGTGCAGGGACAGCAGAGATGTCCATTTTAAGGCCGTCTCGCTGGTGTTTCAGGAATTGGTGTTTTAGCCAATGCTCAGCATCTCTCTCTCTCTCTCTCTCTCTCTCTCTGTGTGTGTGTGTGTGTGTGTCTGTGACATGTTTATGAATGCCAAGATGTACTGTGGAGTCACTGTGCTGTCCAGCAGCTCACTACATTATCTGACAAACTCTCCCACTTGTCACATAGGTGTTTTAGGTGTTGACCTAAAACACAGCAGAGTTCAGCTGTGTTTGTCTCTCTCTCTCTCTCTCTCTCTCTCTCTCTCTCTCTCTCTCTCTCTCTCTCACGCCATATTCAAATGTCTCTTGTAACTGGAATGCCACATCACTGAGCGTTAATCTGTTTTGAAATTTAAAGCTTATTTTTTTACAGCGCAAAAAAATCTGCTTAATCAGCATTTTTAAATTGATAAAAATTGATTTCCAGTTAAAATATCTAAACAGAGAATTATAGAAACATATCCAACCACGCACACCCAACCAAAGTTCAGTACAGGTGCAGGGAATAATGCAGCAAACTTGGGTAAACTAATAATTAACTAAATAAATAATTAACTGCTAAAAACTGATATATTTTTTATTTTATTTTAATACAGCTGCACTGTTTTGATCTCTAGTAATTTTATTTTTCAAATAAGGATGGAAAGCCTGAAAAATACTGATTAGGATTTTTTTTTTTTTTTTGCACTGTAAATTTAAATATTTTATAGTATGATCATGTGGATGTTTTTAGGGAGTTTTTGGACTGAATCCTCATGCTGGTTTCTTGGGATGTTGGTGAGGCCGGATGTTCAGCTGATCTGATTGTGTCTGAGCCTGAAGTCGAACGTTTGTTTCTTTTAAATCCTGACCTTGTACTTCTTTTCAAAACCTCTTACCTCACCGTCCTCCCACTGCAAACAACTAATACCATCCTCAAATGCAGTTTTATATGGCTGCACTCTTTCTGTGTGTGTGTGGAAGAAGTGTATGTGGGTTCATCTATGTGGGAGTGGGGTTATGACGTGTGTATGGGGCACGGTTTTGCGCACACAGCTTGCTTAATTACCATGAAGAGAGATCTGTTAGAGGATTGTTAATGAAGCACATATATCAAACAATAGTTCTAAACATATCACATAGCAGAGAAACAGATTTCATTGTTGTGGACATCATTCATTAACAGCATCTGAAGCACCTATGCTTTTTTTCTTGACCTTTTACCAGCTGCCTGTCAGGTCTGGTCTGTCAAAACATGCAAGATATATGTTTGTGCTTCTTAATAGGGGATGACATTATGGAGAAGTGAGGCCGTTTCTTTGCCATTGATACTTTCATTTTAGAACGTCTTTTAGCAAATCAGATTGGGATGGTTGCCATGACAATAGCTATACACTGTCACTCAATGCAGTTCTCTTAGCGGGCACTTAATTGAACTTATGTTTTATTAACAAAGTTTGGGAGAAGCACGTTCTGATAATCTACCCAATCAGGCATGAGAGGAGGCTTACGCTGCATTCACACGGGGCGGCATCAACGCTTCTCATTTACTTTGACTGGGTGACGTCATGTGTTGCCAAACTGAATTGTGGGTTCCATTGCGTTGCGTCACTGGGTTCCGTTGCGTCGCATTACTGCCGTTGCTCATGGCTGAATTTGAAATTTTTTTCAACTTTTCAAGCGTCAACGCAGGCATCAGACAATCAGATCGCCTATGCAAATACCCAAGCACAGACGCTAGTTAATTGCGTTTATGCAACACTGAAAAAGTAATATGACTGGCTGTTGTCACTGGCTCTGGCCCTCTCCTCGGACAGCACAACAAGTATGCATATTTTATACTATATCTGATTATATGTAAGTGTGAACTCGTGAAAGAAGTTTTATGTTGTGAATATTTTGGGTTAAAAATTATTTGATGAAATGCGTTGGTACATCAACATATGTACTGCATCTTTTAAAATTACTGAATTAATTTTTCCGAATGTCCTTTAACTTTTACTCTTTGCCTATATTTAATTTCAATTTACTACAAACAATATATATACACACATACAGGTTTCCACATTTTATGGGGACTTTCAATAGACATAATGATTTTTATATTGTACAAACTGTATATTCTATCCCCTAACCTAAACCCATCACAGAAAACTTTCTGCATTTTTACATTTAAAAAAAAAAAACATAATTTAATATGATTTAAAAGCTGTTTTCCTCATGGGGACCAAAAACATTTCCCCAGAACATCAGACACACACACACACACACACACACACACACACACACACACACACAGTCTTCGGTGTCACATGATCCTTCAGAAATGTATCTAATATTCTGATTTGCTGCTCAATTATTATCAATTATTATTGGTGCTCATCCTTATTATTATACATGTATTATTATAAATGTTGGAAACAGGTTTAGCTGCTTAATTTACTGATACATGTCTTTACTGTCATGTTTTTATCAATTTAATGCATCCTTGTTGAATAAAAGTATATAATTTCTTACCCCAAACTTTGTAATGGTTGAGGATATTTTTTTTTTTTTTTTTTACAAACATATTACACAGCAAAAACTGCTTTAAACATTGATAATAAGAAGAAATGTTTCTTGAGCACCAAATCAGCATTCTAAATTGATTTTTTTGTTTGTGGTTACAGTAAACAAAGATTTTTTTTTTTATAAATTGCCGTCATATTTAGTTATATAATGATTTATTTTGTTATATATTTACCCATTCCACCAAATATAACTTAGTTTTAATTGTAAAAATCTTTACATGTATTAAATTTATTGTAATAAATGTTAAGTAAACACATACAGTGATAAGTAAATTGCTATGAATTAAATCTTAAACAACATTGTGTAGAATTTACAAATTATTGTTAATTCAACTCAATTTCACTTTATTGTTAGAATTTCTTCCAAAAATTGTTTACTGTCTCACATCAAACCACACCAATACACTTCAATACCACATCAATTAATACATCACAATACACCACTTAATACAAAAACAAATGCACAAATACGTAAATACATGACTGGCTACAGTGCATCAATTTAGTAATTTCTATTTTTTCAGAACCCTCTGACCTACTTTGATCCCCAACTCTGATTTATTCATTTAAAAGTCTGGTGAACAAAAGACTTCTGTAATCTGTTCATTATATCATACTGAATTCTACTCCAAGTCTTCTGTTTGACTAAAATACTTACAGTATAAGTATAATTACTGAAAGTTACGCTGTAAGTTTGTTTTACTTATACATAGTATTTCGCGGGCTGTAGTCTAAAGCGTTACGGAAGACACTTGTTCAATCTGTATGTTATGTACAGTCACAAAAAAAGTTCCTCCTTCTTTTCATTTATAATAAATGAATTCCTTTTACACCACTCCACTAATCTGTACAACACTGATGAATACTAGAATCATATTCAATCCCTAATAAAGACTGCAGCACAGTATCATTTGAAAACTTGAACAATATTTGTTTATTTTATTTTGTTCAAAAATTTAAAACAGGATGGTGGCTTGAAAAAAAAATGGGCTTAAACTATGACACTAATATGATATGCATAAAACATTTTGTTTTTATTTAAAACAAGGGTAGGATCTTTTTTTTTTTTTTTTAAATAAATGCTCCTTACACAGTTAGAGCTGTGACTGTTTGCCAACACAGGAAACATTCTGTTGTTTCCACGGCTGAACTGTCACAGGAGCCTTGTATACAGAGCAGGGTGATGGTCTAGCTCAAGATAAAAGTGCACCCTGTCAGCAGTGCCTGTTCTCGCCGTGCAAGCCTGGACATTTTTGTTTCACCTTATCAGATACAGCAGTCCTGTGTGTGTGAATGGCACTTATTTGTGTACCACAGAGAGAAAGACTGGCGGAGCGCTCTAATATGATCAACTCCCATACCTCACACTGGAGCTCATTACATACGCACCCAGGGACACGTGTTTAATATATCAAAAATCTCAATTATACCACCTAATTGATATCCGTATTTGCTTAATTGGTCAATTTCATTCACCCCCACCCCTATACATGAAAGAAGTGTCTCACACGAAGTACTACAGCATACAATACTTTTTCCTTTTTTTTTTTTTTTTTTGCAGTTTGCAGTTTAAATGAACAATTTCTCTCTTTTAGTTCTGCTATTTTTTCCCAGATTGGAAAAGATAATAAATGCATTCTCATCAACTTAGGCTCAGACTGACTGTGAAATTAAACCAATCACCAAAGCAATTACAGCAGGGGAGGAGAGGGTCAGATCGATAGCAGCCCATTATGAATAGCCGATAAAGAGAGAGAAAACACCCAGGATTCAGGGAATCCCTGAATGTCTGATTGACTGATTGCTAAGTAGAGGATTCTACACCAAAACGTTAAATGCTATAAGCATCTCCATGCAGACAATGGGCAGGTAATTACTGTAAGCTTCTGTTTGAATAGGGTTACTTTATAGCAGCATTCAGCGGCAGCAACACTTGCTATTAGGGATGTCAATTTACACAAATTCCCATGATCGATCATTGTTTAAATACAATTAATCTATTATTCGTTAGCATTAATACTGCAATATGCGTCTACTGCATATAGCCAACAACATGACAGGGTGTGCAAATGCTGCTCAAAATGGCATGTTCCTCACCAAATGAATGAGAAGTTTTTAGTCTAAATAAAGGGCTAGTAGGATTGTAAAATGAGTCGACGTGATTGATCATTTAATTAAATTAATTATTTAATAATCAAATATAACGACTAAAACAACTTGTCACCAATGCCGCCTCAGATGTGTGCTATTCAGAATGTGTGGACACGCTCTTCCTGGAACAACAAGCTGAAACACCACAACTAAACCCAAAGAACTCACAACGATTTATTAAAATAGTGTTCTCATTAATGTTATGTACAGTCCCAATCATAGTTATTATTAGTCATGCATTGCTGTTTGAGCTGAAGCGCTGAATGAACATGGTAAACTGGAGCACTTTTCTAGTGCATTATTTAACTCAAAGAAACGCATATGAGATTAATCAGATATACAAAATAAACATAATATTAAAAATTATATCTGCACAAAATGACGCAAATGTACAAGTGAACTTGAACTATATTGCATGCTATTCAGCATGTGTAACTCCTATTGTGAATGTGCTCTTCCTGGAGTAACGCGATGAAACTCGGCAACTAAACCCAAATAATTCACAAAAAAATATTGTTATATTACAATATTGTTCTTTTTATAATGTTATGTAATATGACAGTCTCAATCATAGTCATTATTAGTTGTGCATTGCTGTTTGAGCTACATGCGCTGAAGCTGAAGCTGAAGATGATCACTGGTACGCTTTACTACCGCGTTAATTCTTAACTAAATGCATCCTATATGAGAAAAATCTTATATATATAGGCCCAATATAAATACAATATTACAACTTACATTTGCACAAAACAAAAGTCTGCGAATGCACACACATACTTATAGTCATGATGAAGGTGTAACTCGCTTCATTTTTCCTTGTGTCTGCTTTACATGTTTCGCAGTTGAGCAGCACGCGCGCGCAAGACCCTGCTTAATCGATGATCAATAAGTTTTATCGTTTTAAAATGTATTATAGTCAATTAATCGATCTTCGATTAATCACTAACATCCCTTCTTGCTAAGAAGCCTACATATAATGACGTCTTTCTCGCGCCATGTCTTTTGATAAATAATTGTAACCAGTTATATACAGTAAGTTGTAACAGTTACCTAATACATCATGCTCATATTTTCTCTTCATACTCTTTTTAAACATTCAGTTGACTGTGCATTAAAGTGTTTTCGGTAACACTTTATAATAACTTCACAATCTGCAATAATTTACTTACACTTTCTAAATGATCTTATGAACCACTTCTAATTAACTGGTTTGTAAATAATGTAATAATTAATTTAGAAATTTTAAATTGATCATTTATAAAGTATGAAAATACAATTATTAAATACATTATACATATGCTTATAAATCAAGGATAAAGCATTTATAGCTGTATTTATAAACTGCTTATTAATGTCTATTAATGCTTTATAAATTATTAATTAACTATTTACTAATGCTTAACTTATGCTTCATAGCGTGCAGTTATTATAAAGTGTTACTGTGTTTTCTACTATTTTCCCAATCAATATGGCAAGGATGTTTTTAACAATAAGATTAGCTTATTTGACTAGTATTTAAAAGAATATAGTGCATCATCGGTTACATCACAGCTACCTTTATTTCTGTAGAATAACCTGAACATCTCTTCTCCTCTATGGCCTAATCCAGCGAACAATGACCCAGGCCAAAGCCCTCTACACTGACTTTCATCTCCTCTGTGTAGATTCACCCACCATTATTGATTCCTTATTGACCTGAAATGTTCTCCGCTTCAGCCTGCACTCTTTTTCTCAACACACCCTTCAGCTGAATGTAAGAAACACAAGTCTGAGGCATTGATTTCTTTCTTTCTTTCTTTCTTTCTTTCTTTCTTTCTTTCTTGTGTTGTAAGGATCTGTGCTCTATTTGAGGGCGAGTTTGTTTTCATGCTCTTCTATGAGTTGGGTTTGTTCTTATTATACATGTATATTTGAATACATTTTAAGACAATAGGCTAGGTAACACTTTAGAATACTGATCCATCATTAATGAATAACTACACAGGAACAAATGAGTAATGCACTATTAACATTCTAGTAACTACTATAACTAAAAAGAAACTCTGAATAACAAATTAGTAAGTAATAGCGTTCAGTTGAATGTGGTAGTTCACCCCCTACTAAGAAATGAAAGCTCTAGCGTAAAGTTCTGCCAGGAAGATTCAATATTATGTCACTCATCACATTCAGACCTAACCAATCATGTCCTAATTCTCAGAGTATAAAAGATGGTCACTTACACATGTCTGAGTTCGCAGATGCTGACGCCAACATTACCTCCATCCTCCCCACCACCACCAGGATGGTCCCCGCCTATACCTCCCAGGGGGTCGGCTGCACCCCTGCCTTCATCTGCAGGAAATGCAGAGTCCGTTACCCTCGAGACGAGAGCTACGGACGGGGCCTATGCCAAAGAACCTCTAATTATAATACTTGCTGGTCTGTTAATAAACTTGTTACTTTATTGTACTTCATCTGGCCTCCTGAGTCTTTCTGGTAGAACTACTATATACAGGTTCATCATTAATGTGAAGAATGCATAATTTATAATTAAAGTGAAGGTCATGGTAACCCACTAGTAATGACTCAAGTGTTACCAAATCCTTCAGAAGGAATTACTAATTATTTAAATAAGTATTCTAAAGTGAAAAACAGGAGAACTCCCTAATATTGACTAGAGTCATTGTAAACTTTTGAGGTTTTCTATAGTAATGACACAAGTGTTACTACATCCTTTACAAATTATTTGGATCAGTATTCTAAAGTGGAGATCATGGTAACACACTAGTAATGACTCAAGTGTAAACTAAACTAAATCAATCGGAAAGGAATTACTATCATGCTTACTTGATGATATCACTATCATACTATCAATACTATCATGCTTTTTACTTTAGAATACTGATCCAATAAATATTGATTCCATTAGAAGGATGGTTCACACTTTAGATTCCGTTCTCACTATTAAAGGTGCAGTATGTAGGATTGACAACTAGTGGTTGAAATGGGTACTGAAGTCCAAATTCAAAATATTGGAGATTGTTGTTTCCCCCGATCCCTCCTCTTCAGACTCGACGCTCACGTGGGTTGCCAGCTTGAGGATACGCAACAGGAGCTAGTGCAATTGACAATGAAAGCCGAAGAGACTTACACACTGTGAGTTGATGAGTTGATTTATCCGCTCATAGAGATTTTTAGATGGATGCCGGGCTTTTTAGGTCAGGTAGAATCTGCGATCTCTGACCCAGTTTGTTTGCTGGCTTCCATGGCTGCAGCAATACAGTGTTTTAGGCCAACTGGCTGACTGGGATGTCAAAATACTATTGAGTAAACTGGCAGTGTGCGGTTTCACACAGACCAAAATAAAAACAGACATTCCGACACAGAACGCACATTTCAAAGTAGAATAATTGGGAATTTCTGAGAAACAAGTAGGTGAATTTAGCACCTAAATATCTGCAAGCATATTATGGTATTGTTATGCTTTAGTGAAGTGAAAAACTTACATATAGCACCTTTAACTAACTATTAACTATGACTTTTGCCTCAAATTCCTAATTACTGCTTATTAATAGTTAGTTAGGTAGTTATGTTTAGATATTGGGTAGGATTAAGGGATGTCGAATATGGTCATGCAGAATAAGGCATTAATATGTTCTTCATAAGTACTAATAAACAGCCAGTAATATGCATGCTAATAAGCAACTAGTTAATAGTGAGAATTGGAACATAAACTAAAGTGTTACCGAAGGATGTAGTAACACTTGAGCCATTACTATCCAACACTTTACAACAACCTCAAAAGCTTACATAAGCTTATTTCAGTCATTGCTAGAGAGTTATCATGTTTTTTCACTTAAGAATACAGATCCAAATAATTAGTAATTCCTTCTGAAGGATTTGGTAACACTCGAGTCATTACTAGTGGGTTACCATGACCTTCACTTTAGAATTAATTTATACATTATGCATTATTTATGTCAATTATGAACCTGTACATAGTAGTTCTTAGTAGTCCTCTGGGAGGTATGAAAAAATATTTAATAGTAGTTACTAGAGTGTTAATAGTGTGTTATTAATTTGTTCCTATGTAGTTATTCATTAATGACGGAACAGTATTCTAAAGTGTTACCCTATGCATTTCTGGTAAAAATTGTTCAGGTAACATCAAGAAAGATGCAGAAAGCCACGCTTTGTCACGAAATCACAATCTATGTAGCTGGTTTAAACAGATCCAGATTGATCCAGAGAGATTTGGACTTTCTAGATGTCTTTTTGTACGGTACTATGTATTGTCTATGTATCTGACAGTCACATCATCTAATTACTTTTGACTGTAGGTCAAGGTCAGTGACTGGCTGCCCTTCACTACCCACTTTGTATATGTATTTGCAAGATACGCAAGACAAGGTCACAGTGATGGAAAACAATTGTCTTACTGATTGGTATCACATGCAAATAGAGTGTAATAGAAATGAGATAATTATTCATTCCTTTCAACTAATTAGATCTAAGTCACACTGGACCAGTGGATCTGGAGAGCTTCTATTCGCCAGCCCTCTGGAGCTAAAAGAATAAAAGAACTAAAAAGAAATCAACTCGAGGGGGAAATTCTCTCAGGATCTTTCAGGTCTCCGATTGTTTGTACTTTTATTTGTTTATTTGTTTGTTGGCTTATCTATTCATTTCATTATTATTGTTTTCCTTTTTCTATTTTTCTTTTATTTCCCAGTTGAGGTTTAAGTTTTAAATGGTTTCAACTCTTCTTTTGATCTCATTTAGAAAAAAATAATAAACAAGAAAATAAAACCCCTTGAAGTTATTTTAACAATAACACATTTTCTTTTTGTGTATGCCATGATATCTGCGCCGTTGTGCTGTATCTAAACGTACATGTAAAGTAAGTGAGTACATGCATTTCAGCGTATTGTACGCATTTAGTCTTCTGTATTTGTTTGTAAAACTAACACGCAAAACACGTTCAGCTCCTCTTTTCTACCTCCTCGTTTAGATACAGTCCTTGAAATAGAATATGTAATTTCCTTTTTTTTCTGCTTTGATGAAGACGTACTGTGTAAATAGGGTTTGACTGTCTTGGTAATCATTTCCATTGAGTGCAGGGTGCTCTGGATAAATAGGTCCTAATTTGTGAGAGGTGTGCAGGCTGAGCTGACAGAGGCTGCCAGCGCATATTACCAGCCCTATTCTCAGCAGAAGGGAGGAGAAACGTCTGTCTGATCTCTGCCGTTCGCTTCGCAGAGCGCTGGAACTGCCGACCTCCCCATGAAAGTTATGGCCTTTGCTAAAATACACTATCACCAGGCAAAGATGATGGTGACCTGGGACCAACTACTGCAGGCTTTATGATTCAGTCACACGTTCACGGTTACAGATTCAGTTTTTTGCCATCAGTAAAATCCAGAACCAAAAATCCAGTTGAGGAGCAAAACATATAATGAGCTCACCTAAACATGATAAAGTAAGATTTTTGTTTTTGAGTTTTGCTGGAGCTGTGGTCTAGTGTTTAGTGTTTGTCTTCTAGCACATTGAGCCTTGGTGCTCATGTTGGAAATGTGTGGCTGAGTCTGGTCCTGTCATCTACGCATCATATCCTGATATCGTTCTAGTACTTTCTTTCTAATACGCCACCTACATTAATAAAATATATTTTTTTAATTTAGTAAATATGACATTTCTTTACTTAAAGCAATTGAGCAATTTTAAGAAAGATCACACAAATATGTACGTTCAGCCCCAATCAAACGTTTCAATGAAGTATTAACTGCTCAAATCGATGTAGCACAAAATAACATCGCAAAAATGGCGCTGTCAAATGTGCTGATATTTCAATGTCGGCACTACCGCTGGATAGTAGGCCCTTGATGCGCAACCCTGAACAATGGAAGTGATTGTGATTACGGCACAATGATAAGATCAGTTAAAGCAGCGATAACACAGATTTCTCTTCGTCGTTTTTATGACATTTTCATTTAGTCTCTTAATCCACGTCCTATGGGCAGTAATTAAAGCACGTGCTTGCTGAGCTCTTTCCTGGAGTGAGGGAGTATTACATTCTGACCTTTCCAGATAAGGATCCACACACAGGATTTCTAGTGCCGTACTTCAAGTGGTGCTTCTGAAGATGCCAAAATTGATTTATTTCCATTACCGGGGTGCTAGTTTTGGTGTGTGCAGTGTTTAGAAAGATGCTATTCTCTGGTAATTTACTCAACTCCAGGTCTTTGTAGGTCATGCATAGCCTTTGATTTTTGCATTAGTATTTTGCCTTTTGTTCTACACAGTACTGATAATCACTTAAAGAGAGTAAGATGACAAATACACTGCCATTTAAAAGTTTGTGGTCAGTTTTTTCAGAGATGGAGAGAACTGAGGGATTTGAAATGTTGTAAAAGCGATGCGGTGACGGCATTTTTACTTTGTGAATAATGTATTTTATTGAACTGATAAATTGCCATATGTAGCTCTCTAAAAGCTACCTTTATTGTAAAGCATTATCTATTATGAAGGGTCGTTTCATTATGGTTGTAGCGCTGTGCTGGAATTTATTTATAAGGAAGTACCGTGTCTATTAATGGGTATATCTACAGTAATGTCTTCAGCTTGTCAGCTTGAGATCCTTTCTATCTACACTGGTTATATATCTGAATGTTTATGAGCAGTATAACCATATTCATCCACACACACT
This sequence comes from Rhinogobio ventralis, assembly GCA_039654625.1. Taxonomy (NCBI): domain Eukaryota; kingdom Metazoa; phylum Chordata; class Actinopteri; order Cypriniformes; family Gobionidae; genus Rhinogobio; species Rhinogobio ventralis. The sequence continues at coordinate 24,036,493 of CM077204.1, forward strand.
GTAAAAAAATCCAACTCACAAAAATGTAGGCTAATGATTATGTTTCAGTTAACTGGACAATTAAATGCCAAAAAGTTGGCTTAACCAGTGAAAAGAAGTTGGTTCAACAATCGTTGGACCAACCTAGTATTAATTGTAAATTCGATTTGTAAATGCAAGTTAACAAGCATATAAGTTGCAACAAGTTAACAATGCATTCTGGGTGCATCATGCAAAACTCATCCATGGCTCCCAGAATGCATTGCGGCATGAAGCATGTCACCATTGTTGAGATTCATAGGCTGATTCTTGATGTCTGTGGGAGTAAATCTCACAGGAGGTCAAAGTGATTAGTGTACAATCTATTTTAAACCTTATTCAGCTTTTCTGATTAAAACCGTGCTGGATCTTGAATCACAATAAAACATAGTTAATAGTGTATTGCTCATGTTAAACTCAGTCATAAAATCAGTGAATTAAGCTACTACACAACAATTATATTATTATCATCGAGCAGCCGACAGCATCTGATTGTGTTTTCTCTTGCTTTTCTTGCCATAGCAAACTCAGTTACAGCAGCCAGAGAAACACTAACATTAAAAAGTTGTCAAACTGCCCAACTAAAGAAAACACTGATCACCATGACCATGGTGACATTAAAAAAAGAAAAAAGAAATTCAACACAAAATCAAAAAACTATAAAAACTCAATCAGCTGAACAAAAGATCTTAAATTGGGAGACATGTGACCTTACTCAGTTAATTGAGTTAAGTGAACTACTTTGTTTAGAAGTTGAGTAAACAACATCCAAAACAACGTTCTTCTGCAAAATGTATCGTTTTTTTTTTTTTTTTTAACCACTAGAAGGACAAAAGTTACATAGTGTACCTTTAAGTATCACTTAACGGTTTTCAGCATAATAAGAGCACCAAATCAGCATATTAGAATGATTTATAAAGGTTCATGTGACACTGAAGGCTGGAGTAATGGCTGCTGAAAATTCCGCTTTGCCATCAAAGGAATTAATTACATTTTTAAAAAGTTATTTTTAAAAGTAACAATATTTTACAATATAATTGTTTTTACAGTATTTTTGATCAAATAAATGCTGGCTTGGTGGGCATAAAATACTTATTTAAAAAAACATATTTTACCAACCTGACATGCTTGCACTGATATCGGTACTATGTATATTGGGTATAAGATTGACTCTTAATGGGGTTCAAGCAACAACTACTGGTAAAAGCAAATCATTTGGATTTGTATTCTTGTCCACATTGTGGAGAAGTGCGTTTTCCCTCCAATACATAATATGTGCTTTTCCTGCTGGAAAGAGTTATAAAGACAATGAAAAATCCACCACAATTGAGGCCTGTTCATCAGGGAGTTGTTTTATTTCTACAAACTCCATCATCTCTATAATGCTTCACTAATTTGTTTTGACTTTCTTGAATAGCTCTGAGTGGGAGACCGACTTTAACACGACCCAGCTCTAAAGCCAAGTTCAGTTTCTCCTGCGTGATTTGCTAATACAAATGAAATGTGTGGTTTGGGTGATAACAGAACCCCACACGTTTCGACAGAGCATCGTGTAGAATTCCAAGGGGTTCGACGCTGCCTGGCCAACATTTGTGATCCAATTCAGTTCAGATGGAATTCATTTCAACAAACCAGCCCTCATCACATGCGCTAAGAGTGACAAAGAGCTTTTGAGTAACAGGGGAATTAATAGAAGGTGGTAAAAGGCAAAGGAAAAAGGGAAAGGGAAAGGAAAATAGATTTTGATTGACAAACACAGGATGCAATTAGTAGAGTGTCTGAGCGAGCGAGTGAGAGGGAGAAAGTGAGAGCACTGATGTGGATCCGTGCTCGGGTGGTGGAGGGCTGCAGCGGAGGGGAATGCTGACTGGAGACTCTTGTGTCTTCTGCCATATGGTCTCCTCATAGCTCTGCTCCGTACCCGAGCCCACAGCTATGCACAAGCCGCACCGTTTCAAGTGGAGGTTACACACAAAAACACACACCATCTGACTGATGTTTTGCATCCTGATATATCAAAACTATCCATGCATCTGAGGTATCGCCCATTTCTCCCCGAGGGAACTGTCGACGAGTCTACCGAGCAGTTGTTAAAGAAATTTAGGGGAAACTCAATTAAAAATTATGCCGATAAACAACACTAGTGGTTACATTGAACGCGAGCTCATTTATCTCAAGTACGATGTGTTATTAATGGGTTTTTGAGTTTTTGTTTACACTCCAGAGCTCAGTGTAAATAAATGAAGTACTGCATCTGTGGTTGGTTTTGAGGTTGACGGGGTCAGGCGGTCAGGGTGAGGCCTGCAGCAGGGCTTTGTCCTCTCGTACCTTTGGATCTGTGTAATTGCTGAGCTGACCTGCTGACAGGAAGTCCGTTCAGCCTCCCTTTTTATAGAGCAGCACTGCAGGCTTGTGTGCCAGTGATGGATAGCCGGAGCCAGGGGCCGACACTAGGCAAGGTGGGATCTCGTCAAGGGCCTCCGCCTCTACGCCAGCTCTCAAGCCCTTAGACCAGTGTTCTCATTAACACACAGTCAGGGTTTGGCCTACATCCTACTGCAACCTGCACTGTGGCTTTCCCTGGACATCAGAGGCATTTAGCTATAAAACTAGTTTCTAAAGAGGCCTGTATGGTTTTAATCAATAATATTCATGCACAGCAAAATCGGTTGAAGATTCCTTTGATTCTGGAAGTTAGAAAAGCTGTTATTAAAATAAATGGTCCTATTATTTCTAAATGTTGTTACATAAATGCATATTTATTGCATCTGTAATACACATTGGGGTCATGTGGTAAAGTGTAAAAAAAGTTATAGTGGTAACTGAAAGGTTATTTGTTCATACCCACTAAGACAGGGGTGTCCAGTCCTGCTCCTGGAGGGCCACTGTCCTCCAGAGTTTAACTCCAACCCCATTAAACACACCTGAACCAGCTAATCAAGGTCTTACTAGGCATACTAGAAACTTCCATGCAGTTGAGGCAAGTTGGAGCAAATCTCTGCAGGACAGTGGCCCTCCAGGACTGAGTTTGAACACCCCTGAAGAAAGGGACGGTTTCCACTGTGTCACTGAGAAAGTGAGTTCAGAGGGACTGCCCTTCCAATAGGTGTACTGTTGTTCACTTTGCATAAACACTTTAAGGTAAAAAAATAGGTCCTGAAACTTCAACAAATAGTCAGAGAAAAGAGGTGTTTAACTAAATATTATGGCTACACTGCTGTGATTAGGCTATAGGCACGAGGCAGCAGGCAATCACAGCCATGCTGATATAGAGCCATATCGCAAGTGTGTAAATAAATTAGAAACAACTATGGAGTGTCTTTAAAAATCCTCTTGTGTGCTGAACTGCTTCCTTCCGCCACATATAAAAATCTCCAGTTGACAGTTTAACAGTTGGTCCTAAGCTTCTGTTAGTAATTCTAAAATGTCACTTTAGAACAAGCAACGAAGGAACACTGAGTTGCTTCACTGAAGCTTATTGTATTATGCAGAGCAGAGCATTATGAAATAGAGAGATAGACTAAGCAAATGCATTACCTGCGTCTGATGTAGCATTAATTCTTCAGGTCAATCTTATATTCATAATAAAAAAATCAATTTGAATGTCCATATCTTTGTCTTAGTATCATTTTAATAGTTCAGATGATTTCCCATGACAGCACTAGTTAATGCATTTGTTAGTTGTGTTTTATAATGTGTTTTTTAAAAATAGTGTCCTTGTTTACAACCTTGTTTCAGTCCCTTTCAATATAAAAGTCTTTGCTACTGACTCATAAAGACAGTCTTTGCCGCCATCTAATGGCATAATGGCAAAATCACAATCACTAACAGAACCTGTCTCAATACCAAATATGGCATTTTATTTACATAAAATCAAATATGATTTATTGAACAATAATAGCCATTATAAAAGTATAAGAAGTTTGCACAATAGGGAATAAACACAAGCAAACAATTCAGTCAAAAGTACAAAAGCAGCACTCTAGTTAGTACAGTATTTAAGTAAAATAAAAACATAAAGTCATGAAACTTAACTTTGCCATTAGGCAAATCGATTTGCTCTAGAACAAGTAATAGATTAATAAGACCAAAGATTGCCCATTTGATACACCCAAAAATAATTATATATTATGCTTAACCACTATCTATATAAGCGGCACATTCCCGAAGGACTGGCAGAGATAAAGATGTTCTTGGCGGGTACATGAGAGCTGAATGGCCGCTGACGGCCTGGAGCTCACGCATCTGCAAAAACGTCTAAACCAGTTTTCAAATAGGAGCAATGTTCATATACACTCACCTAAAGGATTATTAGGAACACCATACTAATACTGTGTTTGACCCCATTTCGCCTTCAGAACTGCCTTAATTCTACGTGGCATTGATTCAGCAAGGTGCTGAAAGCATTCTTTAGAAATGTTGGCCCATATTGATAGGATAGCATCTTGCAGTTGATGGAGATTTGCGGGATGCACATCCAGGGCACGAAGCTCCCGTTCCACCACATCCCAAAGATGCTCTATTGGGTTGAGATCTGGTGACTGTGGGGGCCATTTTAGTACAGTGAACTCATTGTCAAGTTCAAGAAACCAATTTGAAATGATTGGAGCTTTGTGACATGGTGCATTATCCTGCTGGAAGTAGCCATCAGAGGATGGGTACATGGTGGTCATAAAGGGATGGACATGGTCAGAAACAATGCTCAGGTAGGCCGTGGCATTTAAACGATGCCCAATTGGCACTAAGGGACCTAAAGTGTGCCAAGAAAACATCCCCCACACCATTACACCACCACCACCAGCCTGCACAATGGTAACAAGGCATGATGGATCCATGTTCTCATTCTGTTTACGCCAAATTCTGACTCTACCATCTGAATGTCTCAACAGAAATCGAGACTCATCAGACCAGGCAACATTTTTCCAGTCTTCAACTGTCCAATTTTGGTGAGCTCGTGCAAATTGTAGCCTCTTTTTCCTATTTGTAGTGGAGATAAGTGGTACCCGGTGGGGTCTTCTGCTGTTGTAGCCCATCCGCCTCAAGGTTGTGCGTGTTGTGGCTTCACAAATGCTTTGCTGCATACCTCGGTTGTAACGAGTGGTTATTTCAGTCAAAGTTGCTCTTCTATCAGCTTGAATCAGTCGGCCCATTCTCCTCTGACCTCTAGCATCAACAAGGCATTTTCGCCCACAGGACTGCCGCATACTGGATGTTTTTCCCTTTTCACACCATTCTTTGTAAACTCTAGAAATGGTTGTGCGTGAAAATCCCAGTAACTGAGCAGATTGTGAAATACTCAGACCGGCCCGTCTGGCACCAACAACCATGCCACGCTCAAAATTGCTTAAATCCCCTTTCTTTCCCATTCTGACATTCAGTTTGGAGTTCAGGAGATTGTCTTGACCAGGACAACACCCCTAAATGCATTGAAGCAACTGCCATGTGATTGGTTGATTAGATAATTGCATTCATGAGAAATTGAACAGGTGTTCCTAATAATCCTTTAGGTGAGTGTAGATAAATTGCATATTTGAGGTCTAAACAACTACATTCTCCCCTATAAATACATTAAATGTATTTATAACAGTAACAGTATAAATACAACAGTAGTATTTGTAGTATAAAAGTAGTATTTGTAAACTTATAGTGGGTTTGCTCCTCCGCCATTGACGCTTGCTGTGGGAAATTATGTCAGTATAGATCAGGCAGAAACAAGTGGAGTGATATAAATTGTGAAACTGTTTCCGTGTGATATTAGTAGAATATTGCATGGCTGGAAAAGGCTCTCAGCCAATCAGATTGAAGAACCAGAATTAACTGTTGTATAACTGTTGTAATAAATATCAATTGAATACAATATATTTTAATTGTTTCATACAGTTGAGAAATCCATATTCTATAGTGTGTAGAAACATTTGTTGTGTTTTAAAAATGTGTTTAGCTACTTTTCATGCTAGGTTATTTTTAGTGAACATATCTAAAAGTCACTAACAACAAAGTATGCTGTATTTTTGGAATGTGTCAAAAATTAAAGTGTCTGTTTTAATATTACTCAGTAGTTACCCACATAGCAACATGGCAGGCTAAATGTGATGTCCATCTCTACAGGAATGCTTGTTGGGTTGGACCTTTGATGTTTGTTTAGGTGTATATGAGTTATTAAAGGAATCATTTGGCACACTCTTTCTCACTTTTTCTCTCCTTTCTCGCACTCACAGTTACATGCAGTGCAGCCGTTGAAGCAGAAAATATTGCTGTCTAGATATTTGTCCTGGGGCTGATAGAGAGGGCATTGTCTTGGGACTCTCTCAGACCTGTGAGCTCATAGTTGTCCATGGCAGCTGCAAAGTGTGCTTTGTTATGTGTCTAAGGATTGGGGTTCAAGACCTTGCTTTTTCTTGAAATACTAGGCAGATCAGAACACACATGTTCCTAAGGGACCAGGGGTCGACGCTTCTCTGTCCAGTTTTTCTATATTATTTATTTATTTTGATTCCCATGCTTTGTATCTCAGCTTGATTTTCCAGGCCAGACCCTCAGACTGCCCTGCAGTGTACGGGGCCCCAGGGGCTTTCCTCTCTCCTATTGTTCTCATTATCCAAAACACAGTATTTAACCTACAAACATTTAAAGTAAAACTGGGAACAGCTGTCACATTAGAGGGAGACAGCACTGGCAGTAATAACCAAAATACTGTAATTGAAGCTGTGACGTAATGCGAGTGCAGATAGAATAAACAATAGACTTACTTTTGTTTGTTGTCCTAGGCTGTTAAACAGTAGTGAGTTTTCCCTCAAGATAACTAGCACAGTTATTACACTCAGGGATGTGCTATAGGAAGTGAGGCTCCAGTCTGTTCGTTAGCATCGATGCTGTCGTTGTGTGGGCACTGCCGGCAAACATGGCTCTTTTTCTCTCACACTGCCCCTCTCTCTCTCTCTCTCTCTCTCTCTCTCTCTCTCTCTCTCTCTCTCCTTGTCGCTTTCTGGCTTTCTTTCTCTGCAGGCCTCTAAACTGTAGCAGAGGGTTTGTGTCATTTTGCGCTGCAGTGTTTAGTGGAGGAGCATGTTAGCAAGCATGAGGGGTGGCATCTGGCAGCGGATGAGGATGCCACAATGCTGCATTATATGACTTGTGCTAAATATAGGCCTAAGTATTATGTCATAAAACTTGTATTTAAGAAAATGGCCTGTTTTTGAAAAAAAAACATTTTAAAGAATTTATTCAAACAATATGAAATAATTAAGGCATCAGTAACAGGGTAACTAAACAATGTTTTTCTAATATAGTACATATACACTCACCTAAAGGATTATTAGGAACACCATACTAATACTGTGTTTGACCCCCTTTCGCCTTCAGAACTTTCGCCTTAATTCTACGTGGCATTGATTCAACAAGGTGCTGAAAGCATTCTTTAGAAATGTTGGCCCATATTGATAGGATAGCATCTTGCAGTTGATGGAGATTTGTGGGATGCACATCCAGGGCACGAAGCTCCCGTTCCACCACATCCCAAAGATGCTCTATTGGGTTGAGATCTGGTGACTGTGGGGGCCATTTTAGTACAGTGAACTCATTGTCATGTTCAAGAAACCAATTTGAAATGATTCGAGCTTTGTGACATGGTGCATTATCCTGCTGGAAGTAGCCATCAGAGGATGGGTACATGGTGGTCATAAAGGGATGGACATGGTCAGAAACAATGCTCAGGTAGGCCGTGGCATTTAAACGATGCCGAATTAGCACTAAGGGGCCTAAAGTGTGCCAAGAAAACATCCCCCACACCATTACACCACCACCACCAGCTTGCACAGAGGTAACAAGGCATGATGGATCCATGTTCTCATTCTGTTTACGCCAAATTCTGACTCTACCATCTGAATGTCTCAACAGAAATCGAGACTCATCAGACCAGGCAACATTTTTCCAGTCTTCAACTGTCCAATTTTGGTGAGCTCGTGCAAATTGTAGCCTCTTTTTCCTATTTGTAGTGGAGATGAGTGGTACCTAGTGGGGTCTTCTGCTGTTGTAGCCCATCCGCCTCAAGGTTGTGCGTGTTGTGGCTTCACAAATGCTTTGCTGCATACCTCGGTTGTAACGAGTGGTTATTTCAGTCAAAGTTGCTCTTCTATCAGCTTGAATCAGTCTGCCCATTCTCCTCTGACCTCTAGCATCAACAAGGCATTTTCGCCCACAGGACTGCCGCATACTGGATGTTTTTCCCTTTTCACACCATTCTTTGTAAACTCTAGAAATGGTTGTGTGTAAAAAATCCCAGTAACTGTGCAGATTGTGAAATACTCAGACCGGCCCGTCTGGCACCAACAACCATGCCACGCTCAAAATTGCTTAAATCACCTTTCTTTCCCATTCTGACATTCAGTTTGGAGTTCAGGAGATTGTCTTGACCAGGACCACACCCCTAAATGCATTGAAGCAACTGCCTTGTGATTGGTTGATTAGATAATTGCATTAATGAGAAATTGAACAGGTGTTCCTAATAATCCTTTAGGTGAGTGTATTTTAAAAATACATTTACAATATCAGCGCAATATAATTTTCTTCTCTTCTCTAAAGTTAACTAAATGGACGCTGAATGACTAAATGTTGTTTTTATTGATGTCTTTCCACAGCTGAATCACTGATTTGGGAGATTACTTGAGACATAATACATTTCGGTGAGTTTTATTTTTTCTTTCAGCACACACTCTGATGTTCATTTAATTTAGTTGTGCCTTAACTAATAGTAAAGCGAACGTTCAGGCCCATTCACTCCAAGAACAATAACTATAAAGATAACTGGCGTCCACACCAGTGTTGATATTGTTTATTCTAGCAAGTTTTTGTCTGTCACTTTAAATGCTCAAGCTCTTTAAAGCAGAATGGATTCTGATTGGCTGTCAATGTTTTTATCATTAAGTGATTCCAATGATATCGTTTCTCTGTGCCGTTGTCGTTATAGCTGTGGTGTGAACTTTGCTATTCTTTAATATTGAGAATGATTTTCAGAACTATATCATTATCATTATCTTTATAGCTATCGTCCTTGGTGTGAACAGGCTTTTAGTCTCAAAACAGTTTGAATTTTGTTTTAAAAATGGCCGTTTGAAAGCTGGGAGTTAAAAAAAATAACAAAATTCAAGCTTTTAAATGTTCTGCTTATATTCCATGAACAACTCATTGTGTCTTCAGATGAGTATGTTAGCAGTATGTGTCTGTATTTATAATATTTATAAATGTATACTTAAATCTAACAGGATCGATGTTTATCTGAAGCTAGATGCTACAGCGAGTTAGAAACTGAGCTCAGCTTTGCGTCTATTGACTTCACCAATACTTGCTGTCCATTTGCACTGGCAGCCTGAAGAAATATGGCCTCTTAATTGGTGAATCATGACGCGTTGTAGTAGCTGTGATTGCCACCAAAGTATAACAGTGAGATTATTAGCCATCCCGCAATGAAATTTATTATGATCTACAGGGCTCTGTGTCTGAAGAGACCATTCCACCTCAGCGGGGAAGCAACAACACCGCTCTTATTAGTCATACTTCACTAGCTGTCAACAGCCACAAAGGCGACTCATGATTAAAAATGAACACGCCGCTTGTTCAGGACGGTCTCGTGTTTGGTGTCACGAACGAAATGTTGGGTTATTTGTGTGCTTTATTGATGGAGCAGTTTTGTGGAAAGACGACACTTTTGAAATGTCTGTTAATTTTCGGATAGCGGTAAGAGAAAAGACGGGCAGAGATGATAACTGCAAATAAATCAGCGAGCAAACTGAATTCTCTGTTTCATAATTCTGTGGAAAATATGGTGAATGAAACCCCCATTACAGAGGAAATTGAAGCCCTTTGTTCTTAAGCATTTACTTCTTCAGATATTTCCCTGGATGGAGTCGGAGATTTGCTGGGCCGGAGTTACCCAGATGAGACAAACAGGAATTAAAACGCCATATGCTTGGAAACGCTACCTCGGCACTGCTCAAATGCCTCTGCAATTTCTATCAGTTTAAAGAGGGAAATCTTCAGAGCACCTCAACCATTTATTTATATATTTTCATCCTGCTCATTTCTTTATTTGTTCCATCTTACGCTCTCTCATGTTCATCAGTTTTGCGAAGACAGTGCTGCCTAATTTTTATATAGCATGATGCTGTTTGGTTATTCGATGAGTTGTACATGTAAAAATGCACAGAAATGCCAATGTTTTGACCAAAATTCATTTCCATTAAGGGTCCTGAGAGAGTCAGCCCCTGACAATGAGTTCATACCGGCGGGTTTCAGCGGGGTTCGATGGCTGGGAGCCTGGGAGCCCCTTCTTTGATTTGTAAAGCCGATGAGATGTTTCTTATTTGGAAGCCTGGCTCAATCTCAATCTAGCGGTGCATTAGAGGTGCTGTTCCCCTACGCCCCACCTAGCTCAGTTAATTGTGTGTTTTCAACCCGCTGTCGGAGGCTAATTTAACTATAGATTGAAATGAAACAGCCCTGGCCTCACATTTTCTGGCAATCAAGACTCCAATTTGACTGTGTTTTCTCAGCAGACATTAATGATTCCAAAGCTAATACTCATTGTTTGAGGTGACATAGCAGCCTTGGCATTTACTTAACCTTTTGTCTTATGTACAAGTCTGAGTCAATGCAGAATCTACTCTTAATTAATATCTTTTCTTCTCTCTGCCAACATTCATTTCTTGAATATTCAGGGACAGTCAAAGTAGACAAAGGCGGATAATTCAAAGATAAAGAACACCAAGAACATTTTATTTAATCCCCCCCCCCAAAATGGAGAAACTTGTTTCTTTCTTTTATATTTTTTTAGATTTGTCAGGCATAATTAGCATTCAAAGCAGCTTCTTGGATATGTTAAAATCACACTAACAAAGAACAGCTCGGGTCACCTTGAGCCTTAAACTTTTGTTATGAACCGTGTTTCTGTAGTTAAATGCAAGTCATTGACATGTTAATAATTGCATCAGTGTTTTTATAGTAAAATATGTTTAGTTAATTGAAATAAAGCTGAAATTAAATAAAATGTAAATATTAATGTTATAAATATAAGAAAAAAAATGAAATAAAGTCAGCATCAGCTATATATAATAATAATAATAATTATTATTATTATTATTATTATTATTATACAAATTTAGTTCATAGTTGATCCATCTAAAGTCACCGAAAATGTTTCTAAAGTCTCTAAATGATTGCTTTTTGAATCACATTCATAATGATTTTGTCTACATGCTACTGAAGATAAACCAATGGGAGCTGTGTATTTGAGGTCTGCCAGTGATGTAATAACGTAGTATAAACAAAGAAGAAAACACTGACTGCATAGCAGCAATCTCTGAAGACATGAAGTGCTTTCATTCTCATTCCCTTTTGCAAAGGCCTTTTTTATGCAAACATGATTTCCTTCTATAATTTGAACCCTTTTTATGACAATCAAATATATCCCATGTTCAGCCACTCTTCTCTCTTTCTCTCTCTTTTCTGCTAAACTCCTTCTCCTTCTAGATAGGCCCCTCTGTGTACATTATCCAACATACACACGGCGTGCAAGTTGCACGGGTGTTTGAAAAGTGTGACAGAAATCATTTATTATTCTGCGATATTCAGAACAAATAAGGTTATGAGGCAGCAAAGCAAGCACAGGGCCTTGAGCTCAGAGGCTATTTGATTTGTCACAGGCCTGTTTTGTCTCTCTCTCTCTCTCTCTGTGTCTCTTTCATTCGCTATTCCTCTCCATGAAGGTTCTCAGCTGAACTTAGCTGAGGTCAGTGTCCGGTCAAATGGAGTTGGGCCTGTGCGTCTGTGGGGGTGCAGATGAAGTGGTCAGCAGTGTGACAGTTAGTGGGGATTCTGACAGCCCCAGCTCCAGTGTGGATTAAAGGTGAGGAGAGCAGACAGAGAGAGAGAGAGAGAGAGAGAGAGAGGTGTGTCTGTGTGTGCTCTGAAGCATGGAACTAACATGGACTAACAGAGGACCTAGCCTAGTAGTGAAGGGAAGTCTAATTTGTTAGAGGGATAGTTCACCCAAAAATGAAAATTTTATGTTTATCTGCTTACCCCCAGGGCATCCAAGATGTAGGTGTCTTTGTTTCTTCAGTAGAACACAAATAAAGATTTTTAACTCCAACTGTTGCGGTCTGCCAGTCGTATAATGCATGTCAATGGCAACATTTTAGAGTATGAGAGCTATGAGAGTAAAAAAAACATACACATACGAATCCATATTAAACCCTATGGCTCGTGACGACACATTGATGTCTTAAGACACGAAACTATTGATTTGTGCGAGAAACCGAACAGTATTTATATAATTTTTTACCTCGAATGCAATCTATGTACAACAGCACTACACACTTCCGGTGGGTGAGGTCAAATGTACACGATATGGCTTATCTCAATCAGATACATACGGCGGAAGTGATCTCTCGCGCGTATCTCTACGCCATATTGTGTATTTTGACTTCATCTACCGGAAGTGATGGCGCGCTGAAAACTGATGTACATAGTGCTGTATTTGAGGTAAAAAATTATATAAATACTATTCGGTTTCTCACACAAACCGATCGTTTCGTGTCTTAAGACATCAATGTTTCGTCACGAGCCGCAGGGTTTAATATGGATTCGTATGTGTATGTTTTTTTACTCTCATAGCTCTCATACTCTAAAATGTTTCCATTGACATGCATTATACGACTGACAGACCACAACGGTTGGAGTTAAAAATCTTCATTTGTTTTCTACTGAAGAAACAAAGACACCTACAGCTTGGATGCCCTGGGGTAAGCAGATAAACATACAATTTTCATTTTTGGGTGAACTATCCCTTTAATTTGTGCCTCAAACTTTCAAACTGCTTGTTTTATTAATTTGGTTCAAAATTGATTCATTGATTCTTTTACATCTGTACTCCACCACATGGTTCATGATATCCTGGCGTGGCACATATTGGCGATAATTACATTTCATTTCATTTGTAATGAAATTAACAATACTTAAATTCATTTACATCAGCAGTTTTTGTTTTAGTAAAAAGCAATTTATTTAATTATTTTGTTCTATATGTTTGAATAAAAATGCTTTTTAATTAAAAACAGCTTTGTTGAGTTTGTTTCAAACACTGAAGTTAAAAACATACACTAACACAATACACTTTCAAAAGTTTGGGGTCAGTAAGATATTTTAATGTTTTTGAAAGAAGTCTCTTATGCTCACCAAGGATACATTTATTTAATCATAAAACGGAAATATTGTGAAATATTATTACAGTTTTCAAAAACTTGTTTTCTATTTTTTCCCTGTGATGGTAAAGCTGAATTTTCAGCATCATTACGCCAGACTTCAGTGTCACATGATCCTTCAGAAATTACTCTAATATGCTGATTTGCTGCTCAGCAAACATTTCCTCTTATTATCAATGTTGAAAATAGTTATTATGTTTGTAGAAACTGTGATATATGTTTTTGCAGGATTATCTTATGGAATAGAAATCTTTTGTAACATTATGCATGTCTTTACTGTTCCTTTTGATACATTTAACACATACTTGCTGAAAAGTGAATGGTAAATTTATTTTGATGGTCAATTTTAGACATTCTACTAACTATAAGTAACTTTGAAACTCTCATTAGAGTATTAGTTGACTGTAGTAGACTGTTAGGTTAGGGTTAAGGTGATGATACACAGGGCTACTTTTTTAACAGTTGTTCCCGAGCGATGTTGCTTGGGCACTTTCCCATTGAGAATGGGCAACAAATTTCTGTCTGGATACTTTAGATCGGTCATGGGCCCTGTGTCTCACCTGGTTGCCTGTTGACGGCAACATTGCTCAAAAAGTTGCCCCGTGTATCCTCACCTTTAGGGTTTGGGTCAGTAGAATAAGTTGACGTAGTTGCCAAGTTACTTATAGTCAGTAGAATGTCTGTTGGGCAAGCATCAAAATAAAGTGTTAGCTGATATAGTTATAGTTAGTAGAATGCCTAAAGTGGACCATTGAAATAAAGTGTTACAATGAAAATTTCTTTGATAAAAAAAAAAATCTGATCCCAAACTTTTGACTGGTATTGTGTTTCAAGTATATGTTTACATATTATGTTATTGAAGCAAATTTACTGTACTTTTCTCCCTTTTTATTTCTTGGTTTACTATAAATGCTCATAGTATCAGCTCTCTCATCAGTTCTTATTGATTAATGAAAATATTTTTTGTTTTTGAGTCAGTGAATTGCTAACCATTTGAACCAATTCCAATTTGAATGTTTTGTTTATAAAAACGATTCATTGAAAAGATCAGACTCAAAAGAACACGAATCAGACATCGCTGTAGCCCAGCTTCATGAATATGCTCAGTTTGGCTCTGTGAGGTGTAGCAGAGCCCGAGTCAGAGCATTGATACATGATCCAGCGTGTGTAATCTCACATAAGGCCATCAGAGATTAAAATGGCGGGATAATTACGGCAGCGCGGGAGATTCCTGCTGTGTTTGCATACACGCGTGGGATTTGTAAGCTGTGCATTAGCCGCACGGTGTGGGACACCACTGAGAAGGTAATTTAAGGAGAAAATTCCACCGGATTCTCTCTCCCGATATCATTACCCGTCATATATGCTCTATCACGTCCGTGCGTCGCTAACCCCGCGCTGTAGATGAACACCATAGCAATTAATTGTTCTGGGCTTGGTTTTATAGCTCGTTCGTTGACCGAAAGCTCAGGGAATGGTTTGTTCTAGCCATTGGTATCTAAATTAAATTGTCTTTATCTCCTGCTAGTAAAAAAGAAAAAAAGGGGGGGAAATTAATTTGTTAGATCAAAAAATATTTAATTTTACAACACATCAAACAAACTTTTATTCAGTCAGGGTGCACTGCAGCGGTCCTTTTTTCTTAATTAAGAAAGCATTCTATTATTAAACCACATGAAAAGAAACATCAATTCAAACAGTACAGTCATGTTCGACTACTACTAATCTTTTGGTAATTATTTTTTAATTGAATCTTTTGAACACAAAAGCCCTGAGCAGATGCTTGTATTACTTGAATCCCTCATCATACCCAACGCTATATGTGCGAAGATGATGCTCTTCCGTGTGTGAGCAAAGGGAAAGGAGTTGAAGAAAAAGAAAAGGAGAATTAAAAACTAGGGGATGGAGAATGGGGGGAGAGACGAGACCCGTGGCACCCTGAAGAGTTGGAAACTTCTGCATAAACGAAAAGCTCAGCAGCAAAACTTCTTTAGATGATCACAGACATGCACAATGGTGTGCGCACAGGGCCGTGTTTTGCTGTTTTGCTGATAGGTACAGTATTTTTTTTAAATGAAGAGGTCGAAGTGGTTTGAATTCAAGCACAGATCTGTGATTTCTACCTCATGTATCCCTTCTCATAGCCTTAAAAGACCTGGACAAGTCTTTGCCTTCAAACTTTGAGTTTAACAGAGTGCTGATTCGTCAAAGTTTGTGGAAACATGCTTTAAAAAAGTATTTGCCAAACCTGATGCGAAGTTGGAAAGGCTTTGGGAGGAAGCGGGGAAAAAAGATGTTAAAGAATGGGAAAGCTTGATTTTTTTGACAGTTGATATGCTTCCTGTGTGGAAATTTGTGAAGTGCTCTCTAAGACTCTTCAAAGTACTTAAGGCGGTTGGTGGAGATGCAAAGAGGGGCTTATGAAACGGGACTTTATGTGTCTGGACAGTTCTAAAGAGACATCCTTAAGAGTATGCAGGAACGCGAGCGGCAATCAGGCCCAGCCCAGTGCCAGATAAACCTGGGCAAATCACATTAAACACGCATTATGCATGTGGCTACAGGATGGCAAGCCACAAAATGGCTTCTACACCGGCTCAGACGCACGCTGCATCAAAAGCTGTCAGCATCATTTCTGACAAACATGATTTACTGTATCACACACACACACAAACAGATTGTAGAAATGTCTCCCGCATCCACTCTATATTCACCAACTGGTAATAATGACCGTTACTCTCTTTAGAAGCTCGAATGGCGTTTGTAGGCAGATTAGAGGTCAGTTTGAAACCTGAGAGAGATGTGTCCCTGTGTCCTCTAATCAGGCCTTTCAACAGCAAGAATGCACTGTTTTCTTCTTATTGGCTGCCTTAGGTGGGTTCTTTCAGTTTTTTTCAAAGCGAAGGACTTCTTTAAAAGCCAATGTTAGTTAAAGAGACCTTCCTATATGTAAGCAGGAACATAGAAAAAGAGAAAGAGAGAAGAGAGAGTGAGGGATTTCTCAGCAGAAAGACGATGATAAATAAACAATTACATGAATAACCTTCCGAAAAGTCACCTGTCCTCCATAAGGAGGCTGTCGACAGCTTGTCAAGGGAAATTAAAGGTTTGTCACCATCATCAATGCACAGAGCCAACAGAATGGAGCTCTTAGAAAATGGAAATGCTTTTGAGAATATAAAAGGGTTTTTATTCAGGATGTGTATGGATGCAGGCAGTGATTTGCAGTCTCTCAAAGAAGTGCAGCAATACTTCAAGTGCAAACCCCCAAAACCATTACTCTATACCCAAATGTGATTTTAATCAGTGGCGTGTGGTGGACTTCTGAAATGGGGAGGCACAATCCCCTTTCTGCGTTTGAGTGTTTTTTGTTTCGTTTTTTCTATTGTAAATTCATGTTCCGGTTATATTTTGGAACACAATTTTTCCTTAGTCTATCCAAGAAAACATACAACATAATGTTTTTGTATGTTTATATTAACTTACACATCGAGAGTTTTTATTATTATTTTTTCTTTAATGTAATGTAATGTAATGAATTTAATGTAATTCAACATTTTCTTTAATGTAATTAATTCCAATACATAAAAAAAAAAAAATTTGGTTTTTTTTTTTATTATAAATACATTTCTAATATATTGAATTATTATTATTATTAGTAGTAGTAGTTAGACTGGGTAAACCCAGCCTGATCTGCCGGCGATTTGATTTCGCCCTGCAACTCAGTCTGGAAACCTGTACATTCATTTCTACTGCTTCTGTTACACTTTTGCGGGAACCAATCACAGACTGGCTTATCCATCTGGCGCGCTATTGGCGGGTTTAACACCATGACGGATAGAGAAGCGATGGGTCGTTGCCCGTTGATCATGCCTCTTGTGGTCTGATTGGTTGAAGGACTATCCAATTGCGTACAGTCATTTGAATTATGCTTGTTTATCACGCCTCTTGTGCAGTAGAAAATACATAGCAGACTCCCCAGACCAATGTTCAATCTTAAATTGAGCTTGGTCTGGTGATAGCCATGCAAAGTAGTAGTAGTACTTTTAGTAGTTTTGGTAATTAAAGGCTCACATATTATTTTGTGTTTTTTAACTATTTCAGGTTCATTTTGATTTGGACATTGCCATAAGTGGTGATGTTTTTTGGTTGAGTGTACTTTGTGGTTGTTCTCTTACACCAGTTTGACCCATTAGTGTGGATTTGCATTCGATGTGAATATGATATTAGCCAAAATTATCCAATCATTGTGCTAAAAGGAGGTCTTTTACCCTGTATTTTGTTGTTGCCCCTCACACTCGGCTCTATGAGCTCAGGGAAGTCTCCCTCTGAAACTTTATTCATGTCGCTGTTGGACAGTGCTATTTAAAAAAAATGTGTGTGGTTTACACACAATTTAGGGTCATATTTCATAATATTTATTTTGTTTTAGTTTTAGACTTAAATATTTTCTCATGTCAGGGATTATTTTTTGTATTTTTTTTTTGGTAACACTGTTGCCTCCATTTTCTTCTTGAAGAAACCATTCATGGTTTTAATATATAACCATATCAGTTTATCATCATTCGCCACCAGCAGAAACCAATCAATACCATCCAATATTTCATTTCAAGTTGGAGTTTTAATCATAAAGGTGTTACAGAGAGTAAACTGAAGAGGATTTCCATTGCATTCACAGTGGGGGAGATTTTGGCACACGGTTCACACTGAGAAAAGAGGCTGCGTGCACAGGTTGAGTGGGCAGGTGCTCGGGTTTTGTTTGGGCTCCAGGTGTGCCTGTTTGGATCAGCAGTACAGTGCTCTTTGCACAGGCCCTCAAGATAAAGTGTTAGCCCCTAGATCACTGAGCCTATGAAAACACGGCATGTAAAATGAGCTTTTACTGTTACTCTGACTTATTTGGGGTTATTACAGTGGCTGTTTTTATTGCAAATAAACAGCTCTGAGCCACTCATAGAGTTGCATTTGAGTTGTCTATTGAATTACATGGTTCCTGGAGCATTATTTCCTGTCAAAAAAGGCAATTTTTATATACTGTATGATTTAGTTGGTTTCTGCATTGCTGTGTTTTATTTATAACTACGAGCTTGACTTATTCAGTACTTTTGTTGTAGAGAAAACAAAACAACATGTAAACAACACTAATCAAACACAAGTGAAAGTGATTTCAGGAAAATAGGACTCATCTTTCCGTAGTTGCATTGATGAACTGAACACTCCAGTCTTCACTTCACTTCACCTGTCAGTGGTCATAATGTTATGCCTGATCGGTGTATATATATATATACACCGATCAGGCATAACATTATGACCACTGACAGGTGAAGTGAATAACTGGTTATCTCTTCATCACGGCACCTGTTAGTGGGTGGGATATATTAGCAAGTGAACATTTTGTCCTCAAAGTTGATGTGTTAGAAGCAGGAAAAATGTGATGGCTAGACAAATGGGTCAGAGCATCTCCAAAACTGCAGCTCTTGTGGGGTGTTCCCGGTCTGCAGTGGTCAGTATCTATCAAAAGTGGTCCAAGGAAGGAACAGTGGTGAACCGGCGACAGGGTCATGGACGGCCAAGGCTTATTGATGCACGTGGGGAGCAAAGGCAGTGCCCATGCTGACCCCTGTCCACCGCCGAAAGCGCTAACAGTGGGCACGTGAGCATCAGAACTGAACCATGGAGCAATGGAAGAAGGTAGCCTGGTCTGATGAATCACATTTTTTTTACATCACATGGATGGCCGGGTGCGTGTGCGTCGCTTACCTGGGGAACACATGGCACCAGGATGCACTATGGGAAGAAGTCCAGCCGGCAATGTTCTGCTGGGAAACTTCCCTGGTATTCCCTGGTGGCTGTGGCCTCTTTCGGCAGGATAATGCATCCTGCCACAAAGCAAAAATGGTTCAGGAATGGTTTTGAGGAGCACAACAATGAGTTTGAGGTGTTGACTTGGCCTCCAAATTCCTCAGATCTCAATCCAAACGAGCATCTGTGGGATGTGCTGACCAAAAAGGACTTAAGGGATCTGCTGCTAACATCTTGGTGCCAGATACCACAGCACACCTTCAGGGGTCTAGTGGAGTCCATGCCTCGACGGGTCAGGGCTGTTTTGGCAGCAAAAAGGGGACCAACACAATATTAGGAAGGTGGTCAGAGCATCGTAATGTTATGGCTGATCGTGTGTATATATATATATATATATATATATATATATATATATATATATTAGTGCTGGGGAAAATTAATTGTGATTCATCGCATCCCAAATAAAAGTTTGTGTTTACATAATATATGTGTGTGTACTGTGTATAATTATTATGTATATATAAATACACACACATTCATGTATATATTTAAGAAAAATATGTTATATTTTTATAAAAACAATTATATTTGTATATAAGATAAATTATATATACAGTATATACATGCAAATATTTCTTAAATATATACATGCATGTGTGTGTATTTATATATACATAATAATTATACACAGTACACACACACATAAATTATGTAAACACAAACTGTTATTTTAGATGCGATTTTGGATTTCTCCAGCACTATATATATATATATTGCTCATGTAATTGTATATGTAATTTTTTATATATGTGTATATATATATATATATATATATATATATATATATATATATATATAATTACATATACAATTACATTTTAAAATATATTAAAACAGTTATTTTTTAAATTGTAACGATATTTCGCAAAATGACTCTTTTTACTGTAGTTTTAATCAAATAAATGCAGCAATTATGAGCATAAAAGACTTCTTTCAAAAACAAAGATCCTGACCCCAAACTTTGGAGTGTGTGTGCGCATGTGTGTGTATGTGTGCGTATGTGTGTGTCATCATCATACAACTTCTAAAATCTAAATCTAAAATCTTTATTTTAAATATTTTTTTTACCCATAATGAGGATATTTACAAATGTGCCATTATTACTTGTAATAGTAATATGAGTTTAGTTTTTTCATGGTTTCATGACTTTCTCCTGTATGCCAAATCTAAATACAGAATGGCACACTTTATTCTAGAACATGACCATTTATATTTGCAATTGACTCTAAATGCAAACAGGCAGAACTCCGGATACCCCAAACGTTTTTGCGGAGAGAACCCTTTTCTTCGAATTTCACACTGTGTATTGTGCTTGGATAAAAATGGAGAGAGGGAAAGAAAAAAAAATCAATAGTGAAGACATTGCTGGAGGCTTACATATTACATTTTGCATAAAAGTCAGACTTAATTTGCCTTTGATCATCATTCCCAAAGATGACTCACTGGAGCCACTATCATTAGCCAATCCTGGGAAAAACCAGACGCTGACAAAGACCAAAGGCTTTGAATCACACTGTCTCCCTTCGGCTCTGTGTTTTTGGATACGGATTTCTGCACGGTGACTGTGAGGATACCTCGATGGTTATTGAAGTGGACACTTTAAGACCTCCCAGAACCATAGCAGAACAAACTGTATGGGATATTTTAAAGGCCTTATCTTATATAGAGATAGAATTATGCATTTAAATGTTATCAGGCGAGATTGTTCTTTTATGCTTAATTCATTAAAATGGGAACTGTTCACTTTATATCTTGTGATAAAAATGAAAAGTTCAATCTGAATTCATCAGCCTTTGAGCAATACAATATCCATTTCAACAAGAAGTTGAAGTAGATTTCTTTTCTTATTTGTAAAAAGATAACTCCAAAACTTCA
Source organism: Rhinogobio ventralis (assembly GCA_039654625.1). Classification (NCBI taxonomy): domain Eukaryota; kingdom Metazoa; phylum Chordata; class Actinopteri; order Cypriniformes; family Gobionidae; genus Rhinogobio; species Rhinogobio ventralis. The sequence goes on from CM077204.1 coordinate 24,057,504, forward strand.
GTGCATAAAGAACTCGCCCTTGATTTTTATCGCTTTCGTTTTAACAACAGTTTTTGTGCAGTTGATCAGAGCGAGATCTAGAGACCTTGGTTGTAAAAGTCTTTTTAATAATTTTCAAGAATACATTGCTTAGTTTCAGTCCCTACTTAAAAATCACATTAGCAGGAAAAAAAAAGAGAGAGATGTGAATATTATTAATAGATAGAGGAGCGTCACAGAGAGAAAAAGGAAAGAATTTGTCTTCACTTCCACACACAATGCCATTGTTCTTGGGACATTCAGAAGTCACTTTATTATTAATGATGCTGAGATTTGATAGCTCTTTTTTTAATTCACACAGTCCTCTGATGTCCCTTGGATGTGAACACTACAGAATTACCCAGACACAAACCTTTACAAATGTTTCACAGGCTTGTATAATTGCTGCGTGATTTTAAAACATTGCCGTACGTGGTTATGGGAACACTGCTGTTAAATATGCCCACAAGCTCTGTTACCAAACACCCATACACTGCTAATAACACAAGGTGACCATTGAAAGATGTGTTCACAGAGGCCCGAGGCGAATGCTGAATTCACTGGCTTCTCCTCCTCCTCCTCGCTCAGCCTCAGAAAACGAGACATCAGTGTCAAAACTGACAAGAAATGTGCTTATTTAGAGAGCTTTCCTGGATGTCTGTGGGGAAGAAAGCTCTGGAATGGGGCGCTTCGACTTAATAGTCTAGACTGGGTGCATTATACCAAGACTGGTTTGGGGCTGGGGTGTAACTTTATAGGAAAACATGTGAAGCGGTCTTGAATGTCCCGTCCAGACGTGGCTTCCATGTCCACACATGAAAGCAGCATAAGATGCCATCATGTTGGGAGGGTTTGTTATTATTAAAACCAGACCTCTGCACTGTTTTTTCTGGAGATCAAATCAAACATGTGGATGCAATGGCACATAATCTAAGTGAACAAAAATAGACTGTTGTTTCACCTGGCAATGTGTTGCTTGTAGACACTTTAATAGATTGACACACAGATCCAGGAAAAAGTATTATTTATTACTGTGGAATATTCTTTCTAAGATTAATTTAAATATTCAAATTACCTCTATACATTATATAATCGTATATTTGTATATACACAGATCAGGCATAACATTATGACACTAATATTATGTTGGTCCCCCTTTTGCTGCCAAAACAGCCCTGACCCATCAAGGCATGGACTCCACTAGACCCCTGAAGGTGTGCTGTGGTATCTGGCACCAAGATGTTAACAACAGATCCTTTAAGTCCTGTAAGTTGCGATGTGGGGCCTCCATGGATCGGACTTGTTTGTTCAGCACATCCCACAAATGCTTAATTGGATTGAGATCTGGGGAATTTGGAGGACAAGTCAACACCTCAAACTCGTTGTGCTCCTCAAACCATTCCTGAACCATTTTTGCTTTGTGCTGATGCAATATCCTGCTGAAAGAGGCCAACAATGCCTGCAACAATGCTTAGGTAGGTGGTACATGTCAAAGTAACGTCCACATGGATGGCAGCACCCAAGGTTTCCCAGCAGAACATTGCTTAAAGCATCACACTGCCTCTGCCAGTCCAGTTCTGATGCTCACATGCACACTGTTGGCACTTTCGGCGGTGGACGGGGTCAGCATGGGCACCCTGACTGGTCTGCGGCTATGCAGCCCCATATGCAACAAACTGCACTGTGTATTCTGACACCTTTCTATCAGAATCAGCATTAACTTCTTGAGCAATTTGAGCTACAGTAGCTCGTCTGTTTGATCGCTCTACACGTGCATCAATAAGCCTTGGCCACCCATGACCCTGTCACCGGTTCACCACTGTTCCTTCCTTGGACCGTTTTTGATAGATACTGACCACTGCAGACCGGGAACACCCCACAAGAGCTGCAGTTTTGGAGATGTCCTGACCCAGTCATAGCCATCACAATTTGGCCCTTGTCAAACTCGCTTAAATTACACTTGCCCATTTTTCCTGCTTCTAACACATCAGCTTTGAGAACAAAATGTTCACTTACGACCTAATATATCCCACCCACTAACAGGTGTCGTGGTAAAGAGATAATCAGTGTTATTCACTTCACCTAATGGACACATAACGGTAAATAATATGATTAGCATTTTGCTTGACTACTTTATCAAACAGCTCATATTGCTTGGCTAATGTTACACAAACCATGTTCCCGTTTGCCATCTCAGTCTGCCTTCTAAAAATCAGCTTTGAACATCATAGAACGTAAGTGGAGTCAGGCATATAGTTCATAATATCGTAATGTACATCATATGCATAATTCACCTTCTCTATTGCTAAAAGTACCAGATTTTTCATAACAAAAAAATATCCTGGGATAATCTGGCTTCTCTTGAGACTCCCCTGTTTCAGAGCATAGTTAATGATATTTTGAAACTGTCTTCACTGGAGTCTTAAGGAGAAAATACTTTGACTGCATTTGCACAAGGTTTGTCTTAAAGCATATAAAATAAAAACACCACATAGACACATAAACAACATAAAAAAATAGATTTTCACCACAGGGGGTCTTTAAGAAATATTTATGATTCTGTGCTTTTTCTAAGTCACTAATCAAATCTAAGTACATTTATGATGTTGACCATGTTAACTTCTTTGTACCAAGGGTACAGAAACAAAAACATTGTCAGATCATGTGAAAATGTAAAATATAAGCATTTTTTAACTAGTGAATATTTGGACCCCATTGTATGAGGTAGATTACTGAACTTCAAATGCAGCCATGTGAAATCGCTGCTCCATAATGAAGAAATTTATTAACATCTTTCATCAAAGTGCTTCTTACAGTCAACCACAATGACCGAGAAAGACGTGACGAAGAAGAATAACATTTGAACTACAATAGGCCCTGGATCTTAGCGAGTTGCATTAATTCCCAAAAATGCTACATTGCATGTGGTGCCAGACAAGACAAGAAAAGAACATTCAAGCTTCATCAAGAGCTTCATCAAAAAGCTAATGTGAGAAAATGAATGATCTCCCCCAAGTTATTTTTTCCTCTTTATTATCAGTCTCTAGCATTCAACTCAAGGTCACAGATGTGCTGGTGTCTAGTCATTTCTAACTATGACAGAGTAAGGACCTCTCACATTTTAATTGTACTTTAATTTACTTGGCTTGTTTAATTACTTGTAGATTTGCATAGCAACTCCATTACTAGTTTCAGGTGTGAAGTGACACTCAAAGTTCGAAATAAAGCCTCATGTTTGAAACATTGCTGTCTTCGGATGCAGCCCGTGAATGTTCACTATTATGTTTTTGTGTAATGCAGTGTCATTAACAGTGCTCTTCTCAGCTGGGTCGAAACTTTAAATTCAATTTGACATGGCTTTGGATGCAAGGCTTAACCGTCACGAGAAGCACACTCTGGCTAAGATGAAGCAAGGAAATTAAAGTGATAATATACCTTTAATAGCTCTATAGTCCAGTCCTTTTTTATTGTGTTTAGTGCATTGCTGTCACTTGAGCACCCAAATTCATCCTTTCAGCAAATGTGACTGGGAACTTAGGTAGCATTGGTGCAGTAGGGAGTGCGTGATTATCCAAGGTTCACTACAGCACAGGCTTAAGAAAGAGTCTTCTCACACAGCGCTCCTCAGGGAATTGTTAAATGATTGGCCCAGCACTTAATTCAATCACTTAGCGCTTTCTTTCTTTCTCTCCTTTCTCTTGCTCTCTTTCATTCCCACTCCTCTCCTCATTGATCATGGTCATGGAAAAGTGATATTTTGCATATCTGGTTAAGTGCTCTTAACAACCTCGGCTCGTGCTACGTTAAAAATTAATAAATAATAAAAAGGGGTGGGGGTGATCTTGTCAGGGAAGTAATTTGCTTCTCTTGAACCAATGATGGCTTGCACTTTATGTAAATTGGTGTCTAGGGACAACAAAATCCCTCTTAATACACATGCAGACTTCATAACAAAACGCAACGACGAGGAAGGACGAATGGTGCAAGGGAAGGTGGAGAGATGATAAATAGTTGAGTCGTGTTTTCTATGCGAATGTCCCTATTCAGTGAGCGCTTTGACAGAATCAAAAGCCGTGGTGATGCTTAGAGTGTGTTTTTTTTTTTTTTTTGGAGTTGCATTATTTCTTGGAGACGATGTGTAATTTATAGTTATTAAACCGATGCTGTAAAAAATATTCTAAATTAAATGGCCCTTCACTGTTACGGGGTTTGGTGAGAGAGATAAATTGTTAGTGTTTAGTAGTGTGGTAGTCAGGGGTTACATGTTGGGCTGGTTGCTGACAGGCAGAGGAGCAGAAGAGTGCCCTGTACATGCCAGACGCAGCTCTGAGAAAATGAGTAAGACAAGATGTCTGCTTGTGCCACCACATGGCAATATCATATAGCACTGTCCATGCGTTATCAGGCTTGTATATCAGGCTTATATATATATTCTTTCAAGCAATTACAATTACATGATTTGTTGATTAATTTATTTGATTATTTACAAATTAATTGGACATCAAAATTATCCCCAAAAGATCATTTAAAGTCATTATTGTGTTAAATGAGAAAAGCATCAAATAGGCATTACAAAAAGTAGCTATCCCCAAAATATGAATTTATTATTATAATTTTTTTTATAAAATGATACTCTAAATAAGAAATTAAAACTGCCAGTACGTGGCGGTCAATGTCTAAATCAATAAGTTTAAATGAATAAATTGGCTGCACTCGAAATCACCCCCTATACCCTAAGTAGGGCATTATGGGCCAGCCATTTGTAGTGGTGTCCGAAACCAAAGTGGACGTTATCAAGTGCACTCATTCAATCCCACAATGCACCGCAATAATGAGTGTACAACCGATGTACACTCAACGACTGGAGAATACCCAAAATGCACTGTGAGAGTGCCGACTGAATTCCTGCGCCTTTCCAAAAGATGGCGCCCACAGCTGAATCATCCATCCATCCATTTTTTTAAACCGCTGGTCCAATGTGGGTACAGCATATCATCATACAGGTATAAATTCCTTTTTAATTGATTATTAATTTGTTTAATTAAGGTTTATACATCGTTTCCATGGCAGAGTTCAAGATAAATCTTTTCATCTTACGACTGGAGCTGCCAATGTATTAATTGTCAAAAAATTATTAAACCACAATCACAAACTATGCAAAAGTGGCAGCCCTTCTGGCACACTCAGTGTCTGAATTCACTCATTCGTTTTCATTCATTCCCTCAAGTGAACTATATTAGTGGACTACTGTAGGGAATAGTGAATGAGGGTATGGGGGGCGATACAGCAATTGAGTCATCCATTCATTTGATTCATTCAAACAGCTGATTCATTTAGGAATTAAGTAAATGGCAATCTTTTTGAATGGGCCATTGAAACATTGGTTCCCCCGTTTGATTAGCTCGAAACGCAGATTCATTCAGAAATGAAATACCACTGTGTGTTGCTCAGAAATGCACAAATGCACAGTTCTGCTATAGGTAATATTTTTGTTGCCAAAGTAGCATTGTGTCTAAAATATAACACAATATTAACTTCTTATTTATCGAACTGTTGTATAAATCAATCATATATATGGCAAGCCGTTTTGACTTTTATTCATTCACAGGATATGAATTCTTGATATCAACAATTCATTTTTCAATAGTTCAAATGCTAATTCTTGATATCAACAATTGAATTGCTAATAGTAAAAATGTTAATTTCTGATATCATGAATGTTATTGTTACTAGTAAGAAAGCCATTTTAGATATCTGAAATTATATTGATATCTGGAATGGAATTGTTGATATCAAGAATTGAATTGTTGATATGAATAATTAAACTGTTGATATCAAGAATTCAATTCCTGATATCAACAACTGAATTTGAATGGCAGCCTATGGTGACATTTCACTAGTGAAAATACAATTACTGATATCAAGAATTTGAGTTTTTACTAGTTTAAATTAAATTGTTGATATCAAGAATTATCATTTTAACTAGTGAAAATTCAATTGTTATCAATAATTAGCATTTTAACTAGTAAAAATTCAATTGTTGATATCAAGAATTCATATCCTGTGAATGAATAAAAGTCAAAACGGCTTGCCATACATATATCATATCATATCATATATCATATATCATATCATATCATATCATATCACATCATATCATATCATATCATATCATAATCAATCATATCATATCATATCATATCATATCATATCATATATCATAATCAATCATATCATATTATATATCATATCATATCAATCATATCATATCTCTATCATGTCATATCAGTCATCGGCCTATATGAGACAAAAACTCACACAGGGGCATTTTTGCCCTGATAAGCTATCTTGAATTTTAGGGGCATTTAAACTGCATTCTATAGTACATCACGTAATGCATCATTTTTGCCCTGCATCATGTTCATCACCAATCAACTGTATGAAATGTTAGATCAGCGTTAAATGTGCTAAATCATATAATGTGTTAATTTTCCATAAGCAGTTAATTTAATACGTTTACAAAATTATTTATTTTATTATTATTATTTAATTATTTAATATGAACATAAAAATGTACTTTTATCGCACGTGGTGAAATTTTTGTGGCACTGTATAGCAAAACATTGCAATGTCTTATTTGTTTTGACCGTAGTAAGTTTAGAGAAACTTGTTTTAGTGGTTGAGAAAAAATTCTACAGATAAGGGTATAAATACTCACAATTAGTCAAAATTAATGATGTAATGTTGTCACTGTGTTGAATATCTTTGAATTGTAGTTCAGTTCATTCTTCTGCCCATCATTCAACACCTCAATGCAAAATTCAAATTCCAATTTATTAATTTACAGGAAGCTGATTCATAAATTCTGAATCTAAATGTGGAATGTGGAAGCTTCCATCACCAACAACTTCTGCCATGCTCTTTATCAGAGCCGGGCAAGAGTGTGGCTCACAGATATATGAAGAACCCAGAAATGTGTGTCATCATTATAGAGGAAGGTGAAGGAAGCCAGTGTTTTATTGTTGTAATCCCGTGCGTTATTCGGGCAAACCTTTTTTTCCTGTGAAGCACGCACTAGTCCCCTGTGTGAGTCTGTATGCGTCTTTCATGTGGCACCATAGATGGCTTCCTCCATACTCCTTTTGTATTGTTTTATTATTTATGCATGGGGCCACTGCTTTAAGATTGGGGGAATAATTCGTATTCAATCTCTGCCACATCTTAAGCAGCCGTTCAGTTCAAACATTTTTCACTACAGATAAAAAAAACGGCAAAAGAAAGGAAGAAAAGAATGCAAAGAAACGATAAGGCACTGGGGGTAGGTGCAGAATATGTGCATCCTGAAACAGATGGAGGATGTGAAACAAATGGAATAAATGCAAAGGAGAGAACAGAAAAACAAAAACAATGCTGGGGGTGACAAACGTTTACATTGAGAAATCTTTAGATTTTTGAATCTCTAAGCCTATTAAATATATATTTAACTTTTGGCATCTAAATGAGGAGGGGTCTAGGGAGTTGCAGACGATGAGTTGCTTGTGTGTGTGTGTAAAAACCCGATGAACAGCCACCAAAATGAACTGTGGTTGCACAGCCAGTGTGGAAAGCTGTTCACGACGTGGAGAGATCCCTCCCTGTTACGCTCGTGTCCAAACACACACACACAAACACACTTAGAGTAGAGCAGTGTCTATTTTTGTCTCTCTTGTATGGTGTTCCGGATACCTATGCTATGCATGTCACTTGAGACCAAAGCTCAGTATATTACGGCACAACAAAACACAATCAACGGATTGTAACCATAGCAGGTGCACTTGTGAATATTACTGTCTTGTTAATTCTGTCCTGTGTTCCTGTATGGCAGAGTTGGAGAGAGTGTTAGATGGTCAGCTCAAAATAATATTTTTTTTCTTTTTCTTTTAGAACATCATTCAGGAAGGACAAATTCACAAAACATTTTTATTTCAGTGCACACAACTGCATCTTATTCTTATAATTACCCACAATCCAGTGTAATCAGGCACTAAAAGTGCTGTGTCATGACTATTTAAATGAAGTGTAAACATGCCTTTTTTATGCTCTGTGTATATTATCATATACACTGGTAAAAATGATGTGTTGGATTTACTTAAAATATATATGCACCATTTTTGCATCTCTGTTATTGAGATTCATACGCTGATTCTTTAATGTCTGTGTGTATCTTTAAAACTTTTTGGTGCACAATCCCTCAGATTAGAACACTGCTGGACAACCACAGGACTATTACGTTCAATAATGAGGAATTAATAACATGATATCTAAACAAATAATAGTATCTGAATATGATCAGTAAATCAATCACTACATGATGATAATATCTTTATCATCATCAAATAGCTGACATCATCTGAACACAATTTCTCTTGCAGTTTTTGCCATAACAAACACAGTTACAGCAGCCAGAAAAAAACTATGGAGTTGGAATTGACTGGATTGTAAATTGGCTGTTGCTAACTACAGATGTGAATGTCAGTTTGCAGTCAGTTTTGGAGGATATACAGTATAGTCCCACCCTCTGCCAAAATAATGATGTGCACGGATAAATCGTTTATAATAAGCACTGCAACATTCTGGGGAAAAAAAAGAAAAAAAATGTCTTTAAGTTGCACATCTGTTTTCAACATTGATAATAAATAGAAACACTGACACAGTGACACTGACCTATACATATTATGCATCTTACAGTTCTAGTGAATACCAAATCTCAGTAATCTGCTGTATTTATTGCACATCTTTTATTGTGCTGTTATCTGATTTGCATAGTTATTTCACTGAATCAGTTGCTAAAACAACTGGAATGTCTTATATGCACAAAATCAGTGAATTCACTGTTGTCTAATTAATCTGTCATATTGAAAGTTCACAACTTCAGTGTGTAAAATTGATTTGTTTCTGATTGTCTTGAATCTCATAATGATATATTTATTTTAACATTCATTGCACATTCAAGGTGGCAACGAGAATTGCGAAGCTCAATTTGTCCTTCCATCACGTTATGCTCACATTGTGTTTCTGTCCTTAAGGAAGACAGGAAGAAAAGAGAGGCAAAGTAAAATAGGAGCTGTCAGGGGAAAGGCAGGGGTTGATTTGTGCTGAAAAGTAAAACAAAAGAGTTCAGTAATGGCCGAGCTCAGAGCAGCTGATTATCCGCTGTCTTGTCAAGATAATACCATAGATCAGAGGTATTTCTTTATTTAAATGATATGCCTGCATCTGCACTCAATTGGAGGCCATCAGCTCTCAGTGAGCGGGCAGACGACATTGAACACCCCTCCTCTGGGTCACACGAGCTGCCTTTCGCCTCACTGTGAGTGTGGAGAAAAACTAGAGTAAAATTGATATCACAATGATGCCCTGTCTGTGTCCTCTGTGTCAATCCGTAGCACCCCTGCACCCTGAGTGCCCGGACCTGAGAGCGTTACATTGAGACTGCAGATATCTCACCCAATCATGGTCACACACTGTTTTTTTTATGACATGAAAAGCCCAACAGCCTGAGCGTGCGCAAGCTTGATCAAATGCTAGCAATTAAAACAGAAACATATGGTATAGTGTACTAATCATGCTTCGTGTCTGTGTATGTGTATGAGTGTATATAGTGTAAATGAGAGGGGCTCGTTTAGAGCTATTGTTTTTTCTTCATAGCCATATGTTGGTTATAACTTTGTTTACAGGGCTATTTAAGATGGATATTCAGAAGAATTTTAATGTGTGTAACATTTAAAATGTAAATAAAAATCAATTGTACATTTAGCTTCCACATTTAATTTTTTTGTCACACCACCCCATATATATATAATGTATTTATTTATTTTGCAAGAACAAGTGCATACAGAAAAAAAAAAACTATTTATTTTCTATAGCTTTTTTTAGACAATATACCGGATGCTGGAATAATGCCTGGCTTTTAAGCCTGACTTTAACTATACGGTGCACTCCTGAATTATCAGTAGGTCACTTATAGCTCAGCTAAGTGTCACATATATGTTAGACGGCTTCCTCCATACATGACTCCTTTTGTATTGTTTTATTATTTATGCACGGGGCCACTACTTTAAGATTGGGGGAATAAATTGTATTGGTAATTCATATGGTATAGTGTACTAATCATGCTTTGTGTCTGAGTTTGTGTATGAGTGTATATAGTGTAAATGAGAGGGACTCGTTTAGAGCTATTGTTTTTTCTTCATAGCGATATTCAGAAGAATTTGAATGTGTGTAACATTAAAAATGTATATAAAAATCAATTGCACATTTAGCTTCCTCCATGTTATTTTTTGTCATTATATAATGTATTTATTTATTTTGCAAGAACAAGTGCATACAGAAAAAAACCTACTTATTTTCTATAGCTTTTTTAGACAATATACCGGATGCTGGACTTTTAAAGAATAATGCCTGGCTTTTAAGCCTGACTTTAACTATATGGTGCAGTCCTGAATTATCAGTAGGTTACGTCACTTATAGCTCAGCTAAGTGTCACATATATGTTAGTGGGCTGAACTGATCGCCCACCTCTTGTCCTTTAGAAATGTACAGTAAATGAAAATAAGGAGTTAAAAATGCCTGACTATTTCCAGCACCTTTGAGTTCAGCCCTGATTCTGTGATGTAGCATGGAAACACTTTGGTGGACTGTAGATTGGTCTTTCCTCAGGCATCTTGTCCAGGAGGAGTTAACCTTTAGAGATGCTCAAATGAAGAGAGTGCTTTTATTCAGCATGAGCCACGTCTCCTCGAGGATTTCCAACCATTTACTTAGATGAGTCCAGTAATGCCTTGCAAATATAATTTAATTCAAAGTTAACTCTGCTGCATTAATTTTTAATAAAGAATAATAAAAAATATTATTAAATATTATATTATTTAATAAAATATTATTTATAGTCGTCTCTGCACTTGAATCTGTTTCTGCTGCTTAGTCTATCTATCTATCTATCTATCTATCTATCTATCTATCTATCTATCTATCTATCTATCTATCTATCTGTCTGTCTGTCTGTCTGTCTGTCAGTCTGTCTGTCTGTTTGTCCATCTATCTTTCTGTCTCTTAATCAGATATTAAGTAAACATTTCTGGTTAGTTTTTGTTTACTTTTTAAGTATCATACTTTTAGTTCATCATTAAAGCAGTTTGTGAGGAAATATACATGCTTTGTGTGTATAAACTGGTCAGTGAGCTGATGGCGGTGGTAACCTCCTCTGCTCTGCAACAAGCCTCCAGCACAGAGCCCAACTGTGCTACATGCAAATACAGGTTTGGGTTCAGCTTTTTTATTTGCATGATCATATGCAAATGTACTAATTAGCACATTGTCTGGTTTGACTTAATAGTCAGCATTTCTGACAGTGTTTAACGAGGGTGTTTATTCTGTTCAGGGTCTGGATCCTGGCAGGAAGACAGTGGTACCAATTTTTACCCTGAACTGCCAATAGGCACCACTGACTCTTTCCACTGTTAGAGAATTCTCTCTCATTGCTCTGTTTCTCTTTACTTCTGTTTACATAGGAGTATGGCATCAAAAACATGCTCTTCAGTTAATGATTATTTAATTACAGTATCTAACTTTTTTTTGTTGTTGATAATTTATAATAAAATTATATTCCTGTTTAAGGGTTTAAACAGACATATTTAAACTAAACAAACACACGGCACTCAAATGAACACAAAAGAAGTAAGCACACTTTACAAGGACAAAGGATCAAAATGATAATATTCCAAGGCTCATTTTCTCAGATATCAGAGGTGATTGGTTGATTAGACTTTTCACCCCACTGAGGATCTGTATTAATAGCTTCATAATGCTGTCATCGACTAAGATGGGTAAAACTCAACCAATTAGAATTGTAATAAGGCTAATTAACAACCCCCCCCCCCCCCAAAAAAAGAGGAAAAACGAGAGAGAAAAGAAAGGGCTGGTTGGTGGTGTGTGTGTGTGGGGGGGGGGGGTGTAGGGGGTAAAAAGAAAAGGGGGGCAGTGGCAATCTTGATAATTAACATTTTCTCTTATTCAGAGGCCCTCGCCATCTCATAATTTATGCATGTCTTTGAGGCATCACAACACATGTCTCCTCAACAACGCCCCCCTTCAGAACTCATGGAAGCTGGGGGCAGATTTCTTTTTTTCTTTTTTTATTCTGAATATCTATGTTAATTTCTTAAAAATCAATGCACACCGAACTGCTTTAGGTTTCCATTTTTGTACGTCGCCATGTCACAAGCACACAGTTAAGCATATGCAAATGTACACTTTTTTTTAAAAAAAAGAAAAGGCTGAGTCACCGTCAGGAGTGGGTGCAGGTATCACTGCCATAACGTTTAAGCATCAATTCATCAATAATTTGCAGAAACTGTTTTAGAGTGAGGCCGGTCTCCCTGTGCGGAGACTGCTCTGCTCATCGCCTCGGGTCATTCCAGAAATTTCACTTAAGGAGCCCTGCATACAGACCCAACACCATATGGCTGGCAACCCACAGTGAAGGCTCCCTCTCTCTCTCTCGCTCTCTTCCCACCTCTATTTCTCTTTTCTTCTTTTCACTTGCTCTGGTATATGTGTGTAAAGTGTGTAGCTGTTTTCTTTCCGGGTTTTTTTTTCTTTCCCAAACCTGACATCCCATTGCTCTCAGCCAGGGCCTGTCACAGTTTGAGAGACGGCAACGAAAGCAAAACCGAACAAAAAGGACAGCAGGTAGCAAAACATCCCCTGCAAGCAAAGCTAAAGCCACCAGGTCGCTTTGCTGGTGTTGCTGCCATATGGTAACCTCAGGCAAAGCAGGCTTTCTGTTTACCTGCTCTATGCAGGGTCATGTCAGCTTAATTTCTGCTTAACCGCGACATGCTTCTGGTGCCAACCTGTCCACATCATCCCCCCGCAACAGTCTCACCCCTCCCGAGCAAAGGATTGTGGATGAATCAGGGCACATGCATGGAAGAGTTTCTAACATGTTTTCTTTTTTTCCCTTTTCCCCCATTTTTTTATTAGCTGACAAGCCTACAAAGAAGTAACTATATACTGTTAAATACCAATTTAAATACCAGTGTGTTCAAATCTGATGAATGCCCAGAATTTGAACTTAAAGGGACAGTTCGCTCAAAAATTTTAATTGTCATAATTTATTTACCTACAATTTTTTTTCATCTGTGGAACATCAAAGAATATATTTTGAAAGAAAAAAAAGCTATTGAAAGTGGGTTTTTGTTTTGTTTTGTTTTGTTTTGTTTTGTTTTGTTTTGTTTTTTGATTTGGTTTGTTTTGGTTTGGTTTGTTTGGGGGGGGAGGGTTTGGTTTGTTTTTTTTTGGGGGGGGGGGGGGTTTGGTTTGTTTCGTTTAATTTTTTTGTTTTGTTTTAAAAAGCAGTGGGGTCTGATGCTGTTTTTCAAAATATCTTCTATTGCGTTTCACAGAAGAAAGAAAATTAGATGACATAAAGGTGAGTAAAACATGACAGGATTTTCATTTTTGGGTGAACTGTGCTTTAATGAAGTTTCTTCGAGGATTATAGTATTGAACTCTGTCCCGTTTGTTATTTTTATATACGTGGTCAAGGCCTGATCTTAATTATGTCCAGTCTAGCTTAAAGGGTCACTGTGAATGCTGTCAAAGTGTTTGTGTCTGTGCATATGCCTGTTTGGACATATCTGCCAAATGTCACATCAGTGAAGCCTTTGGAGGGTGAAAAGCCTCCGTATTGGGTCACAGACAATCACAAGTGACCTTTCTTCCCTCTCTGATGCCCATGGCTCAATGTAACAACATCAGCTCCCATCAGTCAACGGTCCTATGGTGTGAAAAATCCAATGGCATCTGACATGGCATCGTCTCATCATTAGACTGTTAAGGCTGCAGTCAGATACCCTCAAGATGGCAGGACGCTGTGCCACTGTGTATATTTTGTCCTGAGATGTTGTACTGCATGAATGGTATAAAGTTTGCATCAACTAGTTCATTAGTTCTGCCACTACTCGACATTTTAAGTCTATGTCAAGTAGTTGTAAATCATCAGATTTCAGTTACGCTTCTTCTACGTTGACAGCAGGAGGAAATTGAACATTAGCTTGGGGTTAGTAAGATGTTTTTAAAAGAAGTATCTTATGCTTGCCAATTCTGTATTTATTTGATCAAATAAACAGTAAAAGAGTAATTTTATGAAAAAAATTATTACAATTTACAACTGTTTCATATTTGAATATACTTTAATATGTAATTTATTCCAGTGATGGCTAAGCTGAATTTTAGCAGTCATTACTCCAGTCCTCGGTGTCACATGATCCTTCAGAATTCATTCTAATATGCTGATTTGGTGCTTAAGAAACACTTCTTATCAATATTTCAACACTTGTGCTGCTTAATATTTTTGTGGAGACTGTGATACATTTTTTTTTTTAATTAGAAGACATTACAAGTAGTTAGAATGTTTCTGTTTTTTGTGGAAGCCATTCCTGCCAGAGAGTAAAAAAAAAAGAAATTTGCATGGATATAATTTTCAATACTAAATAGTCACACTGATTTATTTATTTATTTATTGAACCATGAAGATCCCATTGAGATATCACAATATCTTCTTGCAGGGAGACCTGGTCAAGACAGCAGAACAGCAGTGAGTTTCACACAGAAATAACCACAAAAAAAACAATACTCATACAAAACTACATAGTTTAACTACATTTTGCAGATCGTTCCAAGCGGAGCATGAAAAGAAAAAGCATGTTTGCGTACATTAGGAACTTTTAACTGAATGTGTGATAGAGATCTAGTACAATAACTATTTTTATAAAAAGTTAAGAGATTTGATATATAAGAAGGCAATTTACCTAAAAGTGCCTTAGCTTGAACAAATACACAATTTCCTCCTATGATGTAAAGATGTCCATGCCAATGATTCATAGTAACGCGCTGCATGATAGATAGAGTCCAGTTTTCTAAATAAAGATGAAGCCGCAATCATGTAAACAAGTTCACCATAATCAATTATAGATAAAAAGTACTCTCTGCTATTTTCTTTCTAGCCTCATAAGGAAATCAGTTTTGTAAACAATAAAAGACTGAGATATGAGGGTGCACTTCATAAATTAATATTAATTGGATCAATTTCCATAATTGGAGCAAGGGGTAGCGACATACAGGAAACATGTTGTAAGTGTTGAAATATTTTTTCCTCTACACGCACACAGGCAGTAACAGGTGTCTGCATGTGCCCGTTGGCATCATGCCACACCACCCGCCATCTTGGCTGCTGCCGCTGCTGAACCTCCTGTCTATAATGGCTGGCTCTCAGCACTTCTAATTGATTTACTAATCTCTACAAAGTGCCCTGACAAGAATTCTGCCCGCTTCGCAGATTTATTTAACGCATTTGATTTTAGTACGCTTCCTATATGTACATGACGTCCTCTCCGCTCCTGTAATGTTGTGTGAGAATGTGTTTTATTTGACAGAGGTAGCTTGCATGAAGTGCTCTGGTCTTGCCATGTGTAAAAAGAAGATATGGTCAGAGGCCAAGCAATCTTGTGTGCCGTGTGTGTGTGTTTGCACGCGCTCTGAGTGAAAGGTTGAGGGACCATGTCCCTTTAACGTCAGAAGCGACAGCCTGACACCCACCACCCACCCTTTTTCCATTTCAGATGCAAAGCCGGCAAGCGACGCATGCATATAGTCACAGCAGCAATCTCATCTATGTCCAATCTGTCATGGCACTGCTTTTCATTATTCTTATTTGGAGATAGGGAGTCATTTTTTATAGGCACTTGAGCTGCGGAGCGCGGCCGGCCGCTCTCTGGTCAGGCAGACATGTCACTTTCCCCACATGAATCTAGGTCAAGGCGAGAGTGAGTACGCAGGAAGGAGATGGAAAAAGGCTCCCGGCATTTCTAAGAGGCAAATGAACTGATGAAATTATTGAAATTCGGCCTTGCTGGCGGAGGGGGGAGGGAGCAAGCTGTGGTCAGTCTTCTTATCCCTCACCCACAACCTGTCCTTCTTTATTTTCCTCACTCTTTCTCTCAACCGCTCCTGCTCTCATACATACACAGCCCTGAACAGATACTGATATGCATGCATAATCAGAATCTTTACCATGTAAAATGTTAAACATGCTGAAATCTAGTAGGGTGTGTGTTCTGCAGGATGGAGAGCCTCTGTAGGGGCCTGTTGGGTGACTGAATCTCTGTTTTCTGCATTGGAATGATGGCGTATTAGCTGCGGTGTGCATTATCATCTGCATAAACACTCTCTGATTCAGCCGGCGACAGCAGAGGTGGCTTTGTGTGTGTGTGCATGTGAGTGTGTGTGTGCGCGTGATGCATCCAGATGTCACTGTCATGAGGCAGCAGGGGTGGGTTTAAGGTGACCTGCTTTAAATATAGACAGTGTCATGACAAGATGCTACGCTCGACTTATAAAACACATTTGCATAACATCCTTTTGCATTTTTTTCACACTCTCTCCTACTATATACGAAGAGGACAAAGATGCATTCTCTTCTACAGTACTCCATTATTCCCATGATGAAAGAAAACAGCACCTTTAATACTGATTCTGAGAATCCAGCTTTATGTCAAGACGAGATGCAGGACAATTAATGGTGCAAATGTTTATCAGTAGACATTAAATTGTGATGTACTCTTTGACAAATGCATATTGATTTATTGTAGTTATAAAGACATCCATGCAACTGTCCTAAAGATATGTTGGGTCTGAATAAGCCTGAATAAGTGTTGTATTATTCGTTTTTTTAAGTGTTATTCAATCTTTATCTCCCCCCCATGGCCTTGCTCTTCTTCATGCTTTATAGGGGAGTAGAGGGGACTTCAATGCCATGTTTAATGAGCTTTCAGAGTTGTACAGCACATTGTGCTGTGTAGCAACAAGTCAAGAGGAACATATGCGGCAAGGCCTTATGCTTGGGCTGTTGAAATGACCCGTCCTTCTCCATTTGCTTTTAGCTACATGTGTACCATGAACACATTCCAGTCCCAAATTCACTCATGTTCATCCGCAAAACAGAATGTTCTAACATACAGGATTTTCACATACAGGATTAATAATATTAAAAATAGTAATAAGCTTAATGCAAATCCAATGCATTAATGTGTTTGACCACTATAAAGGTATTATATTACTAAGGAGGAACTAAGTAAATTGGAAACCATATTCAAATATTTCTCCACTGCTTATCTGGAAATGTAAGATATGTCTAAACTGTTTTTGTGTTCCTATTTCTACCAAACATGATTAAAATGCTTTCATTATATCATACATAAAAACATATCAGCTTTCCATTAGTGAACTGTAGACAGAAAGCCAGGGTGTTTTAAACAATTACCTGCTTTATAAATGTGAAGAGCACAAATATACTGAATTTTACACATATCCTCTTGACCCCAATTCCATTAACTCGTAAACAAAAGACAGATAGTAGTGAGGGATCTGCCTCGTTAGCCGAGCCTGATGGTGAATTAACATGTGCAAAGGGTCAGAGTCCACTTTATCTCCCTGTGCAGGTACACACACACACGCACACACTATAGTGGATTTATTTATAAAAATTAATGTACAGACATCCATATAGTCCATTTGTCTTGGGATGTATGTATTAGCAGAATGTAGAAAAAATGTAGCTCGCTAAGCAGAAAGTTACCCTAAAGAGAACGTAGCTAGTGCTTCATGACAAAAGCCCTCTGCATTCGCGGGACATCGCGAGAGTCACGAGTACACACACACACACACAAAATACATCATGGCATTATCCCTGGATAACTTTCGATTCACTATACGTTTGTGTTGTTTACATTATATGCACTTACACGCCCTCAACAAAACATTTGATGCAGTTTCACTCACCGCCTGCGGTTTCCACTCATGACTGGGAACAAACAGACTCGCAGAACTCTGTTGGTGCTCCAGAAAAACAAACTACATCCACTGTTTGCTTAATGCTGGGTTATTTGGGAAGCTGAACAAGGTTATCTTTCCCTCACAACCAAAAACACACTTCTTTAGTGACATTGTTGATTTTGTGGTCTTAAAACAAAATGACAGCGCTGCTGACGGCTTCTGTAACCCGAGCGAAGCTTGTTGATGGGTACGCTCGCTCATCCAGGAGAAGTGCCCATACAAGCAATTCCGCCTTTTATGGCGGAGTGTATTTGGCACAGACATACTCTGTCATTCGTTTTTTGAAATTTTGGCCATGTTTAGCATGAGAATCCAACTCTTTACCAGTTTAAATAAGTCAGAATGCATGAAATAGCATTAGACCCCCCTTTAAGTCTTGAAACATTTTGAGTCCCCCTTTCCTTGCCTCACAGTGCTTTGGTCCACTGCCTGCTTTCCCCCTTTACCTCACAAGTCCTGTGGGAGAGAACAAAGTTCTTCTGTAGATGTGGAACTCCAGTAAGTAGGCTGTCAAGGCTATTTTATTCACTTTGAACATCGGATGAAGTGATTCTTTTCTCTTTAATACAGATGATGCTGAGTCATTAATAAATTAGTCATGACAAAAAAAATTATGATAACCGAGTCCACTAGCGATTATAGCGTTACCTAGCTTGTTTAATACCATAGCTTGTTGGATAGAAAGTCACCCACTACAACTAACACAGCGATAAGCCTGAACTGATGTTAGGCTAATATTGCAGATTTACCATTGTGTTGGGTTTTGAATGATAATGGCACAGTCTCCATGCCACACTAATAGTAGTAAATTTCAACTATATTACTGATCTGCCCACATTGACACTATATGATAATTGAAATGAGCTGATGACATCACCGTTTTCTCCAGAGCAGCTGTACAGCTGAATCAAATTCTGTTGCATTATTTTCCTGTTAACACTGTGAAGCTGCTTTGAAACAATTGGCATTGTAAAAAGCACTATATAAATAAAGGTGACTTGACTTGACTTGACTAAGGCTTTCCTCTGTGTACACATATACTTACAAGTATATTTTTGGCTGTATTATTTCATTCGAGTCAGAGAGCAGAAGAGAGTCGAGTTTGTGTCAAGACATGTTCCCGAATCATGTTCTCGAATGAGCTTGTTTTAAATTATTCAGGTACTGAAAAAAAGGCAATCAATTCAGTGTGTGAGTGAGATGCCCAAATGATTCAGACTAAATTGTGAACTGTTTTAGAATAGTGAACGGTTGTTGCTAAAAAATGACTGTCTTAAAAAATGAATCATTCATGAATCAGACATCACTAGTCTTATCGTAGTAACTCTGAACAGCTGACAGGATACGATTTGTAAAATGTAATGTTAGCAAATGTAGAGATTGTCAATGCCATCTTGCTGTTTTGAAATAGTAGTGATCGTACTGTGTCCATCACTCTATATTACACTGTAAAGCATAACCCATTTAAGCCTGCTGTAGTTGGTACAATGGACATGGTTACAGGAAGGTTTTTTTTTTTTTCATTCTTGATAACATCACACTCTTGACCCTCAGCAGTCCTTTAATACTGTTGCACTCTTATTCTTTCTCTCTTTTTCTCTTGCTGGCATCCAGAAAAGGAGACCTTCCTCCTACCATCATCCCTAAACTGGCACAGTAGCCATTTATCCTTCTAGCCCTTCTCTCTCACCTCCTTCACCCCTCTCTCCTCCTTCTTCCCCATCCATCCTTCCCTCCCTCCCTCCATTCCATTCCCTGGCCTGTCATCAATCTCTCTAAAATGACAGCCGACAGATGTTAGCCTTTGCAAAGATCAAATCCATGGCTGGAGGGCTGCTCGCTGTGGAGAAGGGTAGCCACAGAGAGGCAGGGCCACAGCGGTGGCACCAACACACATACACGCCCATCGCCACCCAGCCACTGCATCCGTCTGTCTTGATTGCCCTCACACACACACATACACACCCCCGCCTCATACAGAACTGATGCCTAAATGTGTTGTGACATGAGGGCAGGGTGGCATAGAGACAGGACTGTCAAGATGGACGCTGGAGGGGACAGTCTGCCTAACTAAGCTGTGCTGAACTTCAGGAAAGAAGCAATATTGACTTTATGGCCTTTATTACACTGTTTTCATGTGTATCCATTGACCTCCTCATATATTCCAGCTCAAATAGCGCGGTGTAATTTTGTATGTGCATTTAAGTCAGTAAATGTACAGTATGTGTGTGCCTGTTTACCCTTGTCTTTTGTCGCAGACATTAGGCAGGTATCTGTCTTGGTGCAGTTAGCTGAAGGCTAGCATGACTGTTTATACAACGGCAGGTCTTTGTCATGTATCTTATTTGAGCTTTAATGACTCAGATGGGTCAGCGAGAAGCCCAATGATGACCAAGTCTCCTTCGGGCCACTGGCCTTCAGCTCAGTCTGCATCAACAACCTCATCTGTTAATGTGTGTGTGTGTGTGTGTGTGTGTGTGTGTGTGTGTGTGTGTGTGTGTGTGTCATTTTTGCAGACATTGTGGGGACCAAATACTGAAAACATACTAAATCCCAGCCAACACATGTATGTGGGGCCCATATAGGTATGAAAAACTGAGACCTATATAGGATTGTCCACGGGTTCCATAATGAACCCATAGCAGTTGCCCATATGGATTTCATGCAGGATTGCACTTGCCACTAGGTGGGTTCCAACTAGGCAACATGCGCAAGACCCATCTTGGTCCCAGCTTATAATGTCTTAATGAAAATCTAAAAATGCAATGCCTTTGTGTGAAGGTTAGGTTCATATTAAGGGAGATAAAATATAAGTCAATAGAAAGTCCCCCACCATGATAGAAAAACAAACGTGTGTGTTTCTTACCTAGCTACAATTTTTGTGGAGAAAATAATTCAACAAAATTCCTCTAAAGGGAAAATAATGAATTAAGGCAGATTAACATACGTAGCCACTTGGTGACCAAGCGGAACTCTTAAAATGTAATAATTATTTCCCAGAAAGTGGGATGTGGAGTTCAGATAAATAAATCTCATCTAATCAGTCCACTGTGGGTGATTCACTAGTCTTAAACCCGGGACACACCAAGCCAACGATCGGCCGTTTTTGAGTGTCGACCAACTTAGTTTTTTCTGTGTGTTCCATACCGTTGGCTCTAGTCAGATACAGTCTGTTTTTTTTGGGCCGATTCAGCATGTAGAATCAGCGTTGGGCCATCGGTGAGAGAGAGAACTCTGATTGGCTGTTCAGCTTAATGAATGAGTCAGTGCATGAGAATAATAGCAAAACAAAGAGCAAAGAAGTCAAAATGTTACAGACAGAAGGCTGTTCTAACACAGTCGGCTTTCATCAGCATCATATTTCTTTGGCGTCGGTTTGGTGTGTCCCTACCCGTAGTCTAAGACAGGGGTGTCTAACCAGCCACTGTCCTGCAGAGTTTATCTCCAACCCCAATTAAACACACCTGCACCAACTTCAAGGTCTTACTAGGCATACTAGAACAGGGGTGTCCAATCTTGCTCCTGGAGGGCCACTGTCCTGCAGAGTCCAGCTCCAACCCCAATTAAACACATCTGAACCAGTTAATCAAGGTCTTACTAGAAACCTCCAGGCAGGTGTGTTGAGGCAAGTTGGAGATAAACTCTGCAAGTCAATGGCCCTGCAGGACCGAGTTTGGACACCCCTGGCCTAAGACGATCCATAGTCCAATCAGTGGACATATATGTATTATAGACAGAATTGTGTATTATAGACAGCAATTCTGTGAGTCAGGATGTTTGTTTAATAGCAAGCTAGACTTTCAGGAAAAACTGTATAAAATGTGTTGTCTTTTATATTACATATGTGAAATAATCAGTGCTTAATACTTCTGGATGGAGGGACTCTAACCACAGTGTTTACATGCATTTCCTCTGTGCAAGAACTTTCTGTACAATAACTTTGTCACTGTGATTTCATCTATTTCTAATTGATCCAAAACAGCATATAAAAAAACAAAACCATGGTTGGCTATCGTTCATGTCATTCAGATGGCCTCTACTGTCTAAGTGGGAGCTTCTTGCCAGAATAAGCTACAATGGACTAGACCTAAGTAAGACCACTTACTTACAGACAACCATTACAACTGTTCTATCCTTTCTATAGAGTCTTTACTCCGCTATGGCTACACTTGTGTGACTGTCAGAACTGAGGTTTAACTGTGTTGTGGTGAATTATGAGTTTGATTCATGTATTTTTATGACCTGAAACAATGGCAGTGACAGTTTGAGTGACATGACTGCTGCCTTTTAGATGACTGCAGAGGACAGGCTGCTATCAAATAATGACAATTTATTCAGCATCCAGTGGGGAGGTGTAGCGAAGAAGCTAACATAGTGTCTACAACAAGGTTCAGCAAATAGGAAGTGAAAAATGAGATGGCTGAATGCACCTTGGCGCTTGTAGAAATTGTTTGGAAATGTACACGAGTGTGTTTGCTTCATAGACAAATTAGTTCTTCAAAACAGTCTTATCGTGTTTTTGGTGCTTTTCAAGATCAAGATTGATCAAGGTGAGGTGCATCTGTAAAAAAAAAACACAAATTAGCCTACTGTACTAATAACAACAGAACACCCTTACATATGCACTATTGCATACTTAGCATGCATTAGCACTGTTTCTGAATCTGACAGGTCTGGACAGGACATAAGGGGAAAGTCCCAGGAATGCAGACACCTCTACCTTTTCCTGGTATGAGTTTTGGAGACAGGACAGGGGGACAGGTTTCAGAACAAAAAGTGGACATTGTGTGCATGCAGGAAGGAGCGTCTACACGTTGCCCAGGTAAGGGACATATAGGTTGGGGGGAGTTGAGGGTATGTTGACAGGGGCTGGACTCGCTTCAATAAGGGTTGAAAGACAAGAGAGCCAGCTCTTCCCAGCAGATGTCACTAACAAGCAGTGTTGTTGTGTCTACGGCCCAAGGCAAGAGAGACAAGCCAACCCATATGCTGCTGATAAACATAGATAACTTTAATGGGTAGTGGTAACAACTCCCCAGTACCACACGCTCAAATGCACACAACCCCCAGACCAAACCAAATCAAACCTGCAGCTTTTCGACACAGACAGTGTCCAGAGTCCCTGCGCTAGGCGCCAACATATGACACCATAACTGAAAAACTCCCCTATAGTATTTGCTGACATTCAACACCTGCATACTCTCATTCTTCTTGTCTTTGCTTATACCTCTCGGAAGTTTTTTCCTCCACTTTCTAACTATAACACAGCATGTTAATGGATTTACTGCTCGGCCTTGGCTCGTTGGTGTGTATTGACCCACATGTAAAAGTCCTGGTGATGTTAGCATGGGGAAGGTGAGGCCAAGTGCAGGAGAGCAATGAGGAACACATGGGACTAAATATTGATTGAGCTCTGACATTGATTTAGCTCTGCTTGATTCACAATACCAGGCCACTGTATGCATGCATATAGATCCATACGTGTCCGTCCCAAAAGAGGAGCTCCTCTCTTGATCGCTCCTCCGTCTGTCTTCCTGCCTCACTCCTTGAGAGGGAAGAGAAATCAGGGGAGCCCCCTCTAGCCTCTACTCTTTTGTTTACTGTTGTTCTTTTGTTTCTTTTCATCGTTAATCCTCGAGCTCTGGCCGGGGGATGTCACGTTGTTCTGTTTTTCTCTCTCTCTCTTTCTTGCTCCCCCCTTTCCCTGCTTGTGTCTTTCCATTCTTTCTTTCTTTTCATGTGAGCAAAAGCTTGTCATCGGTGGCCTTGTCACTCTACTGAAATATTCAGTACCTAACTCCCCATTTTTGTATTAATTACCATTCTACCACTAAGACATCAGATGCTCCTCTCTCTCACTGGTGTAAGGGACACCCCCGCAGTCCCCAACCCTATGTGGGGACCTCTGGATAGTATTCTGAGCCCATTATATTATGGTTACATTTGCCTATCTAGAGAGATTTTACTCTGCATAAAAGCTGTATGAAAGGTGCAGTGTTAAGGAAGTTCATTTGAAAACGTGGCTTGCTAAGCTACAAGCTTATCATAATTGGAAGTAGTTGAACTATAGTCAAGCTATGATGTAATTTATGATTTAATCAGAGTCATATTTTTACTGGATATTTGAGTGAATGAAGGGTGAACAGGTAAATGTGTAATAAATATAACAAAACAACTTAATTTACATAGCAGTTTCTAAAATAAGATTCATTAAATAATTTTTGTGAATCTGTTCATTTACATAACCTCTTAGAGAGAGACAAAGACAAGTCAATCGTTTAAGACAAATCAGTTGGCTGCTTTCTGGTGATGCAGAGGAAACTTTTAAAAATAATTTTATTATAGAATCACATAATTGCTTTCCTACCTTTTATGTCTATAATATCACTATAATATCTATAAAATGTTATGTCTAGAATATCACCTGTAGTATCACTCTCTTTCTCCATCTGCGATACTATTTCACCTGATACAAATGCTTATGCATGACCACTTATGGGTGGGACTTCATCTTATGGATTGCAGGGGGCTCCCAAAATTTGCGAAGTGCACCACCTCTCTCTCTCTCTCTCTCTCTCTCTCTCTGTCTCTTTGGCATTCACAGAGGGGGTTGAGAGATTTGGGGAAGGAGGGGTCATGGATGGAGCCGGCAGAGGGGGTGGGGAACTGGCAAAGGTGACAGCGGGTTAAGTTCAAGGGCAGTGGCTGGGAACACAGACACATAAACAAGGCAACTGGTATGCAAGCTATAAAGACATAAAAATTAGCATGGGGGCATGTCGTACAATAAACAGCCACCATTACCTGCTTTGTTTATACAGATAAAGAATCCACTGTAAAATCTCTAGATGGCAGATGTAACGCTCAACTTCGAGGACAACCGGCAGAGATGGGGGGCCGGAGGGGAGGTGGAGGGTGGTTTATGAGGTGCTCTGAGAAACGCTATGAAAAAAAAAACACAAATCGTTGCTAATGACATTTACAAGCTCAAGAAAGCATTGTTCACAGATGCTTCACGTGCACTTTGCTAAAATGAAGGGACGAGAGAGAATGAAAAACAAAGACGCAGACTTGTTTTAATGGACTGGTACATCACTTTTTAGTGGAGTAATGGAAGGGTAAGTGGGCCTATTCCCTTTTGTGTGGACCACCAGACAAATATGTCTATGTCTGTGCAACAACATAAAGAGGCCAAGAGGTCAAATAAACAAACACAAAAAAAACATATTGGTGCACAGCTAAAGAAATGATCTGCAGATCTTAAAAAACAATTACACCGAATACATTGTTTAGCAAACTTTACTTACTCAACTACAGCTGATTCACACATACACATACAGTACATAAATGAATCAATATAAACCACTGATTAAATAAATAATGAAAGGGAAAATCTGTTACTAGCCTTTTCTCCCATGTGATTTCTCCAATCTCTCTTTTTCATCCTCTATATTCTGTGTATTGATTAAGGGAAAGAGATGTTAAGATAAAAGTCCCTCCCTACTCCACTGACAGAAAGAGAGCAAAAAAAAAAAGAGAGAAAGAAATTAAAAGATCTATAATAGTTGATAAGTTCTTCAGTAGTAGTAGTTATGTTTAATGTTTCAGCTTAATTGTGACACAATAATTCATATACCTACAGGACCAGAGTCATTGCTAAAATGAACGGCTATCTGTGTCACGCAAGAGCTTATCTCCCTTCCTCAATACCTAATTAAAAATGTCACATGTTATCATGTTTTATCTTTCTTGGTTGCACCTTATTTTACAGTAGGTGTGAGCGGGGCACAACCTAACGCGGGGCTAGTTGTAACACACATGGTTTAAAACTTTCCACACATGCCAGCATGACGAAACTTAGTGTATTTACTAGTTGCCTCAACACTATATTGAGAAAAAATTGCGCCAAAATTCAAACAACTTTGGAAGATATCACTGAACATTTAAGCATAGCAAAAGTAAATTTCTTACTTAAATTTATTTTTCCTCTGTTTTTTGTGTTTATTTAAAAACTAGACAAATCTGATATTGTTTTAATCTTACACCTGTCATTTAACAGTTGAGATAGTTCTTTAATGCTGATCTAACTGGCAGAAGACACGAGCCGGGGTTAAATCCCAGTTGCGCAGGTGGGGTGCGTTGTAACACTGCTTTACAATGTGCCTCTATTAGAACAATGCTATTACATTCTATACTTTTATGAATTCTATTGAGAAACCATGAGAAAAAGGTGAATAATGACAGAGTCAATGTTCAGAAATTATTAATTATTATTATGTTTTGAAATATGTTGTATATCTGTGTCAGTTTGTCAAACTCAAAAATGCGTTTATTTTTAATTATTAAAAAATAACATTTATATGAAATAAATAAAGTGTTTTATATGAAAAAGTTAATAATTGTATTTTATTGACAAAATATTTTGGTTTGTTCAAGTGTCTTGTATATTTTTTTTTATTAGGTCAGATAACATTTTAAGCTGTCATATGCTCATGTTACAATGTGTCCCACCTATGGGGTATGTTGTCACATTTCACTTCCATTCTTTTGAGGTAAATTAAGAAAAAAGTATACACTATTAATGAAACAAAACCACATAATTGTACTAGACATGTGGGAAATTAAAATGTGGGAAAAAATAAATACTCTGAACCCTAAGTGGATTTACACAAACTGAGAAAGTCAAAAAAGTGTTAGGTTGTGCCCCGCTCTCCCCTACGTGTACTTTCAGTGTACTTACAAGTACTGGTTAATATAAGGTAACTACATGGGTTAAGGTTAGGTGTAGGGGTAGGTTTAGGGTTAGGGTTAGTAGGAAGTTATTAACCAGTTATTGTACATAGTATGTACATGGGGAACAGGACTGTAAAATAAAGTGCCACCACTTTCTTTTATCCAGTTAACACTGTGCTAAGCTAACAGGATACACTGTTAGCTTGCTAAGCAAAGACCAAAACACAAATGGTCATTTTTATTTTGACTATTTTTAGCTAAATATAATATGAAATGCAATTTCAAAGACATAAATATGTTTTTGATTAAGATTAAATACATTGTAAATTGATTTTCTATCTTTTCAACTCAGGTAGAGTAGGCATAAAAAGTTATCTCAGCCCAATGGAGTCCAAGGTGTATTGGTTAACAGCCTTCTTAGGATAAAAATCAACAACAATAAAATAAAAAAAATGTTTCTGTATTTTATCACTCTTTCACTGTCAGTACTGAATGCTGTCCCAGTGAGAGCGCAGCTTCAAGGCCTCGATCACTCAGCACACAAAGTCATTATAAGGGAAGCATTTTCATCAAAACACTGGTATTGCTTTCATACCAGCATGTTATGGTTTGAAAAAAGGCAGAGCTTTTCCGGGTCAGGTCAGGTTTCTCCTGGCAGTGGAAGTTAATGAGTGTCCAGTGTATACACTAATAAGGTGTCAGGGTTCATTTTAGCCTGCCGCTCCCAGCTGCCCTCTCCGCACATATGGAGCCCCACTATCAAGATCGTTGCCATGCCAGCCAGGAAGATTTGCATATATGTTATCTATTTAAATAAATTCTCAGGGTTTATAAGCGCTATAATGCATCTTGGCTATGCTCAGCTCATTGCTAATTTATAGGCAGTCTACTGTGTCTGGGGCTGATGACACCATCTGAAGCATGTAGTCTAGACGACATTGAACCCACTGTCCGTGGGGTAATTGTTTTATGCAAATGAAAAATCCAAGGGTGACATGTTCCTCGTGCATCCGTGTAATTTGATTGAGGTGTGCTAAGACTGCTGCCAGCCCGGTATGCCTTTACTTTATTATTATTGTTATTATGGTGATTATGATTGTGTGCAGGCTGGCGGGTAGAGGGTTGGGTTCTGCTGCCGGCTGGATGGAGAGAGAAGGATCTCAGAGCCTTAGGGTTGCATCTCCTCGCAGCCTTTGTGTCATAGATAATGCACATAGAAAATATGCTGGCTCTTCATGCTGTATTCATGGCTTGATGGATTTTTCCAATATTACATGCTTTTGTTTTTCGTGCCAGTGACAACTGGCAAAACAAATGACAATGGCAAATCGTGTCGTTGTAATTTGATATTTTACCGTCTGTGGGAAAGTTTAACGGGGCTTGTAGTAGGTAAGTGTGTGTTGAATGGAGCAGAACAAAATATATATATATATATAATATTAAATATTAAAATAGTGTAATAGTGAGAGCTCTCTGATGTTTTTATTCAGACAATTTTATTCATATAAAATCTTTAAATATAAATATGTAATAATATAATATATACTGTATATTAGTGAAATTCAAAAGATTTACTGTAGTTTTGTGTGAAACATTATTTATTTTTATAAAAAAAAAAAATCATCATAGCATTCCTTCAAATTTGACCAATTTTATTTATTTATTTATTTGTTTGTTTATTCTGTCTGTGCATCACTGCACTAGCTTTTCCATGCATTGTACTGATACAAAGATTTCCTTAAACACTTGTGCCATTTCAGCTGGCAGAGTAGAGAGCGACAATGTAGATGTTTTATGTGTGAGGTGACCGTATTTCTATTGGGTGAGGTGAGGAATGGCTGGGGTTCTCTGTGCCTCTCCCTGACCTTTCACGCTGCCCTGCTCTGCATACGCAGCTAACTAATAACGACCCCTTTAATTATCAGAACCAAGTGCATGCAGCAGCAGACCAGACGATCATAAATCTCAGCCAGAGACAGCACAGGCCCAAGGACAGAGTAGAGTTCTCACCGCTTACACCCCAGCTACACTGCAAGCGAGACAAACTAGAGTGCTCCCATTATAATAAACAATGCTGGCTGTTCACTCGCTTTCAGTGTAGACAACTTTGCTGATTATAATGACAGCATTCTAGTACATGCAGTGTTATAATTCCCCAGATCTGCACTTTTGATCCATAGTCATGACAGCAACACAAAATAGCATCACACATCCAGCTCTCTCTCTCTTTCCCTTTGTCTTTCTCTGGTATTCTGTTATTCACATGGGGGAATCACATTGTATTCACGTGACAGCGAGGTTCATCACTACAGAGCATGACCCCGGTGTCTGGGAGAGAAGGCTCTTTGTTTGGCCGACAGGCGTTTCAGTGACGCTCTATTGTCAGAGAGACAGGACTTTAAGAAGAAAGGCCATTAATGTGCACAGGGGGCTGCCAGGTTCAGCTCTGCTGAAGGCTTCTGATTTAAACATGCAGAGAGAGGGGTAATTACTGTTTAGGTAGTCATACGATTAACGGTCAATATGAGACTGCACTAAACTGTGAGCGAATACTGATTCATGGTGACAATTTTAAACTAAACCAAAAATATATAAACAGATATAGTTAATTCATAATAATTATTATATCCATGTAGTTATTATTCAAAAAGTTTGCACAATATAAATATAGTACAATTAATAAATGTATAATTAATATGATTACATTTTTGTTGCTATTTTTATTTCATTATATATATAATGAAATATATATAATTATTATTATTATTTGTGCTGTAATTAAAGTAATAAATGTCACACTGAGTGACAGTCAAATTGCTATGTAATTTAAACACTAACACTTCAATGAATTTCATGTCAGAAGTATTTATGTCTTCATTAAGCACTTAAGAATGATGTCCAGTCCATGAGTCTCTAGAGTCTTCTACCTCTAAAAACTCAACATGTTAAGACTAGAAATAGATAGATAGATAGATGGATGGATGGATTGCTCTAATGGTGGTTCTGCCTCTGCCCCTCGAGACACACCAGAGTGACATTTCTCACTAGGTCATAGTCAACACCATCCCCACCCACCTGACCCTGAGAGGTCAGTCTGTTCCACCATGACGGTCACAACTGAATCTGCATACTTGCTCTACATACTTGCACATAGATGAAGTTAGACATTTCCACACAGTCTGGTGAGGATATAAACATGTTTATTTGTAAAAGATATTAAGAAAGTTTAGGTTGTCCACTCATTACATACTAATAAAGCTCTTCCCAAGAGTACTTAATTTATCACTGGTCTGAGTGTCAGAATTTTTTGTGTTCAGTTTAAAAAAAACTCTACTTACCATCTCCATATAAACGAGTTGGGAAAGAGAGAGGAAGGACAGAGTGAGGGGTGTGGCCTGTCTGTAAGTGACAGGGATGAATAGCAGGACTGTGGGGTGGGATGTGCTGGCCTTCTGCTGACCCTCCTCTGGCCAGTGTGTGGATTCAACATGACTAGGTAAACACACTGCTGGCCTTGTCAGAGAGGAGGCCCCGCCACTGGTTTATATCATATACACATCTAACCCTTAGCAGAAACTAACATTGCCAGAGAGAAAGAAAAACATCAGGAGACTGCGTGGAGCATTATTACATTTAAAGGAACTGAGGATATTTGATTTTGTATGTGCATATTTACATAATAGATTTTTTTCTTTATTTTATATAGTACAGGCCTTACATTAAGGCAGGTTAAAAGTAACATTTTAAGAATAAGCATTGTACATGAACATTTAAGCTTTTAAAGCTGTTCCGTCATGATGTCAATTTGTAGGCCAACTTTGTGGGCTAATTCACCATTGGTTCCCTCTGGGTTTTGTAATGGGATTTTAGAATGTAAATGTTCAGTATGTGAGTAAAATAAGGTTATGGTGAATATTAGTATAACAGATTTTCCTGTTTTGTTTATGTATATGTACATGTATATGCAGCAGTGAACCGTGAGTCTTGGACCTTGGCCCTCTCACCCCCTTTTTTCTCTGGGAAAAAGGTAAACTAAGCCTAAAATCAGCCTTAAAGCCTTAAAGGGTTAGTTCACCCAAAAATGAAAATTAGCCCATGATTTACTCACCCTCAAGTCATCCTAGGTGTATATGACATTCTTCTTTCAGACTAATACAATCAGAGTTATATTAAAAATGTCCTGGCTCTTCCAAGCTTTATAATGGCAGTACGAAAAATATCCATATTTAAAACTTTATAAAGTAACATATCTAGCTTCCGCCAGATCAGAAAAAAACGTAACTGTCGTAAGACGTAGCTTAAGCATTTTGAACTGTGAGAGGCACTACACTTTTTCCATAAATTGAATATGGAAGGCAGTCTGGTGGAAGCTAGATAATTTACTTTATAAAGTTTTAAATACCGATATTTCTCTTACACAAACGCAACGCTTTGCTTCAGAAGGTCTTTATTAGCCCCCCGGTGCCGTGTGGAGCAGTTGATGCATATGATGGATAGATGCACTTTTATGGAAAAAACAAAGAAACAATTCACTGCCATTATAAAGCTTGGAAGAGCCAGGACATTTTTAATATAACTCTTTTATTCGTCTGAAAGAAGAATGTCATATACACCTAGGATGGCTTGAGGGTGAGTAAATCATGGGCTAATTTTCATTTTTGGGTGAACTATCCCTTTAAAGTCAGCTTACAGTGTTCTCTTTTATAATACTGCATGTTACCTTTGACAAGAAATGCCACAAGCAAACATCAGAGTGAGTGTGAAAGTGAAAGTTATCACATATCACAATAATGCAAATCATCATTACAAATAATTGCATCACACAATCAGTGTGTTATTTCAACGGAATATGGTGACAACTGGCCACAAAACCATCAAATTAAACAAAATTTAATGTAAACCGGTGCATCATGATAGCGCTCAGACCAAAGCACACATTAGCAATACTTCCACATGTTTATAATAAATCACATCATTAGACTGGCACAGCAGCCGATTAAATATATGTAACAGACCGTATTAAACTCATGATTTGGGGAAAATGTAACTATTATGCAGAATTACAGCAAATGTGCATGGTCACTCAGATAGTAAATTCACAGACTGACCAGTAATAACAAAATAACAGTTTTCTCAACTAAAGCTTAACAAAACTTACCCAAACAGCAAACAATTCCAGCAGTAAAGCTTTATCTTCTTGACTGATACTGTCATCCAGTTGTATCGCTTATAATTGCTGTGGTTGTAATGCTTTCAAAAGCTTTGGCTTTCTGCTCAAAATTAAGCTCTGGTGTTTTCCGATCTCCCTCTTTTCTTTAAAAGTTAATCTTGAAAACGGCGGAAATAATAAATTAGCAACGTTGTCCTCCTCATTATTGTTGCTTGCAGTTTCCATAGCGAATAGCGCTAGCTATTTTAGCGTTTTTTCCCGATCGTGTTCCTCACAGGGGCCGGAACGCGCGATAAGTCCCATCCATTAAAAGGAACGATGTGATTGGTCAATTTTCCTGTCACTTGAAATTCGCCTGTCATTGACTTGTTATGGCTTGGCCCTCTTTAATTTCACAGCTGAACCACCAATCGCAGAGCTGAAAGCGTTAGGCGGAAAAAACCTTATATGGAGTAAACAGACGTCTATACAACACAAAACAAACTGAATTGGCAGATTTGAAGGGTTTATTTTCTCAAAAAGATTTAGATGTTTATTGTCAAATTATAAACTACTAAAATAACATTAGAACTGAAGACTTTTTATTAAAAAAGTTTTTAAACTTAAACCTAGAGGGCCCTGACGGTTACCCCCTGGTATATGTATACACTCACCTAAAGGATTATTAGGAACACATTACTAATACTGTGTTTGACCCCCTTTTGCCTTCAGAACTGCCTTAATTCTACGTGGCATTGATTCAACAAGGTGCTGAAAGCATTCTTTAGAAATGTTGGCCCATATTGATAGGATAGCATCTTGCAGTTGATGGAGATTTGTGGGATGCACATCCAGGGCACGAAGCTCCCGTTCCACCACATCCCAAAGATGCTCTATTGGGTTGAGATCTGGTGACTGTGGGGGCCATTTTAGTACAGTGAACTCATTGTCATGTTCAAGAAACCAATTTGAAATGATTCGAGCTTTGTGACATGGTGCATTATCCTGCTGGAAGTAGCCATCAGAGTGGTGCATGGTGGTCATAAAGGGATGGACATGGTCAGAAACAATGCTCAGGTAGGCCGTGGCATTTAAACAATGCCCAATTGGCACTAAAGGGCATAAAGTGTGCCAAGAAAACATCCCCCACACCATTACACCACCACCACCAGCCTGCACAGTGGTAACAAGGCATGATGGATCCATGTTCTCATTCTGTTTACGCCAAATTCTGACTCTACCATCTGTATGTCTCAACAGAAATCGAGACTCATCAGACCAGGCAACATTTTTCCAGTCTTCAACTGTCCAATTTTGGTGAGCTTGTGCAAATTGTAGCCTCTTTCTCCTATTTGTAGTGGAGATGAGTGGTACCCGGTGGGGTCTTCTGCTGTTGTAGCCCATCCGCCTCAAGGTTGTGCGTGTTGTGGCTTCACAAATGCTTTGCTGCATACCTCGGTTGTAACGAGTGGTTATTTCAGTCAAAGTTGCTCTTCTATCAGCTTGAATCAGTCGGCCCATTCTCCTCTGACCTCTAGCATCAACAAGGCATTTTCGCCCACAGGACTGGCCCATACTGGATGTTTTTCCCTTTTCACACCATTCTTTGTAAACTCTAGAAATGGTTGCGCGTGAAAATCCCAGTAACTGAGCAGATTGTGAAATACTCAGATCGGCCCGAATGGCACCAACAACCATGCCACGCTCAAAATTGCTTAAATCACCTTTCTTTCCCATTCTGACATTCAGTTTGGAGTTCAGGAGATTGTCTTGACCAGGACCACACCCCTAAATGCATTGAAGCAACTGCCATGTGATTGGTTGATTAGATAATTGCATTAATGAGAAATTGAACAGGTGTTTCTAATAATCCTTTAGGTGAGTGTATGTGTGTATATGTACAGTGGTGGTCAGAATTATTGGCACCCCTGGTAAATATGATCAAATATGGCTGTAAAAAATAAATCTGCATTGTTTATCCTTTTGATCTTTTATTTTAAAAAATCACAAAAATCTAACCTTTCATTGAAGTAAAAGAATTGAAAGTGGGGGGTAAATCACATTATGAAATAAATGCTTTTCTCCAAAACACGTTGGCCACAATTATTGGCACCCCTAGAATTTTTTATGAGTAAAATATCTCTGAAGTATATTCCCATTAATATTTGTCACATGTCTGTCCTGTCTAGCACATGTGGTGTTTTGGGTTCTCTGTGTCATGTGCGTTCCTGTCTGTAGTCTTGACCCCATCCTTTTGTCATCTGATTAGTGATTCATTTGTCCCACCTGTTGTTCCTCGTTACCTTTTTTGTCTCCTATTTAATCTCCTTCCGTTTTCTGTACTGTGCTGGTACGTTGTCTGATGGTTTCTGTTCCCGACTTCTTGATCCTGGTTTGTTTCTGTCCTCACTCCTTTTATTTTGTACCTGGACGTGACAAATATTTACATCTTTTAGCACACCAGGGTGACTAGGAACATGAAATTGTCCAGCTATGGATGTCTTGTTCCACAGGAGTAATATTTTGTGCTTCACAAAATAGAAAGTGGCTGTAGGAAAATAGCTAAAGCATTGAAAATTCCCATTTCCACCATCAGGGCAATAATTAAGAAGTTACAATCAACTACAGATGTTACGAATCTGCCTGAAAGAGGATGTGTGTCTATATTGTCTTAATGCACGGCAAGGAGGAACATTTGAGTGGCCAAAGACTCTCCAAGGATCACAGATGAATAATCGCAGAGATTAGTTGAGTCTTTGGGTCAGATAGCCTAAAAAAAAAAATCTAACAACCCCTACATTACCACATGTTGTTTGGGAGGGATTCAAGAAAAATCCTTCTTGCTCATCTAGAAACAAACTCCAGCATATTCAGTTGTCAGACACGACTGGAAATTCAAAATGGACCTGGTTTTGTGGTCAGATAAAACTATAAAAATAGCTTTTTGGAAGCAAATCCACGAGATGGGTTTGGTGCAAACAGGGATAAAAAGTACCCCATGGCACCGGTTAAAAATACAGCTGGATCTTTAATGTTGTGGGCCTATTTTTTTGCTGGAGGTCCTGGACATCATAGTTTCTAGCGAATACCAACAGATAAAAAATCAAAACCTGATGGCCTCTGCTAAAAATCTTATAATGGGCTGTGGGAATCTGAAGGATCTGGAGAGATTCTGTATGGAGGAATGGTCTCAGATCTCTTGTCTAAACTCATCAGGCATTATAGGAGAAGACTCAGAGCTGTTATCTTGACAAAAGGAGGTTGCAAAAAGTATTTAATTAAAGGGTGCCAATAATTGTGGCCAACATGTTTTGGAGAAAAGCATTTATTTCATAATGTGATTTACCCCCCACTTTCAATTATTTTACTTCAATGAAAGGTTAGATTTTTGTGCATTTTTTTAATAAAAGATCAAAAGGATTTTTACAGCCATATTTGATCATATTTACCAGGGGTGCCAATAATTCTGACCACCACTGTATATGTTATGTGCTTTGAAAATGTAAGTTGCTACATGAGAATAAATTCAGATCCCCTATTTGATCATGGCCCCTGGAATCATTCTAACCGTTCCAAAACTTCCCCCCTTTCCCCCTGAATCACCCCTTATCGGCAGCCCTGTTTACATTTTAGAAATGACTGTTTGTAACCACAGACCTTTTTTACTCATTAATCGAGAACCAATATTATAAACACGCATTAGAACATATAGCTAAAAATGCTAAATCTTTTCCAAATTTTAGGGCTACAAACTGAACAGCAGTATTTGATTTAAATGTGTGGACCTCACTATTCAGGTCAATAAATCAATCAAGGGGTCATCCAGGTGTCAACAGCCAATCATATTAAAGTAGGAGGAGCCTAAATGCACTAAGCCTTTCCCTTTATTCTTCCCTTAAAATAATACCGCCACCCTACGAGGAGCTCATTATGTTTGGGCAAGAGAAGTGTTCTCTAAATTTAATCCATCTTTCTCTGTTTTTCTCCCTCTCTCCATCCATCTCCATTCTTGCATTTCACCTCAACTTTTTTATATCCTTTCTGTCTAGACATCTCCAAGCAGAGGTAAAGGAGGAAGGCCAATTACAGAGGTTACAAGCTGCGCCGCAATTAAGGAAATGTACAGTTCAGCAGAGTTCAGGGATTAAAAAGGCCGTCAAAACTAGAGAGCCCTGTAAAAGTATGACTCATAATTTTTGCACAGTAAAGCCACCGCAAATGGCCGTGTCAGTGATAAGGCATCTTTTATATGTTGAGTGGGCCGGGGCCTGTGTGAAATAATTTACTCACGCGACAGAGCAGTAAACAAGATTACATTAAGGTGATTGTTTAACCCTTTCACTCGTCACATGTCCACAAATTACTGACAGTGGCAGGTTTAAAAGAGCCAGATAAAATGCATTTGCAAGCATAAACCACTTCAGAGTCTCGCGCAATGGCGTACATGTGTCATTCTCATCCAGAATTCGGCAGTGTGGATGAACTCCTTGGCAGGGGAGGTGGACCTGGGGTCTGGCGTTAACCACCCTTAAAACCTTGAGACAAGCGAGGGAGGATGCAGGTTGTGATCTTAATTTCATCCGCCGCTCTAAACTGTTTCACAGCCTGTAGAAAGGTTGACTCAGCGTTCTGCGCGGGCGTCCCATGACAGTGGCGAGATGAAGAGCTGCAGTAGAAGGCTTTCAGCTCCTTACAGAAAGTAGCTCTGTTAGATCCATTGACCTCTGCTGGACAAGGACTCTCTGTCTACACATCTGGCCCCCCTCTTTCCCCCACCTTGTGCTAGGAGAAAGAGAGCGAGGCAAGCGGGAGGGGGGGTTGGCAGTAGGGTGTCCTGGGAGCGGCTGGCGGACAGGATGATGTATTTGGGAGAGTGGAGCAGCTGTCCTGTTGGGCCGGAGTGCAGAAGGGCTGTAGCAGCGTGGCCTCATAAAGAGAGGAGACTGGCCCCTGACATCCCAGCCTCTCTCGGATATAGAACAGAGACACACTGCCAAAAAAAGATACACATACTGTCTGCAACTTGATTAAGTTACAGTAGAGGCGAAGAGGGATATGAGAGAGTGTTTATTTTGCCTCAGCTTGCTTCTGCTCTTGCCAGAGCCCTGTCTTCTTTTGCCTCACCGCAAGCTGATCTCTGTTCTATCTATCAGCCCTCTACAACGCCAAGGTCAAAGGTCAGACAGCTTCATGGGTGGCAGGCTGGCTGAGGAGTGACAGTAAACCTCACTGTATCAAAACCCGATTATGTTGTCTGGTGTAAACCCATGTTTTTGGAGGTTGTTAACGTCTTTCTTATTGGATGTCTTTCTTCACTGGTGAAGGAAAAAAAAAATAAACAAGTTCCTTTATTTTTCTTTCCACATTTAGGGTTGTAAATCTATTTAAAATGCTATAAGATTAAGAAATCAAATGTTATGCTGATTTATTAATCAAATTAATGACATACATTCACATATATCAATATTTGCTTTATATTTGTATTTATTTATATTTTTATATTTGTATTATTCCAAAACAAGATGATTCAAACACGTTACATTATTTTCATATTTTCAACATTTTGAATCTTTGGAATATTTTATACATATTTTATTTATTTATTTTGGCAGAAGAGTAAATCATTGGATTTGGACTGGATATATACCGATCAGGCATAACATTATGACCTAATATTGTGTTGGTCCCCCTTTTGCTGCCAAAACAGCCCTGACCCGTCGAGGCATGGACTCCACTAGACCCCTGAAGGTGTGCTGTGGTATCTGGCACCAAGATGTTAGCATCAGATCCTTTAAGTCCTGTAAGTTGCGACATGGGGCCTCCATGGCTCGGACTTGTTTGTTCAGCACATCCCACAGATGCTCGATTGGATTGAGATCTTGGGAATTTGGAGGCCAAGTCAACACCTCAAACTGGTTGTTGTGCTCCTCAAACCATTCCTGAACCATTTTTGCTTTGTGGCAGGGCACATTATCCTGCTGAAAGAGGCCACAGCCACCAGGGAATACCTTTTCCATGAAAGGGTGTACATGGTCTGCAACAATGCTTAGGTAGGTGGTAAGTGGTAGGTGGTACATGTAATCCACATGGATGGCAAGACCCAAGGTTTCCCAGCAGAACATTGCCTAAGGCATCACACTGCCTCTGCCGGCTTGACTTCTTCCCATAGTGCATCCTGGTGCCATGTGTTCCCCAGGTAAGCGACGCACACGCACCCGGCCATCCACGTGATGTAAAAGAAAACGTGATCCAGTTCTGATGCTCACATGCCCACTGTTGGCGCTTTCAGCGGTGGACAGGGGTCAGCATGGGCACCCTGACTGGTCTGCGTCTATGCAGCCCCATACTCAACAAACTGCGATGCACTGTGTATTCTGACACCTTTCTATCAGAACCAGCATTCATTTCTTGAGCAATCTGAGCTACAATAGCTTGTCTGTTTAATCAGATCACACGGGCCAGCCTTCTCTCCCCACGTGCATCAATGAGCCTTGGTCGCTGGTTCACCACTGTCCCTTCCTTGGACCACTTTTGATAGATACTGACCACTGCAGACCGGGAACACCCCACAAGAGCTGCAGTTTTGGAGATGCTCTCACTCGTTCAGCCATCACAACTTGGCCCTGTCAAACTTGCTCAAATCCTTATGCTTGCTACATATGCCCATTTTTCCTGCTTCTAACACATCAACTTTGAGGACAAAATGTTCACTTGCTGCCTAATATATCCCACCCACTAACAGGTGCTGTGATGAAGAGATAATCAGTGTTATTCATTTCACCTGTCAGTGGTCATAATGTTATGCCTGATCGGTGTGTATATATATATATATATATATATATATATATATATATATATATATATATATAATAGAAAGTGTTTTTTCAGCTTCTTGAACCATAAGTGGCTTGTTTTTAGATGTTGTGTCAGAGTTAAAAAAGTAGTTGGAGAAACTCTCAGGGGGGAAAGTGTCTTAAACTCTGCTTCAATGCTGGTAAAATCCATTATTAAGAATTAAGATTTTTTATTGCATTTTTTGATTATTATTAATTTGACTAAATGAATATTAACACACAACCCCATTAAATTAAAGATTTAAATTCTAAGTGTTTTTGTTTGCCTAGAGCAAAATAGCCAGCTCTCTCTCTCTCCTGTCTGTGAACACTCTCAATGTGCCAAGCAGAGGCGCTGTGACACGCTCCCACAAGGCCTCTCATTAGAAACAGAGCTGTCTGGCAAGCTGGACCATAAACTTTAGAGAGGTCACCCCCATCCTGTTCTTCTGCACTGTAAACAAGCAGAAAGGTTAGTACTGTATCCATCTGACACTCTCTTATCTCATTAGAAACAAAGGACATGGCGCTAAGTGCTCTGACAACAGCAGTCATAAAGCAGAGCTCTTCTGAAAACTCCCCCCTAGATAGTCTTTCTGTGTGACTTTGGGTTGGGGGTGTTTACTGCATGTGTTGCTTGTTTGTGTGTGTGTGGACTCATGTTTGTGTGTATCTGGGCACTAGTTTGCTTACAGTTTGTTTAGCTAACTACATGATGCAATACAGTCCCATAATGCATTATTTTGACTGACATCACTCCTGCTTAGCATAAAAGCTAATTTTAGCATAAAAGCTAATTTTACTTATTTACTCTGCTGTTCAAAAGTTTGTGGCCAGTAAGTTTTTTTAAAGAAATTAATACTTTAATTTTGCAAGTATGCATTAAATTGACCAAAAGTGACATGTTAAATTGTTCAGCAAACACTGTTTCCAACATTAATATTAATTAGAAATGTTTCTTGAACACCAAATCAGCATATAAGAAAAAAATTCTGAAGGATCTTGTGACTAAGACTGGAGTAATGATGCTGAAAATTCAGCTTTGCCATCACTGGAATAAAACTTAAATAGATAACTTTAAATATTTAAATAGAAAACGGTTAATTTAAATTGTAATACTTTTTCACATTATTAATATTTTTACAGTATTTATGGGTGAGACTTTTTTGGAAAATCATTTTTAAAAAATGGTATTGACCCCAAAGTTTTGAACGGTAGTGTACTTTCTTATGCAGCATGTCTTTGCTGTTTTTACAGTTGATTAATTGATGTTATTCCAAAGAAGATAACCTCTTCCTGCAAAATGTGTTTTTTAACCCTTTATCGCTGACTTCACATAGGCTATGTGGGCTATTGGATAATGTTAACCATTGTTTTACCATTGTTAGTGATTGCTTTATCAAACTTTTTTTGTCTGACTTTTTGGTTTGTCTCCATTCTATGATTTAAAAAAAAAAAAAATAATAATTAATAATATTATGGATGTACAATGGGCTACAAACAGCAGCTCACATTCACTTTATAGGTGAAGTGTGTAATTTATGTACCGTTTTGATCCCTCTTTCTGTAATCATGATCTAACAACTGTTATGTGTTTCAATATGCTGTATTGCCCAATTTGTTTAAATGCAATGGATCACAAATTTTGAATATATAAAAATGCCATACAGTCACATTTCTATGCAAATGTTCCACTGTCTCTAATACAGTCACTGGTGTTGTTAACCCCTTTTTCATAGACTTTTTTTCCCTTCAGTACTGGCTTGTACGGATTCACTTAACTGCGCAGAGACACGCGCACATACCGTTGTACATGTCACTTCTTTTGTAAAGACTGCTCCTTTAAAGAATGTGGCTTTGCTAAGTTTCTCTCAGGTATAGATTCATTAGTTTTTGGCCTCTTGCTGCCTGTCTTCTGGTTTGCTGACTGCTAGCGGAAAAAGCCATTTAGCCCTCTGAATGTCAAGGTTAGTGCGCGTTGTCCTTGTCATCAGTCTCGGCGGCAGAAGGTCAGGGATAAGCTTTCCTCAAATGGGCAGCGTCAAA
Source organism: Rhinogobio ventralis (assembly GCA_039654625.1). Classification (NCBI taxonomy): domain Eukaryota; kingdom Metazoa; phylum Chordata; class Actinopteri; order Cypriniformes; family Gobionidae; genus Rhinogobio; species Rhinogobio ventralis. The sequence goes on from CM077204.1 coordinate 24,098,217, forward strand.
CAAAAGGGAGGCTGACTTAACTGGCCCAGAGAAAGAAGACCTTCTCTTTCAGTCGATAAACAATCCACTGGGCAAAAGCTCTCAGCAGCGTTAACCCCTAAACCGCTGGCCTTATAGTGACAGTCTGTGTGTGTTGGTATGAAGGCCATGGTAGTTGAAAAGCTCGCCAAGGAGGGTAATGTTTCTCCACGGTGCACTATAGAGCAAAGTTGATCAATGCACAGTTAATATATTCATCGGCCAAATTAAATAATCATCTTTGTCGGGGGGGGGCGGGGGTTAAAATAAATATGTAATCATTTCTTAATTGGAGGGCTGTAAAAATCAAATTCTGTTACAGAAAACAGCAGGGCGAAAAGTCATGAATATATTTCTGTCTATCAGTTCGATCAGGTAGAGAGACATGTGTCCGCCACACCTCTATCTAAACAGACATGGAAATGTCATCTCCCGTGTGGTCCTGGCTAGCTCAGATCTCACTCAGCCAAAGGTGGCTCTGCGGGGAGACATAACATATCATCTTAACTGTCTCACAACAGCCAAAATGGCCAAAACTCATAAAAGGAGCTTTGGGCTGTCAAACAGGGTACAACACATGCTCTGCCCTTGAACATCCAGTCTAAGCTTTCTTCCTGTTAGCATAATACAACATATGCTATGTGCTGTTATGCTAACTGTTACAGCGCTAGCAACGCAAAGGTCATTGTTTTGATTCCCAGGAAACACATGAAATGATAAAATGTATACCTTAAATGCATTGCAATGTTTTTTTTCAATTGTAAACTGTACCAGAGGTGAGATGAAGACCACCTTATCAAGTGGACTCGGGTGAAGTTTGCTGGTGCAGAGCCAAAATGAACTGAACAGTGTCAAACTGGGTCCAGAAGCCTTTAAAAATTCTCTGAATAAAATCTGCCAAATGCATAGAAATGTAAAACATTTACATAAACACATATACAATGCCTAGTGGCTGTAGACCTTTCTGACACTCACATTGTGATGTAATTTAATGTCATTTGAAGAAAAACTAAAGAAGTCTGCTGCTGCTGCTGCTTTTAATGTTGAACCTATTAAAGTGTGAACCTGCCCTTAGACATACACATAAGTTTCCTTAAATAAAAAAACAAGCATTCATTCATTCATTCATTTATTCATTTGTGCATTTCTTTCTTTCACCTTAACTAGGAGAGAGAGGGAGCAGATGGTAATGCCCCATAAATTTTACTTTAGGTTGACCAAAGACCGCATGGACAGGTACCATGTTAAAACAAACAAATAAGCAGAATGATTATTTTGAACTCATTAAAATGTAAATATTACATCCGCAGCAGGAATATATCCCCAATATAAAAAAGTAATTGCACAGTTCATAGAGTATAGAGGTGCTTTTTTGGTCTTTTTTTTTTTTGAGTTTGAGAGGCCTTGATCATCATCCACTTTCTTTGTATGGCAAAAAAAAAACAAAAAAAAAAAAAAACAGCAGGGACATTTCACTAACATCAGGGTGAGTAAATGATGACAGGATTTTCGTTTTTGTGCAAACTACTCCTTTAAATGTTGCACAATTTAGGAACAGCAGTAATGTAACAATGAGCAGTTTAATAATGCATCGTCAGATTTCGTCCTGTTGTAGTCTCAGCGGTGTGGCTTGTCATTGTGCCCTTGGGAGGTCTTTGAACACACAGGCCGTGATAATCTCTGCTATCTCCGTGGCTTATTCTCCAGATCTCTCTAATGGCGCGACAGTGTCCACAGTGGCTGCAGTCATCTTAAACGGATGAAGGCAATTCCAGCGGCGGTCACGTAGTAGTGTATTCCCAGTGTCACCTTGTCATTTGGAGCCTGTTTGTGCAGTACTTCTGGTAAAACCGAGGGACGTGTGTGCGGTTCTCCGTGAAAGATCTCCTTTGCCCCCCTTCTCCATCTCCGTCACAAAGGTCTAAGCAAACACAACTTCACCCTCCTTCATTAACCTTCCCCCGATCTCTCTCCATCCATAGAATGTCTTTCTTTCTCTCACACACACACACACACTTTCTTTCATTCTTCCCTCTCTTTAGCCTCTTACAAGGTTAATGTTTGCACAGATGAACTTAATTAAGTTTTTTTTTTTCAGATGACTTTGGCAGTTTGTGTGTTTTAGATTTTTAAGAGCAAGACAGGATTATTATGCTTGAGGATCAAGCCTAATGTAAAGCAGTGGAGCTGAACTCCTTGTCTAAAGCAGGGCAATGACATTAGTAAGAGTGTCTTCTCATTAGAATAGATAATTATCAAGGATAACAGTTTGATATACCAAATTACAAAATGAATGTTTTTTAGCCCTATATATACACACACACACACACACTCAAATGTTTGGAGTTTATTATGCTTACCAAAGAAATTATTTATTTGATAAAAATAAAAATTGTGGAGGGTCTGTATCTCTTACCATTGGAGGACCTCAGCCTATAGTGTAATGGCAGTGATGTCAGTGCCCGCTGTTCAAAGTTTTATGACAGTCAGTTACAGTTTATGTTAATCAGTTTCTTGTGAATTATTAGCGCGTTGGTCTTGTGAATAAATGTTCTATATTTGGTGTTATATTGCTACTAAAGGTACAGTAGGACTGCATTGTTTGAGGAATGTGCTTTACTGCGGAAAAAAAGAGCATGAATATTTCTATTAGCTGCAAAGTATTAGTCACTGCAGGGAGCTTAACTATATTTAAGAGTACACTAAAAACTTAATTGTAATTTAATTCATTAAAATTATATGTATTTTTTTTTACCATCATTCATTAAAAAGTATTATACCATCATCATTAGGCACACAGCAGTCATATATCATTACAGTACAAGATTAATCTGGCAGCGATATTAAACGACATACAATATAACAAAATATTTATAATTAAATTAGTAATTTTCTCTTTATTCATTAAAATGCATACTATCAGCATAATTTGCATACATGCAGTTATAATAGTCATGACAATTCAAGTCTTATCATAACTGGTAAAACCTGAAAGCCAAAGAAAGAAAACATAGGTATTTTTTTTACATTCTCTAGACAATATATATCACTCAATATTACTATTATGATAATGTCGTAAATCAGTCTTACCAGTCGCAACATTTCCTTCTCCGCCTTGTCTTATAAAATAACCTTTTTATCATAGTAAAATCTACATATCGTTCCCAACAAAAGTATTGTTTAGCGTAAAACATGTTGAAGATTAGTGGACAGGCAGTCGATTCATTAAATGATAAGCTATTTCCCTCACAAAAGCGGTTTATTCAGTGTAGTGAAGCCTCACATCCATCGACATCTGTTATAAAAAACGGCCTCTGGTCTCCTTCCCTCCTTCCCTCCTTCCCTCCTTCCCTCCTTCCCTCCTTCCCTCCTTCCGTACCAGCATTAGAATAAGCCGTTACGCTTTATTTGGCTAAAGGTTGCAGGCTTGCCATCTAGTGGCTTTGGTATGGGCACATCGCTGACACCGCCTACCACTTCATGGTGGACGGCAAACACCCACGCGGACGACTAACGCAAAGATGACAGGATACAATCGAAGATCGCCAAATTACACCCAAACGAAATCGCATACTGTGATCCGACAAGCAGACTCTGCACCAGTGAAAAATGCGCCAGGTTGAAGAAGATGATTGTGATTCATTCAAGTGAATTTGTCAGTATTTATGACACATTGTTTTTGTATCTGAAGGTGTTGACCAACATAGGCAAGAAAAAAACAAGATAAATTTGTAAGAATATGAAGGCAGCAGATTGCATCCAAACACACAGTAGATTTAAACATGCTGAACAGATTTACCCAAGATAATTCCTTCATATACAAACTTTTTCTGATTTGTAGCCTGATTTGTTCCAGTATTCAGGAATCAATGCTTAATGTGTATTGTAAATGATGGCAGGGGCGTCGGACTGGGGGTAAAACCAGTACTGATTACCAGGGGAGAGAGGGCCCTTGAAAAGTCTGGGAAATATTTTATTTTACCTGGATATTTTCATTTCCTAATTAAATTTCATAATGAATGTCAGATGAAATGTAAAGTTAGTGAATTGGCTGAATAACTTGGTTGATTGACTGACTACATTTTGTATACAAAAAAGTAAAGACTATTTAAGGTCTCACGGTCCCACCCCTTGCTAATGCTAATGGTTTAGTCCATCTGCACGCATTTTGTTTATGCTAGTTAGTTGAGCATCTGGTGGAGCGCAAACTTCTGCTGTAGAAATGTCTTTCTCAAAGAAAGCCAAATCAGGCCACCAAAAAAGAAAGGAAAGACAGGAGAAAGAAAGAAAACAAAATGAGGGGAAACAATTAACTGACTTCTTTTCATAGAAAGGTGATCACAAACTAGAACATGAAATCTATAGTGCTAAACTGCTTGAACATCTCCACGATCGTTAGTGCTAAAAATGAATTGAGACAACTCATTGTTGATAAGTCCCCCCCCCCCCCCCCCGCCTAAATTAATAGGCAAAAATATCTAAAATTAGGCTAATCAGTGTCATAGGTGGCTTGGTAGCTCAGCATTAGCTACATATCATGTCAACATTATATTTATGTCAGATATGGCATGTCAGATATGACATTAATATTAGGCTACCTTCAGTGGCATTTACTGGGGTGAAAACTCCAATGTCATGAATAAGCTATCTGTTCCCTTTGGAACATGGGGGCCCATCAGGACTGCCTATGCATAGGGCCCGGGATCTTGTCCTACGCCCCTGAATGATGGCATCAGTTTTTTATGAATTTGATTTCAAATCATTTAATGTTTGCGGTATCAGTTTACACACTAAGCAATTTAGTTGTCCATTAATGCCAAAAAGAATGATTCTGAATCAAAAGCGCATTCTCTCCATGTTTCATAATGTCCTCACAGGGTCTATGACCAAACTTGACCTCTCTATGATGCCCGGCTGTTTCTGTATTGGAAAAAATGAACAGATAAATAACCCTGACCTTAATGATGACAAGGTTAGGCTGGGGTTGAATCATGTGAAAGGCCTCAGCACCAGTCACAAGGCAGATCAGAAAGCCACAGCCTCGCCCCGAGGCGACCTCTGAATCTCTGAGCCTCTTTTCAAAATGAGAACATCTCAGTGCTATTTTCTCTTTTCCTGTCATGCCTTTCAATTGACCCTTGACCTACTTGATGGAGCGCTTTAGGGTGACAGGAGAAGCACTTGTGTAACCGGCCTTCCTGGTCACCCGGTGTTGCCACACAAACATCATATTCCCAGCTCTGAATTAGATCACCCTGCTGTATTATGTGGATTTTTTAAGCATCTGCAATCCACCCGTGAAAAATTCCTGCTTGAGTTATGGTATGTGTGTTGTGATAATTTCATGCTGAGGTCCCTTGTTGTAAAGAAACTGAGTATGGTGAATGCCTGAGCCACTGACCGTCTCTAATGGTTTGTTTGTGTTTATTGTTGTGGAAGTGAGAGGAGCCACTGGGTGATACATGCAAGAGGAGGTTAAATGTTCAGCCACTGGAACTGTGCATTAATTAGTGCACCCAGGTGCCACATCACACATCAGTCCCGCACCAACACATGACTGACCAGAGACTGTATCTGCTCACCTTACTGCCCCTCTCGTTGCGTCTTCTCTATCATACTCTTATTCATCAAAGTTCACTGTACTTTTAACCAGCAGCTCGTTTTTTGGTTGTCATTTATCTAATTAATGTGTAAACTGTTTGCCTTTCTCTTCCACCAGACATTTTGTCTGTTCACACCAAGGAGGTTTATATTACCTGGAGAAAGCTATCATTGCCATTCATCTCACTGGCAGTTGATTGACTGGGGGAAGTTTGTGATTTGAAATCTTGACATGAAGGTGAGTATTTTTGGGTGTACTTCCATTTAAGAGTGATATATACACCGGTCAGGCATAACGTTATGACCACCTTCCTAATATTATGTTGGTCCCCCTTTTGCTGCCAAAACAGCCCTGACCCGTCAAGGCATGGACTCCACTAGACCCCTGAAGGTGTGCTGTGGTATCTGGCACCAAGATGTTTGCAGCAGATCCTTTAAGTCCTGTAAGTTGTGAGGTGGGGCCTCCAAGGATCGGACTTGTTTGTTCAGCACATCCCACAGATCCTTGATTAGACTGAGATCTAGGGAATTTGGGGGCCAAGTCAACACCTTAAACTCGTTGTTGTGGTCCTCAAACCATTCCTGAACCATTTTTCTGACACCTTTCTATCAGAACCATCATTAACTTCTTGAGCAATTTGAGTTACAGTAGCTCGTCTCTGTTTGATCGGACCACGTGGGCCAGCCTTTGCTCCCCACGTGCATCCCTGTCGCCGGTTCACCACTGTTCCTTCCTTGGACCACTTTTGATAGATACTGGCCACTGCAGACCGGGAACACCCCACAAGAGCTGCAGTTTTGGAGATGCTCTGACCCAATCATCTAGCCATTACAATTTGACTCGGTCAAACTCGCTCAAATCCTTAAGCTTGCCCATTTTTCCTGCTTCTAACACATCAACTTTGAGGACAAAATGTTCACTTGCTGCCTAATATATCCCACCCACTAACAGGAGCTGTGATGAAGAGATAGTCAGTGTTATTCAATTCACATGTCATAATGTTATGCCAGATCAGAGAATGTTGCTTGCAAATTCAATATTTTCATCAAAATATATAGCTAGGTTTGAATGTTTTTGCTTATAGTTTATTCAACTTTTTCCTATACACCCCATGGCACTTTGTGTGAACTATGGGAGTAACTTCCATTAAACTGTAAACAATCAGTGAAATGTTCACTCTGTGAACGCAATACTAAGCATTTTCAAAAACTGGGTACAATGAGATGACATTATTCTACATTATTCTACTTCTTCCCTTCTTCAACCATCGAACATTAAAGGAAATGTAAAAGTGTAAAAGCATTACTAAATTACTACAACAGACAATAACCCAAATAGATAGATTATTTCCGCAACTATATTATGGATGTGTGAAATATCACTATAATAATATACGTATGTTTGTGTTATGTATACGTTGCCTTAATCAAAAATGTTCATTAACTGGAACATTGAGTGATAATATTTCAAAGTGATTTCTATAATTTTCCTGCTTTAGAAATATTCCAGTAAACACTGCTAATAGGGATTCGAAGTGAAAAGGGGAGACAATTACATTTCAAAGCATCCATGTGAAAACAAACCTGGGAAGAGACGTGAGGATTTAGTGAGAAAAACGAGACATTCTTAGTGCTTTCCAGTGAATTATTCATGAGATATATCGTAAAGTAAATCGGGAGAACAGACCACAAATGTAGTTTGTATGTTGTATATAGTCTTTTTTTATACTATTACAGCGAAATATACAAAGGGGGGAAAAAAAATAATAATTAGGAGGAAAAGAATGAAAAAAGCTCTTGCCATATACCATCACATTAAAACACCAAGCGTTATGTTATTTTCCTGAATCTCAAACGCAGTAGGCATATTAGGAAAAAGGAAAAAAGTACAGAATGGAACAAGAATTTAGACCAATGACATTTCATAGTGGGTGGGGCTACCCAAGGTGACATCACCGAAACTGAAAGTCTAAAAAAAGTCACATGGCTGGTCAGGAGAAAACTCTTCAAAAAAGATTCAGCACTGGTAAAACATCTTCTATAAAATGATAGCAATACACTATCGTGATTTCTAATTGTTCTTATTGTTCTTTTGTAGTTTTTATTCATCAAAAAACCTGAAAAAAATGTATCACAGTTTCTACAAAAATATTGATAATAATAAGACATATTTTTTGAACACCAAATCAGCAGATTAGAAATTGCAATTACACAATTAAATTACATTTTAAAATATATCTGTTTTCTAATAATACTTCACAATATTTCTGTTTTTACTGTTTTTAGATTTTAACAAAAGCATTCTTGGTGAGCATAAGAGACTTTAAAAAAAAAAAAAAAAAACGACCCCAACCTTTTAGTGTACAGTATGCTATAAAATGTATTATGTCAGAATATAGAGCAATTATCAATTAATGTATAATAATTTAAAATGATTTACCGTAATATATAGAAGATGTTAATGGAGAAACATACCATGTTATGGCATCTATGTGCGACCAACAAAATGTCCTGCCACTTGTCAGGGTAATGGCTGGTCAGGACAAAACTCTCATTTAGAGCTTTTCACATTATTGTGTCAGGTCTGGTTAGTACTTTGTGTTGGATAGAGGTGGAAGATATGTATACAGAGAGGAAATGATGTCTCTTTAAAGAATCTAGAGGGGAAGAAGATAGAGCAGTAAGGAACAGTAGGGAGAGAAGATTTTAGGAATCTGTCTGTTTCTGTCTGCAAAGGAAGTGATGGAAGAGAGCAGAATCCTTTCATATCAAAGAAGTGCAGAGACAATTTAGTGATTTTTAACCCTCCACATATTCAAACACCCTTAACAGCATCTCCCTGATCCTTCTTCTCAACCGCACATTCTCACTTTCCACTATGTTATAAATTCCAGCAGAAAAGGCCACTTATTCTGTCATAAATCTCCTCTTGCCCCTTTCAAATTACAATGATGTATTTGCAAAACGACCATGCCAAGCGTAGAGAAAAAGCAGGAGCGAGAAAGAAAAAAACTCCCTATCTTCTTTCCCTATCAACATGTCGTATACAGTGGGTGGTTTGTATCTGCATACCCTTTTTTTTGCAGAGAGGGGGACGGTGTGCACCTGCAACAATGGCACTGACAGCTTCCGCACCCTGATCTCATCTGTTCCGGCCTGTGCACTCCACAGAAACTATTTAACTTTCATTAAACCGCGTTTGATATAACCTCAGAGAAGAGACGCAAGCTGCACAAATGCTCATCTGCTCCCCTTCATTCGATTTGATTCTTTTTTTCTTTCTCCCAGACTGTGCCGTTCTCGTAGTCCTTGTCTTGTATTATCCTTCTTATTCCTTCGTTTCACACTCTTTCGCTCAACTGCTCATCTAAACCCCCTCTTCCCTCTGTCAGGCCTGTTCTGACTGACTAAATGGCAGATCTTTGAAGCGGTGGTTAGATTTCTTCATGCCTTTGTACTTGTTTCATAGTGTTGAAACAGTGATTCATGTACAGCTCACACAGCCTCCATTAATTTCATGTAATGTAGCTTTTATCTCGCTCGCTGGGACAACTATCTCCAGCACTGTCTCTCGGGTCAGCATATTGCTCACAGACTATTGCTTTCTCTCTCTGTTACTCTCTTCCTTCTTGTTTTTATTCTTTGCTCTTTTTTTTTACTCAGGGCTGGCCTGTGGGTTTGTGGGACCTCAAAATGGCCATAACATAATAACATCCGAACTTTTGCAACATGATGAGTGTTTTTTTTACATTGTACATATATGTAAAAAGCCATGTCTATCATATCAGACCCTGAAAAAATTGTTTTGATAAAAAACAGGGGAAAAAACTACTAAAATCTATTTTGTATCTTTAACATATACTGACAACCACCATAATAATGCAGATGGTAAAAGAGGAAGCCACATGAAGAATCATCACAAGTAGCTTTTCCACAAGCTGAATTACAGAAGGTGTACAGAGTCACTCACGCAAACACAAAACACCATAATGGTTACACACAGCACTAAAACAATTAAACAACAGAAGATGTAACATAAAACGCAAATGTGCACAACTGAAAACAAAAACTATTAAAGGCAAAATATATAAGATTTTTGGATTTAAAATATCAAAACCACAAGAACAATCTTATATATTTTGTTGACTTGTTTACTTACAATATCCCAAATGTTTCCAAGAATGTTTAAATCCATCCGTGTCCGTGCATCGCCTATCAATGACATACCTGTGTTACCCTCGATTTCCAGTTTTATTTTGTAGAAACCATGGAAACACCAAAGACGCTTTAATATATGATGTGTTTTATTAGACAGGTTAGCAAATTTTTGAATACATTTATTGACAGAAAACGAATCATTGTTATATAGCTCAACACAGCTTATATAGCTTACCGCGAATACCATGTTTTCCCATGCCTAATATCGATACTGCAGTGTAGCACAGAGTAACATTATAATAACTTTCAACACACTCAAATGTATCTAATATGATGTGTTACCCCACATACGGATGACTGGAAGAAGCGAAAGCATTCGTAATAAAAGCTCCACTACTCTCAAGCCATGTATCGCGCTTGTCTCATTAGCAATCACTCCAGCGTCCTCTTTCCGCTCAAACAGCTTTTAGCCCCTGCTTCATACTACAGTAACGTTAATAAATCTTTAATAAATTAGCTCATCCATGAGTATGATTTCTGCCCGAGCCCCATCGGATACAATCAATCTGTTATCAAGCTATGCCTTTGTTTTAAATAAGCGACCTCTAGAGGCGAATATTACATATTGTGCCTTTAAGAAACTTAAAAATACTTTTAAATGTGATTTGTCACACAGGGAATTCTGGGAATGTCAGTTTAAAGTTTTTCACTGTAAATTATAATAAATTATGTAAATTATTGATTTGCCTTTTTTACTTCTAAAAACTGTACATTTAACAGTATATTACTATAAAAATTACATTAAATGTCTGGTTAGATCTTTTACAGTTTTCCCTAGTATGGGAACTTACCGTTAACCTATTAACAGGTTTTTTTCATAGCTCTTATGAAAAACAATATTTTACTGTTAAAATTACACTAATTTTTTACAGTGTGGCTGTTTTTTTCTTCTCTATCTTTCTAGGTTTCTTCTGTTTCCCTTCATAGGCATATTTCTATTAGAGATAGCAGCAACTTCAAACCTCAACTAGAAATGATGGGGAATGTGGTGGAGGTGCTGGATGTAGCCTCAGGGTGATTCTTTCTTATTTCTTTATTTCCGTCCTTTGCACGGTTCTCCGGAGCAGGGCGACACAGATCCACTGATTGGTGGAGTTTGGATCAGAGCACAGGAAGAAGTCAAGCTAAGCAGTCACGAGCAGAGAACATTCAGCTCCTCTATCATCCGCCAAACACTTGACCCACAGTAACTCCGCTTTGACAGAGCATCACAGCTTTTCTATGTAAGACAGAGCCTAGTTTCAGGAAAATGTGATTATGAAAGACATCCAGTCGTAGAATGTTCTCTCTCTCTTTTCCAGCTTTGTTCAAGAAGGCTGACAGAAGCCCGCTCCTGGTTACGTATTGCGAACTGTCACTCTCCCCTTAGATAACACCCTTGCACAGAGGCTTGGAAATGCCAAGGTTCAAGTTTACAATTTAAAAGTTTAAATGCAGAACCACGGGTCACCGTGGGCCACAGTAAAGGTCAATGCCATGACGACAGCTGTGGATATTGTTCATTCAGCCCCTCGAGTTACACATTCTATCTTTATCTCTCCTTTTTCTATCTCTAATTTCTGATTTATCCGAACTGGAAGTCTGTTTTTCTGGTCAAAAAAAATAATAATTCATACCACATCAAAACCCTAACCAGGTCTTTGCAATTTCTCAAATGAATAATATGTTATTTGCAGAGAAAGCTATGCATGAGGGTTTTTCTAATTCTCAGTGTTCTTACGAGAAACTGGGCCGTAATTATGGAATAGGCAATTCGGCGTGATAATCCCACTGTGCGATCTTCTGAGTGAGCATAGCAGGAGATACAAAGACACCTGTGTCCCAGCAGGTACTGGACCTCCTCTTCTCTCCCGTCCTCTCTTCCGAAATGACATGAAAACATCCAAATAAATCTGTTTCATTCACATATATAATAATTAACTATCAGTGCCTCCACTCTACTGAGCCAAAGAGGCCTTTAAAAGCGAAGCATATTGGCTGTGCTCAGTGCCAAGGCGCATCCCTCTCCCCCTTCTCCCCCTTCTGGGCCTCTGACGCGGGCTCGCTGGTAGTGCTCTTTCCCTGCAGGGGGCCCCGGAGCCGGGCTTGTCCTGACACCACAAACATATGTAAGGACACCTGAGCTACGGCCTCAAGCCTCCTGCCACCAAGGGTTAATTTTCCACCCAGCCGTGCGGCAGCCAGACTTGGCCAAGTTTCCTGTCGCCCACAGTGCACCACAAGCTGTGTTTGGGAGCCAGCAAACAACATTAATCCTGCCCCTATGACGGATCGCATATGCAAAATGTCCGCCACCCTACGCGTTCACACAGTTAGGCAGGTACAGGGACAGGAAGAAAAGACGACGTAGTTGGACAGGGAGGAAGAGAGATTATGGGATTGGAGGAGGAGGAGGGAGATTGGAGACTGTACTTCATCACGCCACTGGAAGTTTCAATCTTCCTTTTGTCTTTAACATTTCAGGTGCCGATGTGTGCGATGCCAGGAAAGGTCAGGAGATGATTTACTGAACATTTATGGAGGCTTTATCTTCAGTCCTTGTCACCAAGTCGGGCGATGCTTCATAGAGGGTCGCCAAACAGACGTGGAAAAAGAGAGACTGTCACAACGCCGCAACCGCAATGACACAGTAAGAAAACAAGAATACACTCTTTCATTAGCAAAGCACCGCTGAGAATAAACACTCTCATATTTTTTCTCCTCATCCCATTCCCTCTATCTCTAAAAGGGGGAGTAGTGTTCTGGTATAGGCGTTTCTCAACAGGGTTTCCTCTTTTGTGTGTCCATTATGAAACCTCAGCATGAGAGCCATGTTCATGAGTCCGTGACTGTTCTACAGAATTGAACAATGTCATCTAAACTAAGTGCAACAAAGTGACGCTTTTCCTAACTTTCTTCTTCTGCCGTGTCCTGTATGGTAAGCAGCAGTGGTGTGTGATGGAAATAAGGGACATTTTCTCTATATAAGGTTTAGATAATTTTATGGTGTGTTTAAACGACAACGATGTACTAAAAATGGAGAAGTTTTTCCTTTGCTTTTTTCGCGGACAGATGTTGTCAAAATGATCCCCATTCACAAGAATCCACAAAAACAACTAAAAATGCTGTATTATGCATGCCAGGCCAGTAGTTGGCGATGTCGCTTTGTAAAGAAACACTAAGCGCCTATAGACATGAACGCTTAATACGTATGTGTATGACGTCACCGTTTTCACAAATTTCAACGCTATCTCACGACCAATTCTACGTATTTTACAAGGTGGCTAATTTGTACGAATTTGTATGATTTGTCAAAACCCCAGTGACGGGTAGGTTTAGGGGCAGGGTTAGAGGTCATTTGTACAAATTCATACAAATTGGGCAACTCGTAAAATACGTACGATTTAGCAAAAATCATACAAATTTGTACAAGTGAGGTCGTATAAATTCGTACAAATTAGCCACCTCATAAAATACGTACGAATTGCCTTGAGATCGGGTTGCACATTTAAGTTTTTGTTGTTTTAATGGAGGCGATAATAGTATCGTTTTCAAAAACTTGCACTTTTAACAACAATTTCAAAAGTTTGTTTTCAGTCCACTAAAACACTGTTGTCATGTAAATAAACGGCCAAAACACATAAAAAGTTTTATGTTTTAGTTGAAAACAGTGTTGTGTAAACGGCGCCTTAGTCCAAAGTAATTTAAATATGTATATTCATAACTTCCATAATGTTTAATTCGATGATCTATCTATAGTTTTATATGTATATTATATGTTCATTGTTTTATCATTTTATCATAATATTATATAGAAATGTGTATGGTTAAATAGTATTAATATTATTGATATTAATATTTAATCAATATTAACGTCAATAGTCAAGTGCAATTATGAGTACTACAATAATGCAGTACATTTTTGTTAATAATAAGTTATATCTTTAATTTCACCATATCAAATATCATATATATCAATATCATAACCATCAAATAAACCACCAAATATCATGCAATCTCAATTTTTTTGTAGTGAAAACTTGACTCGCTTTAACCAGCTAATTCAATAAATGTCACCTTGTTAATTGGTTTCACAATACTTTGATAGCATTAGCATAGCATAGCACTTGCTGAATGAGTAGAGCAATATAAAACATTTAGCATATATCGGTTCTTAAACCAAGCTCATGCTCCACTTGTCACCATTATGGTAACCCTACAAAACAACCAACATAACAGAAACTCTTCTAAACCAGCATAACAAAACATTAAACACTACTAAATCTCCCACTTAACGTTAATCTTGCACAAAAAATACACATAATATAACACTTCATTTGGCATTTACTGTCCCTTTTGAGTGTCATGGCAAAGCATGCTGGGAAATAGAAATCCAAGCCCAGTTTCGGTTAAATTTAAGTTAATCTAAATTAAAGTTTATAAAACTCAAAACAATGAAACAATTCAGATTACTCAAAATGTGTCAGTTTTGAGAACTCAAAAGAAAAAGGAAGTTACCCATAAGAAGAAATACTCATAAAATTTAATTTGTTTGAACTCATTTGTTTAATTTGAGTTGGCTCTTTTCAAACCAATTAAGTATTTTGAGCGTAAGGGTTTATTTCCACCAGTTTGAACCATTCAGTTCGAATTTAGGAGCAGCATTATCATATTGACAGAGTAATTGGCCAGTCATGGAGCAATGAAGGCACTACCTCCATTCAATGGGACTTTTGTTTGTATATCGCCATTCCCCCTCTTTTTTGAGAACACAATGAGTTCAAAAGAAGTAAAAGAGATGCAGCCACTGGTGTTATTGTTGAGCAGTGTCACCACAGAAAATGCTTCAAAATTCCATGATCATTTGATCTCATATTTCAATGTATTTCTTAAAATTATTTTCTCTTTTGCATCCTCAGAGAAAACCTTGCTGGTTAGCAGATAAACAGTCTATAGTGCTTTAGGAAAGAAGAATGCTGGACCGACAGACTTCTCTCCTCAGGACTTTGTGCCTTTTTCTCAGTGTCTCAATTGTCCAACTCAGCATGCTTCATCATCTCGCCTTAGCCGAACACCGCCCAGACCCAGCATGTCTTCACTACGTTCTCCTTTCCTCTCTTTCTTTTAACTCACTCCAGAAAACCAGTGTCAGAACACTTTTCTTTTTCTTTGGCCCGCATTATTGTTAGATGATGTCCTTGTGTTGTTCGAATCATCCTCGTTATGGCTGTGATCCAAAACTTGTTTGAGTTAAAGTTTATCTATAAAGTTTATCTATAGTGTAAATAATTTTCAATTTGCTAAGTTGTATTCATCAGGTGACTCTAAATTCAAGGGCTTATTCAAAACTAGTTTTCTGGTCTTCCTGTTGCATTGACATCACGAGGTCTTGCTAATGACAGCCTGTCATTGTGGTGGAATTGAAAATGTTTTTATATATATATATATATATATATATATATATATATATATATATATATATATATATACAGTTTAAATATTACATATTTTAATTTAAGGGGAATCGCAGAACCTTGGAAGATCGGTTAGAATAATTCTGTTTAAGTACCGTGCCTCTTTCGCGCAATCAATATAAGCCAGAGGCATGTAAAATATCATTACATGTACTTTGCATTTATTTGATTGTTTGTTATTATGCACACTATGCAGGTTGCTAGGTCTAAGGTCACCAGAATTACAAAGTGAGTTTCCTTTCATTTGTGTGATGTTTTGCAGCATGGTCAAATGGCAAAGTTCATAACATTTAGACTCGCGGTCCCAAAAGCTCTTCAGAATTTCCACAGGCCCATCCCAGAAGAGCCTGAAAAAGTATAACTACTGAAAACAGCATTATTTCAGAAACAACCAA
Organism: Rhinogobio ventralis; assembly: GCA_039654625.1. NCBI lineage: Eukaryota > Metazoa > Chordata > Actinopteri > Cypriniformes > Gobionidae > Rhinogobio > Rhinogobio ventralis. The sequence goes on from CM077204.1 coordinate 24,113,902, forward strand.
GGGTGACAAGAGGTTTTCATTGCAGATTAAAAATCAATGATCTTTTCAGCTTGTGCCGGCTAGGGTTAGCGCTGCAGAGAAAGAAACGGCTTTCACAACAACCATTTGATTAACCTGGATGATTTTATGTGCTGATAGCGTCCACGGTGAGCAAATCATTATTAGATCTCATTTTCTGCACGGAGAAAACCAGTGAAGCTTAGCTCCACGCCGTGCCCTGTGCATTGAATTTCTGTCTTTGACTTAAATAGGAATAAAGATGAGAGGAGAAACGGTGCGAAAACTCTGCGTAGATGTGGTGAGCTGGAGAGAACCGGCTCTCTATATGTGTGGTGCCATAGGAGGGCAGTGCCCACTGCGCCCTCTGTGTCCGTGTTTGTGTGTACGCCGTAGAGACAAAGGCATAAACCTCCTGCAGCAGAGGTGCTGTGAGTAATGGAACCAGAATACGCAGTACCAACACACTCATCACTCCTCATCCTCCGTAGCCAAGGTCACCGAAAACCTCTACATTACCTCTACATCTCACTCCTTCTCCATCTTGCGCTTTCGCTCCCTCCATCAGGGTGGCCACGCCGTCCTCTCACCCTGCCGAGAGCGGGCGGGCGAGCGAGTGAATGAGTCTCAGGGTAGCTGCTGCGAGCACTTGATCTGAGAAGCAGAATGGATGGGAATGTATTGTCAGACTGTCATTCAGCCGGTCTGCAGCAGCAGTAAGCCTTCACAAAATATTAAACTGCTTTCACCACATAAAAGCCGTCCTCTCATACTGCTGACATATGGCTTGAAAAGCCGCCTCTGGTTTGTTTTGGAGAGGTGGAAATTGAACACAACGGCTATTTGAAGTGGGTCGAGTTGCTCTTTCTGAAGCTGAATTTACCAATGACAGTATAGAGAGAAGAAAGCAAAAGCCTTGCTATTACAACCTGTGAGGTTTTGAAAGTTACCAATGGAGGCGTGAGGGAAATGGGATCGAGCAGAGACTTGTATGTGTGTCAAGTGGTGTAAAACCAACATCGGCCACCAGCTCTCACCAAAAGAGCAAAACATGCCCCCCCCCCCCTTTACACCTGATATTACAATCCACTTTGTAATCCAATCACATTTGGGTTAGGTGAGATCTGGATCTCTGATTTCGTCACTCACAGTATGTACATCACTCACTATGTTGTTTAACTATGTTGATAAAGCCCATATATATATACAAAATGTATAATTTAAATTAAATTATACTATAACATTAAATACAATTATTATTAGGTAACACTTTACAATAACTGCATGCAATGAATCATTAGTTAAGCATTAGTAAATAGTTAATTCATCATTTATAAAGCATTAATAGACATTGATAATACAGCTATAAATGTTTATTCTTGATTTGTTTCATTTTTTTTGCATCTTGAAATAAATATTTATTTTATCTGTATCACTCTGTGTTGTGTTTGTTTCCTTTTTCTATTTAGAAGATTACTGAGCCTTTAAATCTCATTTGTAAAAGCTTTACGAGGCATTAATAGTCCTCTCTTTAGATGAGCTCACAAAAATAGTTAACTGACAACTACTAAATGTTTTATAACAAACTGTCCTCCAAAAAAAAAAACTCTCTATAGGTCGTTTTTCAAGCACCTTATTACGACCTTTATTTACGTTTTAAAGTCATGCGCCCTCTAGCTGGCGTAAAAATAATGACAGTGTTGTGTTACGTCTGGCGTCATGAAATGACGTATGACTGTCATTACCAGTCAAAATGCGTGTTCATTTAAATGCAATGTGTGGACTTTTTACCACCATTTGTCATATTTCCATTTAGCAAAAATCTTTTTTTATTAACAACTACACCCACCACACCCCTAAACCTACCCAGTGATTTATAGTGCATGTACACTTTATGAGCACATGTGTTCCCTGGGATCGAACCCACGATTGCATGAGCACATGATTACATGTTGTTGTATATTGCAATGCTCTACCAATTGAGCTATGCAAAACCTGAAATATGATGCAGATAAAAGGGAACAATGCATTAAAATGAAAGTGTCCACAACTTTAGAAAATGCTCCCATGGGTCATTTTTCATGAATTAAAATGAAAGTGTCCTGTTGTCGATAGGGGCGCAACTTGCTCCTATGGGTCGTATTTCAGGGAAGTGGCAAACAACCTATATAGGCGTATTGATTGGAGGACATGTTGAAATAACTGGTTTGTGAATAATGTAATTCTTCATTTAGAAATGATAAATTGATCAAAGTATGAAAATACTTATGAATCAAGAATAAGGCATTTATAGCTGTATTTATAAACTGTTTATTAAAGTCTATTAATGCTTTATAAATGATGAATTAACTATTTATTAATGCTTAACTAATGATTCATAGCATGCAGTTATTATAAAGTGTACATTATCATTATTGATGTTATTATCATCATCATTAATGTTATTATTATATAAGTGAACTTTGAACATGCTTAACTTGAATTTTTATCCCTGCATGATGATGTCAGGCTTTGTGCATTTATTTATTATATTTTCAGTTTTCTGTATTAATTTTAATTTTAGTTTATATTTTAGCCATTTTATGTGCTTTTGTGATTTAAAAAAATATATAATAATAGTTCAATTTAGCTTTAATATATTTTTATTTCAGTTTTAATCATTTTAGTACTTTTTAAAAAATCTTATTTTATTTTAGTTAGTTGCCAATGCATCTTTTCTATTTTTTCTTTATTTAATTAAAGAAAGCGATTTTAATAGTTTTTGTTTTAGTTATCAATAACAACACAGCTCCGAATCACAAAACATTTTGCACCCCGTTTACACTTATATTAAGCGCTCACCCCACCTGATTGGATCACCAATGATGGGTCTCAGGTGTAAATGAGGCCATGGAGGTATTCTTGCAAACTTCTGCTAGTGTCTCTCTAGTTATCCTCACCTTCTCTGTGCCCATTTTTACACTTACATGAAATCTATCCCACACCCTCCCAAGCAGTGCTGGCTCAGAGAGAGATAACAGTGGATTTGGTCTCGGCTGGGCCAATGATTTCCACATTGAAACTGCTATTCATATCAGAGAAGCTGCCTGAACATCAGGCAAGAGAAAAGGTGTGAAATAGCGCAACCAATCTGGAGAGTTCTGGGCAGACAGACAGTGTAAGACTGTCCAGGTGTCTTATAATATGAGGATTAGAGCTTTGCCAAGGATTGAGCAGCACAGGCCTGATATGAAAAGAGAGAGAGACTTACTGAGGACTTGAGAGACATCAGAGGAACTGCCTGTGCTGGCAGAGTGCCACAACCAAGACCATCATTTTCAACCCCCAAATTAGAGAGGTGACCATCTGACAATAAAACAGCCTGTGTAGAGGAGAAAAAAAGAGTCAGACTTCCATTATAAATATTAATCAAATGGAAGCCTTTCAGAGATGGCATTTCTCTGCAGGAAAAGATGTAGTACTTGCCTGTCAGGGCAGCGATGGAGGTCAGCATGGCCTTTCCCTTGAGTCAAACTTGATTTAGCCCTTTTTGCCAATATACAATATAGAAAGTTTAAAACCATATGATATTAAAATAAAAAAAAATAAAAAATAGAGCGAGAGAAAACAACTAAGAAAGTGTATTATTCTTATGTTGAAAAGGAAAAATGCTAATGTTACATCCTCCTCAGTTATATTGTTCTTCTGCAGGTCTTTAACCAGTCCAACTCTTGGCAGGTACAGAACACTAAAGGACCATTTTATTTCTAAATGAGTCTGAATGGCGCACCACAAAGACTAGAAATGCTGCTGCCCTTTCATTTTAAATGGTACGTTGGCATTTAACATTACACATGTCAGCAGAACTTCACTCTCCATTTATGGCTTCTTAATGTATGTGTATTTGTTCACAGCCACTTATGATATTAGCTGTTGTCATCGGCTGTGGAAAGGGACATTTAAAATGTAGATATGAAAAAAAATTCTTGTGATCATAAATGAATTTATAAACTACATTCAAAAACTCCCATCTTTGATAAAGCCTCCTTCACTTCCCTGTAGCACAACATGCTCGGATTTCTCTCACAGAAAGGTGAAATTAATACAGAATATATGGTAACAAAATCTTTTCATTTCTTTCTTTCTTTCTTTCTTTCTTTCTTTCTTTCTTTCTTTCTTTCTTTGTGTGACTGATATCATCATCTCTCTAGGTAAGATTTTAACCATTTTGTCATATAAATAATGTTTATAAATAAAAAAGTGTTCATACTCTATATAAATGTGTTTTGTACTTTACATTATGCCATCTTGAATTTAATAATAAAAATGTTGACATTACAAGCTCAAGGTTATAATGCCTATATTTCTACAAAAATCAACTCTTAAATTATCATTTGGGGATGGCAGTTTAAAATGAAATTGTATGACCATATACTGTATATTTATATGTATGTATATAGATGGATGGATGGATGGATGGATAGATAGATTTTTAATGAAAGTTACTTTTACACTGGTATATATGAGGGATACAAATGCCACCCATTGAGTATAATGACACTTACTGTATATCTGTTTTTTTTTTTTTTTGCAATATACATGCCTACATCTGACAATTCTGCCCTCCCTCAAACTCTCTCTCCCATTCTCCTTTTTTTCTGTCCTCCCATTATGAATAATGAACTTGTCCTCCTATGATCAAGCCTATTGGGGATTTCCGCTGCGTGTGTCAGGGCCTGTCTAATGGATTGCTGTATGCTAATTTGGCTAGAGGATGATGGGCAGTTCTCTGCTGGGGTCACCGGTGAAATAAAAGAGCCCTTTGTGCGAGTCTGAGCCATGTGCCTCTGACAGACCGCCACAGACCTTGAGAGTCTTCCTTTATACTTGTGCACAGCTACTAGAGAACGAAGAACAATGGGAAACACCAGGCTATGTCACTATTGATTTAGGGAAGGATGTGTGTCTTCGTGTCCTAGACCTCCGTAAACTCCTTCAAAGTGGATATGTAGGTAACCTGCAGCAAACTCTTGGATGGTTTGGGATAAGCTGCTTCCATCGTCTGCGACCTAGCATTAGTCTCACTGGCCTGTTTCCAACCCTCGGTCCATCAGCCATTAGGCCAGTAATGAAGTAACCTCACATGGTTATTGACTGGCTTGTCAGTAGCCCTGCCTGAGTCCTTAATAGGAGTCATTGGTCTTAAGTTAAAAAAGGGCTGAAGGAGGTAGAGGAGGCCATGCACAGCATCTCAAGTGCCCTGCAGAGGTGAGCAGCTGCCAGCCCATGCAAATGATCTGGCAGAGACGAGCTGCTGTCTGGATGAATGAAAAATTCTGCCATTCAGCCATGGGATCAGTGCAAACAGAACTCATTAAGTGTGGTGGGCCTTTGCATAGGAATATGTACAGCAAAGGTTAAAGAATTAAAAATATGTTTTACAGCAAGTATTGTTTCTCTACTATCATCTTAAACAATAAAAACGGTGTAATTATTTATTCACCCTCATGTCCTTCCAAACCTGTATGATTTTTTTCTTCTTCCGTGGAACACAAAGTAATACATGAACTCAAAAATGTTGAACTAGAGTTGAACTAGAGAACTGGATCTGTCTGATTCATAAACAAATCATTCAGACTGATTTTATAAATTGTTTCATTATCTCAAAAGAATTATTTATTTAGGAAAGATTTTTACTTCTTCCATGAAGTGCCATTAATGCAGCAAGAACTCTTTTGAGGCCTGATACCCTCATATATACTTACATTATAAAGAGTGTCCAGGATATTCCTAAAAAATCAAACCTTTACACTGCTGTTCAAAAGTTTGAGGTTGGGAAGATCAATATTTTATGCTCACCAACACTAATTTATTTGATCAAAATACAGTAGAAACAGTAAAAGTATTACATTTTACTGTTGTTGCATTGTAAAAAGTGATCAGTTGACAACTTAAAAAAAATTAAGGAAACCTGTTGCCTTAAAATTTCATGCATAATTAAAAAAATTATGTGGAATTGTCAAGTTCACATGACTTAAAGGGATAGTTCACCCAAAAATGAAAATTACCCCATGATTTACTCACCCTCAAGCCATATGACATTCTTTTTTCAACATTTTTATTATTTTAAATCTGAGTTATATTAAAAAATGTCCTGGATCGCCTTCCGTATTCAACTTACGAAAAAAGTTTAACTGGCGATACACTTTCTTCGTAAGTTGAATACAGAAGGCAGTCCGCCAGAAGCTGGATATTTTTACTTTATAAAGTAAAAATCTGGAAGCACTTTTTTGGGCTTCAAATTTTGGGCTGCCATTCACTGCCATTATAAAGCTTGGAAGAGCCAGGAAATTTTCAAATATAATTGATTGTATTGGTCTGAAAGAAGAATGTCATATACACCTAGGATGGCTTGAGGGTGAGTAAATAATGTTTTGGGTGAACTATCCCTTTAAGTGTAGTACTTAGTAATTTTAAGGCAATTGGTTTCCTCACTTTTTTAAGTTAAGAAACAAAAGTTTAAGTTCACAGTGTGTCTATTTCTGTATATTTTAAAATGTAAATTTTTCCTGTGATGGCAAAGCTGAATTTTCAACATCATTACTCCAGTCTTCAGTGTCACATGATCCTTCAGAAATCATTCTAAAATGCTGATATGGATTTTATTACGAATGTTGTAAAAGGTTGCATAATAATTTTGTTGAAACAGTAATATATATATTTAGGATTATTTGATGTATAGCAAGTTTTTATAGCAGAATTTTTTAGATTTTTTTGTTATAAAAGACATGATAAATGTCTTAAATATTATTTTGACAAATGTATTGGATCCTTGCTAAATAAAATGTATTTATTTCAAATAAATAAATACAAATCTTACTGACCCTAAACTTTTGAATGCAGTGTATGCTCCTCCATAGATTTTTCATATCTACATGTAAATCATAGAATTTTCTTCTTTTTGCATCAATTTTTTTAAACATCTCTCTCTCTCTCTCTCTCTCTCTCTCTCTTTTTCCCATTTCAGGCTATCGGGTTCATCCTGCACATAAAACTCATCACAGAAAATGAATATAAGCGGTTGGAGAAGAGACAGGAGATGTGAACTGTCCCTCTGGAACGGGCTGCCATTAAGTTTACTAAAAATGTCTGATGGTTTTGCCCAGACAGTTAGGAGAGCTGTGTCTGAACGGGATCCAAATCTCTGGTATGTGGTGCAATAATGACAGAGAAATGTTGTCATAATTATTGTAATTTCCTTTGATTTAGAAAGTTGGTGTAGTTTTAATTGAGCAGACAAATTTAGCTGTTCGACAGCCGAGTTCATGGATGTGTTTTTTTTTTCTTGACAGACTTCACCCAGTAACAGATCAAAACTTTTAAACTTATAATAAAGATGGTTTCTTTCTTTCTTTCTTTCTTTATTTATTTCTTTCTTTTGTTCAACATGTTATACTTTTATACGATGCCTGCTAGCTGAAAATGTATCTTCCAGTGATTATGCATGAAGATAAATTTCAACCCAAACTCAGCCCAGCATTTTGTTCTCTTGGGTATCATTTGGATTGTGGCTTTAAAACATTTCCATTGCTCCTGAGGAATAGGAATGTATCAGTAAAATGAGATAGTTAGCATGTATTTCTTATTACGGATGATTTGTATGGCCATCTGTCTGTTATGACTGAACCTCTAGCATATCACAATGCCATCAAAACCTCGTTTTCTGACCGTACTCATGTAAACATGTGAAATTGAATTGAGTTGGTTCCAATCAGAATTTCAGATGAATGAGTTGTCTGTGTTTTGATGCCCTGCAAAGGGGACAAACAGTTACCATAGAATATTTACAATATCAGACATTCTGTATGAATGTACGCCTGTTTATTGATAGGCTCCAGTTCTCTTGGCTCTTTTGGTATTGATGAATGGCAGTGGGTGTGGTGTGATGGCTTGTGTGTTGTCATAATTCGTGATGAGTCGAGCATTCTGGCTGGCTTTATGGCACTTGTGGGCTCAAATTGAAAGGAATAAGAGGGTGTTTTAAGGCAGAGTGGATTTCAGTCTTATCCTGACTAATAGACTTGTGTAATATTATTCAACATTCATTCAGCTCTAAATGAAACATTGCGCAATAACATGCCTAGAAGCAAGATTTAATAATTGCATTGGGTTTTGTGATTTGAATGTTGTTTTATGAAAGCGTATTGTTCTTGCAGCTGCCTAGATGTGATTTGAAAACACACAAAAGCCTCAATAAACTGATTGATGTGTTGGATTTGAGTCTGACCTTTTTTTTTTGGTGATTTTTTTTTTGTTGTTGTTTTTTTCATTTCTATTTTAACCTTAATTATTAGCAAGATTCTGTGTAAGATGATATATATTGTATAAGGCCCACTTTGTATGTGTGTTTAGTTTTGTGTTTGAGACTTAGGGCGCATTTACATTACATGGTTCAAATTACCCAATTCCAATATTTTTTCCTCTCATGTGGCATAGATCGGATATGACCCACGAAACGTGTAAGCAAGAAAAAAGCACATGGAATCCGATATTCTCAGAACTGTTTCAGGCCTCATTCATATGTGGAAATTAATCTGATATGAATGCAAGCATGTATTTGTGTCTGTCATGTAAGTGGACAGATTGGATATTCCCATCAATGCATGTTGTACGTCATTGAAAAAGCAACGGTGGCAAATGGCGTCAACTCAGGTGGACACCAACCGCGATCACGACTTTATTCAATGGTGCAATAGAGGACGAAGGCTCAACCCAATGTTTTGCTGACCTTTAAAGATGTATTATAATTTTATCTGCATCCATTGCAAATGGCTCCATTTTTAGTTTCTTTTCAGCCTAAGCTTTTCCGGGTCAGTAAGTCTACCTTGGGTTGTTTCACCAAGTGTATAGTGTAAATGCAGAAATGTAAGCTGGTCGCCAAAAAAATGTAATATAGTCAACAAATCGAAATTGGGAATCAAGACCTGCAGTGTAAATGCAGCCTTACACTGTTTCTACACCAGACGCGACCATTATCGCTTGTGTCGCAACAACTAAAGACTGTCTACACTGAATGCCCATTGCAAACCATTTGTCCTTCATGTCAATAAGTCATAAATAGAACGAGACATTGGTTGACTATCGGAGATTTTGTCGCTTGTGTCGCGCCGCATCCTGTATAGACAACATCACTGATAATAATGGGTTCTATTGTCTTTTGTTGCGTTGCATTACGCCGTTCGTGTCCGGTGTAGACATGGTGTTAGAGAGTGTAACTGAAGCTCTTGGCTCTTCTGACAAAGCTGCCTGTGTAAGTGCTGGAAACTTCATGTGGAAAGAACAAATGGCTTTCATTTTCTAAAGTTTCTCATTATAGGCCAGGGTTGTCCAATCCTGCTCCTGAAGGGCCTGCGAGTTTAGTTCCAACCCCAGTTAAACACACCTGATCCCGCGGCATATTAGAAAGTTCCAGGCAGGTGTGTTGAAGCAAGTTGGAGCTAAACTCTGCAGGACAGTGGCCCTCCAGGACCGGGTTTGGACACCCCGGTTCTAGGCTCTACTTTAATTGCCGTCTATTTAGCACGTTTTATGAGCTGTGGCTGATCCAGTTCATCCGTCTATCCTAACTAAAATATAAATAATTTCTATTCAGTAAGATCAAGTTGACACTTATTTTTCTACCCACTATTAGAATACTTATAGATGTGTTGAAGTAACCTGAATAGAAATTGGGATTAAATTCATGATTTCTGACAGCCTAACCAAAAAATGTAATACTTTATTTTCTATCTCTCTAACATTAAATTGGCTCTAGACATAAACTTCGCCATACACACATGTCCATTTCTATCACTGCGCTACAGTGGAGCTGTGCTGAGGACAGGCAGCGTGAAGGCCTGAGGGCTGTGTGTATCTACGGCCGCTCATTCACCCTCAGTCGCCTGAATGAGAAATGTGCATTTCTCCCAGCACTGACAACAAACCACGACTGCATGTCCCCAACAAAATAAAGCTTGCTCACTCAGTCAAGAAAAAGACAGTGGGGTTTAGTTCTCTCTCTCTGTGTGTGTGCATGTGTGTGTTTAAGAAGCTCCCTCTCCTTATTTTCTCCTCCCAAGGTTACGGTCATCTTTTTATACGGGATTATAAAAGGTTTCAGCCCGATGGAGGTGTTCAGTGTTATTTTGTAATTAGAATGTAATCCTCCTCTTATTGCACACATTCATTGGTGGACGCTCCCTGCATGCAATTGGAATAATGTGAATGAAAATTGTGAGTAATAGCTGTGTGTCTCAAAGTAGCTTCTTTACAGGAAAGGAACTGTAGAAGAACACATAAAAATCACTGTCTCACAGGTACTTTTAAAGAAAGATTCTTCGAATAAAGGTTTAGTTTGATTACAACCTCAGCGTTTGTTTTCATACAACCTGCCTCGCTAAATAAAAAAAGCTTCCGATTGCAACAACAGTCTGGCATCCTACCTTTTTTATTGGACTAATCCCAGATTCAGATAAAAAATAATAATAATAAAATATTTATATCAAGAGAAAATAAATAAAAAAGGAAACATAGTAAGAAGTCCCTTGAAAAAAGGCAAATAAATAAAATGTGAGAAAAGTTGAAGGCAGAAGGGACACGAGAAGGTAAAAAAGGGAAAGGTTAGTTGAGTGGCCTTTATAGATCTTTATGTCTGTTGAGGGGATCAGCAGGCAGCGGCTGATGAACTTCACTTTCTATTAGTGGCCATGGTGGGGATGTTCTCTCCCTACCGATCAATAGGCTGAAGGACAAGAGTGTCAGAAAAATGAGAGACCCTTCTCTTTCTTGGCAGGGCAGTCTCAGAGCGGACGGCGAGGCACTGAGTGCCAGAGACCCTTAGTCCCTCTGGAGTGGCTTTGAGTGAGGGAGCCATTTTGGGCGGGGGCGAGGAGGAACTCTCATCATCCGTTGTCCTTCGGTTAACAGTTTGAAAAGGATAACTCCACCAGCAGAAGGACTCCACGAAACCTATTCTGAATGGTTGGAGGTTATTTTGTTCCATCTATGATCGTACTATACAACAGTGAAGTAGCTAGGAACTCTTTCTACTCTTTCTCATTCTTAGAATATTTCAATACAAGTTCAGTTCAGTCAATTTGTTGCATAATCTCAAATGTGAGTGTGATATTGATTTTATACAATAGTTATATGATAGAAGGTAAAATGTAGTAACTAACATTTTAGATAAAATATTTCTGAAAACAGCTCCAAATGAAGCTAAATGAATTGTTTCACGTCTCCGAGCAACACACTGTAGCATTGTGTCATTTTTTAGTTTTAAAATCGATTTAATTAGATTGAGTAAATGATTCTATGACTAACTCGTAATGACAGTCACTTGTTCCAACTCTGAATGAATCATTGTTTTGAACAAACTGATTCAGTTGAGTGAATGAGTAAATGTCACTTTTGTAACTCTGTCAATCAATTTCAAGGACTGGAACTTCATGTTATTGAAATAATAAATATATTTAAAATAAATGCATGCGATTATTTTTTTCACTTCTCATATTTAACGCAATTAACACGGCTGCGCTGTACAGTATATGATCATGCTAAAATTCATTCAAGTGCTATTAAACCATTCAAGTGCGATAAGACGCAAAAGTAAGAACTTATATCTGTACTGGCACGCTGTCTGTGAATCTCCTGTATGTGTGACACACACAGGACTCGTGCGCACAGAATACCGCTTCAGGCAGCTTGGGTTGAGTTCTCTTTTGCACTTGAATGAACAAAAGAAACCACAAAAGTATGTCAAAATGTCCAAAACTTTGTCGAGTATCCTCGTAAGCACAGTCTTAAATGAGTTAAAAAAGTGTTAAATGCACGGAAAGAGTTGTGAGGACATCAGATCCGGATCTGCGTCATGTGCTTCAGATCTTAAAGTGACAGCAGCCTAACAAACCCACTGCTGTGACATCTGTCATTAAGGTAAATCAGATAACAAAAGACAAAGAGAAAATCACTCACTGCTCATAAATGAACTTTTGTAGTTTTAATAAGGATTAATCTATATTTAATTTATAATTTATGCAGTGAAGACTGTGAAGTGTTTGATAACTTTATTCAATTAGATTCAAATATTTAAAATATACTGTCTTTATGTTGTTTCTACATTAATTTGGAGATTAAATGTGAAGTTATTACAATATAAAAATATATTAAAAACTTTGTTACGTGTGATTAATTGTGATTACTTACAGAAAAAAAAAGTGTGATTAATTAGTCGATATATATATATTGTGTGGTGCATTACTAAGTCATTACAATCATTTAACCTCTTAACTGTCATTCCCATTTCTGCTGTTGTACTGGACCTGAAAGTTTCCTTTAAACACATCTCCTGATTAACTCCTGTCAATTAAAAGGGATCCTTAACTCTCATTTACACTTGTCTGCTATTCCCTGGACAGCATCAGCCCAGGAGAACAAACAGCAGAGAAAAGAGTGTGGATTACTCCATCAGCGGCCAGTTCTTTGATAGCTTTAGGACTGAGGGTTAGAGTCCCCCCCCCCCCCCCCCTTCCCGACCCCGACCACGGTCATGTCTATTCAGCCTCTCCAATTCAGACAGGCAAATTAAGCACTTCCCTATCCTGAAAAACCTCCCCTCCCTTTAGAAATGCTGAATATGAAATTAGCTTGCAACTATTGAAAGGCAGCACAGGATCATTTTGTGCTGAAAGGAAAGTAAAAGGTGTGCCTCATGTTTCTCAAATGCAACTGATTTCCTCCGTGAAAGGAAACGAGAAACGAACAAGAACGTAAAAGAGGGGAAAGTATTGTGCCCTTTGTCCTGTCTGATTCTCTGTCTGTTTCTTTTTTTTTTTTTACTGTTTTTCTCTTTATATCTGTCTGTGTCTTTCTTTCCATCGAGAGGCTGTGGTAGAGCAGGTTCAGTTGTGACCAAAAATTATCTTTAGACTCTAATATGTTGGTTTACATTAAAAATCAACAACATTAATTTCCATAATGCATTCTAATGGATTAGAGGGCTGTTTGTCAGGCTAGGTCAGGGTTCTGGTTTTAGTCAACACAGCAACCCACCTGACAAGAGCTATTATGTTTATACCTGTTACAAGCCATGGAAATAAAATGCACTTAATTAGCTATTTCAGCCATGATCTCATTTATTCACCAACGTCCCTGTTTGCTCACCTTCGACCTCTCATTTCATATAATAAACCATCAATGGGGCAAAAGATACATTATCATTTGTGATATCAGGTGACAGCTCACTCTCTGTGCGTGTTTGTGAACATGAGGTAGGGGGGAGTAAAATGTGCTGTAGACCAGACACCAATTAAACGTCTATTTGATGGGGGCATTAGTTCATTCTGGTAAACTATCTGAAGCATTTAGAGGCAGATATAGGAAGGCTTTGTTAGTATGCCATTTGTTCTCTCTTTATGAGAAGGACCTAATGGAAAGGCTTTTTATTTGACAATACTCTATCATAAACATTTGTTGATTGCTGCCTATATTTTGTGTTCATGATATGTGAATTAACTACATCAACTGGACAGTACAAGACAACACTACAGAAAGCACACTGACCCATATCTTGTATACATGTTCTTTTCTTAAAGGGACAGTTCACCCAAAAATTATAATTCCGTAATCGTGTCAATCCAATCTAATGACTTTTCATTCTTTTTTCACTTTGTTTTCATACAATGAAAGTAAGTCCAGACCGTCAAGCTCAATAATGACAAAAAGTATAATATAGGCTACTGCAGTAAGTCAGTAAGATTTTTATTTTTTAAAGACATACTTTTATATTAAAAAAATTCTGTTTCAAATAAAAACTGTTCTTTTGTTGTTCTTTTGTTTTCAATAAAGAATCCTTTCAACATTGATTAATAATAAGAAATGTTTCTAAGTCAAGTCACCTTTATTTATATAGCACTTATTACAATGCCGATTGTTTCAAAGCAGCTTCACAGTGTTAAACAGGAAAATACTGCAACAGAATTTGATTCGGCTGTACAGCACCAAATAATCACGTTAGAATGATTTCTGTAGGATCATGTGACACTGAAGATTGGAGTAATGATTTGACATCACAGGAATTTTAAAATATATTATTATTATTTTAAATTGTAGTAATTTTTCAAGTTTTCAATCAAATAAATGCATCCTTATAGTGAGCATAAAAGACTTCATTACAAATTTTTATTGACCCCAAATTTTTGTACGGTAGTGTATACACCGATCAGGCATAACATTATGACCACTGACAGGTGAAGTAAATAACACTGATTATCTCTTCATCACGGCACCTGTTAGTGGGTGGGATATATTAGCAAGTAAACATTTTACCCTCAAAGATGATGTGTTAGAAGCAGGAAAAACGGGAAGGCGTAAGGATTTGAGTGAGTTTGACAAGCACCAAATTGTGATGGTTAGACAACTTGGTCAGAGCATCTTCAAAACTGCAGCTCTTGTGGGGTGTTCCTGGTCTGCAGTGGCCAGTATCTATCAAAAGTGGTCCAAGAAAGGAGCAGTGGTGAACCGGTGACAGGGTCAGGGGTGGCCAAGGCTCATTGATGTACGTGGGTAGCGAAGGCTGTGGTCCGATCAAACAGACGAGCTACTGTAGCTCAAATTGCTCAAGAAGTTAATGCTGGTTCTGATAGAAATGTGTCAGAATACACAGTGCATCGCAGTTTGTTGCGTATGGGGCTGCATAGCTGCAGACTAGTCAGGGTGCCCATGTTGACCCCTGTCCACTGCTGAAAGCACCAACAGTGGGCACATGAGCATCAGAACTGGACCACGAAGCAATGGAAGAATGTGGCCTGGTCTGATGAATCACGTTTTCTTTTTCATCACGTGGATGGCCGGGTGCGTGTGCGTCGCTTACCTGGGGAACACATGGCACCAAGATGCACTATATGAAGAAGGCAAGCTGGCGGAGGCAGTGTGATGCTTTGGGCAATGTTCTGCCTGGAAACCTTGGGTCCTGCCATCCATGTGGATGTTACTTTGAAACGTACCACCTACCTAAGCATTATTGCAGACCATGTACACCCTTTCATGGAAATGGTATTCCCTGGTGGCTGTGGCCTTTTTCAGCAGGATAATGCACCCTGCCACAAAGCAAAAATGGTTCAGGAATAGTTTGAGGAGCAAAACAATGAGTTTGAGGTGTTGACTTGGCCTCCAATAGCTTTGTGTGGGAACAAAGTGGAATTTAAGTTGTTATTCTATTAAATTTTGCTTGAAAATAGGCCAGCATTAGATGCAGATTTTTTTTACAGTGTAAACATCGATGGCATTGTAATGTAGCAGGAACATGACCAAGTGCCATTGTGCGTTATGTCACCATTCACAATGCATAACGTTTAAATATGTGGAAGAACAGGTGATATATGAAAGCTACAGGAGAGAGAAATTGAATAATGACTGACATTTTGGTCTGTTCACACAAATCTATCTTAAAGCTTCAGACGACTTGGAATATAATGCACACGTCATTTGGACCACTTTTATGTGGCATTTAAGGTGCTTTATTTTAATAATTTGGAGCTTATCAGCCTGGTTCCAGATTCACGTAAATGAGTGAATGATACCAGAATTCTAATTTTTGTGTGAACTATCCCTCTTAGGTCACTGATGCACTGAAAATAAGTGTATTACTGAATGTGATTAAATCAAAAACAATATACAGCCATTATAGTGGGTGCTTCATTAGTTTTAGTTCATTTAGCTCATACTTGAAGAAGCCAGCATGCCAAGAACGTGCTCGTGCTCCTTTGAACTCAGCAAAAATCTTCTCCTCAAGCATTTAAATTTAACCTACAGAACAAACTTCTGTTTCTCTCGTGGTCTGCGCTAAACTGATTTTTGTTTTAATTAATGCTCTAGATGACCACAGCTGCTCCTAGAGCCTTCCATTTGAGGTCTTCTAAATGGGCCCATAGAGAAAATACTGAGATCCGTATCCACATACAGTGGCCAAAGGCCTGCGAGCATGTCTTCACATATAAGTAAAGTTAAAGGAAGGCATGTTCATATGCACATAGCACTCCCACACACACAGTAATTGCTGTACAGGGCAGGTTCATGGTTTGTAAGTCCTCAAATATGGTTTTGACCAGTGCATTCCTCAACATCCGCACATGGTGCTTTCTAATAAACTCCAGCTCGGGCAGCGCTCCAGATGGGGGTTAGGAGAAAGGAACACTGACGGTGGTAAGTGGTTTCAGTAGAGACAGCCTGGCCCTTCATCCCTAGCCAGTAGAGAGCTGGGTGTTAGTCGGCTTTGGCTGCAGTCTGCACTTTGGGTTTCAGCCACATTTTCAGTGTGTGTGTGTGTGTGTGCGTTTGTTTTTTATATCCTTGCTGCCCATTTCCTCCGAAACCCAACCTGGGGTTTAGGGTTCCTTTCTAGCCGGATGTTTGTACCCCCGGCAAGAGCTTGCGCAGCCTCTTTTTTTCATTTTCATTTAAGCGGTTTCTTTCATCTTTCTTTCTCTCTCACACACACGCAACAAAGACCTGCTGTGGCTTCCCTATGGTCATTCCGGGCCTGTTTAGTGGAATGGCCCAGACCGTACCACTCTTACAAGAATACCTGTCTGCGCTGCACGCTGCTTTTGTTTTTTACCTTTACTGTTTGTACGTCACCTCAAGCTGCATGTCAAATACAGTGTAAAATCCTTGTGTTCCAACAGAAGGAAGCATGAAGCTGCAAAAAAGTCACATACTGTATGCATTAAATTGATCAAAAGGGACAGTAAAGATGTAAAATGTTACAAATACCTTATATTTCAAATAACGTCAGTCTTTTTAAAGTTCTATTCATCAAGGAATCCTGAAAAAAGTATTACGCTTTCCACAAAATTGTTAATCAGTGCAACTAATTCTAACATTGATTTTAAAATTATTTATTTTATTTAATTATAAGAAATGTTTCTAGAGCACCGTATCAGCATATTAAAATGATTTCTGAAGGATTGTGTGACACGGAAGACCATCAAAGGAATAAATTAAATTTTAAAATATATTAAAACTGTTATTTTAAATTATAATAATATTTCACAATAATAAAATGCTTCTAGAAGAATGGTCAAAAATTCCCATAAACACACTCTTAAACCTTGTGGAAAGCCTTCCCAGAAGAGTTGAAGCTGTTATAGCTGCAAAGGGTGGGCCAACTCTGTATTAAACCCTACGGATTAAGAACGATATGTCATTAAAGTTTATGTGCATGTAAAGGCAGGCATCCCAAAACTTTTGGCAATATAGTGTATGTATATTTACTTCAAAGACCACTTTTTGTAATGTCTATTCAGTCATCTTCCACAATACTCTTTTCTCAGAGAATATTGATATTTGTGATTAATTATGATTAATGTGTCATTTAATGAACTGACTGACAGCACTAAAAAGCAAACATCACATATATTTAGACATTGATAAACATGGAATTGGTCTAGATACTAATTTAAGTAGCTCTTTCATCTGACACAGTAACCCTTGACACCCCCTCCTAGTCTCTTCACCCAGCTCTCCAAACTTCTCCTCTCTTCTCTGCAAGACCTCATTTCCTTCATCCCTCCCTCCATTCCTCCATTCTCCGTCCAGTCTTTACAGAGAAAGACAGCCATTCTCCTTCATTGTCTTTTACAAAGAATGGGGACTATAGATTGGTTCCCCTTTTAATATGGCTGCTTTTTATGCCCAATTCATCCAAATTAAATTGGTCACAACCCACCTGGTGTTGCCCTGTCTTCAATGTGTCTCATGGATCATTCAAAGCCTCTCCAGCCAAACTTCACAACCTCTGCTGACCTTGTGTCTTGCTAGTCTGTGGCTATTGTGGTTTGCCAAATAAAAGATGGCATCCCCAATAAAGGTGGCGTGCACAGAGGGGGGCAGCAGGAGCTTGAGTCCCTGCCCCTTTCATTCCACACTCTAAAAGTGCCCTTCTTATCATTAAAACAAATTCATAATATGAAAAAGAAAATAAGACAATATGTTTAATGTCAAACTCTTAAAATGAATGAATTAATCATTTTTAGGTTTGTTTGTTTAAAAAAAAAAAAAACAGTAAAGAAAATTCACTGTTTATTGCCAGGCTTTTTGTGTTACAATTTTATATATTTTATATTGTGGCGTGTCATTTTTTATTAATATATCTTTATTTTTATATATTGTAATGGTGCTATATAATAACTATAATTATTATAATACCTATAATTATTATATTTATTTTATCACAATAATAATACTTATGATTATTATAATTATTATTAGTAGTAGTATTTGATAGAGTAGAGACATTTTTTTTTATCTCTAGAGATTTGATTGTGTAGAGACATGGTGTAAGACAAAAATAGCTGTTGTTGGCTATTATATGAATGTTATGGATATGATGATAGAAAATTATTAGCACATACATTTGTATAATTTTTATATATTGCTTTATCCTGTAAAATGTGTTATACCTACATTTAACCGCGCTATATGATGATTATCAATATATATTAATGTGTGTGTGTTATATATTATTATTATTATCATTATTATTATTTGCTTTTATAATGGAACGGTTAGATTTTTTCCATGTTGCTCACTTTTTCATGTTGTAAGGCTATTATATTGCTGTTATGAATATTATGATGATAGAAAATGATTATGACATACTTTATATTAATATTTATATTCATACTTTTTCTATAGACAATTAGGTAACACTTTATTTTTAATGCATTATAAAGGTATTCATAATGTACATTATAATGTATGATATCTTCCTTGTTACATCTAAAATGGGTTTGTTTGTTGTGTTTTAATGCATAATACTTTCTAAAGGTGTATTTAATGTATTATAACTGGGGTTGCAATTATTCATAAGACTATATAATGCATTACAAGGTGCATTACAAGGCATAATTAATACATTAAAAATAATTGTATGATGCATTATACATAAAGTATTGCCGAACATTGCATTTTATCCAAATCACAAAAAAAAAAAAAAAAAATTTACGAATGAAAGTACAGATATTTTAAGTTGGTTGTGTAAATACTAGTTGTACTATTTTTTTAAGGGCCCTCAATCCTGTCTGCCCCTGTGGAGTTCTGTGCACACCACTGCCCTCAACTTTCTAAAGGGTCACCTTTAGACCATTACCGGAGCATTGTTTCCCCTCGGCCCAGCCTGTGCCCCCTGCATCAGCCCCCAGCCAAACCCGCACAAATGGGAGCTTTTAATTATCATCCTCTCTTTCTCTCTCTCCCACCTCCCACTCTTCCGGAGAATGCCTCTTGTCTTTTTGGTCATAGTCATGCCATGTCCTAATGCACTTGGATCCTCACAGACAGCCATAATGCGCTCTCACCGCTGTTTATTAGCCAGATCCATTTGCCACAAGTAACCCCCCCACCACCGCCGCTGCCACTACGCCTGCTTTCGCTCTCCCTCCACCTCTTCTTTGTGCTGCCATATGAATGCACTTTGATGGTTGATAATTATGCCTGTCCTTTTGACACGAGGATCCACGGCCTGCCCTTGTTAAGCCAGTAATTAGCCTGTCCTCCTTATTTATTGAGAAAGTACAAATTATCCCTTCTAGTGGGCACTGGCCATTCCCCGCTCTCTCACTCTCTCTTATTCTCACTGTTTCTCTCTCTCTACTTGCTCTCGGTTCTCCTTGTATCCCTCTGCACTTTTGATAGGCTGAAAGCAGCTGCACTAAAGCAAGATAAAGCTGCACCATCAGGATGATGAAGAGTGTGGATGGAGAGCCGCTGTGCCGAGCACAAAGGCCGCGGAGGAGCGGCGACAGTGGCGTGAGGACAGCTGAAGAATGCCACAATGAATAGCTCTCATTTGTGAATATACAGATCTGGGTGGAGGAGGGCGAGGACCTGGGGGGGGATCCACAGGTCATAGTAAATAAAGTTAAGAGAATATACAGTAAGTGTGTGGACATGGGCTACGGAAATAATGCTTGGACCTTGTTTTCTTTGTTTATCTCAAATTAAACTGTGACCCACATTGCCTGATTTATTAAAATAATGATCTGCTCTTAGGGTCTCAGGTTTGGCTCGCCTTTCCAGGGCTGCTCCGTTTGTGAGCTGCATTATCTGGGAACATGTTGCATAGAGACACCTGCTTAATTTCAATTGAATGCCATGCTGGAACCTTGTTTTTATATGGTATGAATAAGGCTGTGATCAATATGTAGCTTGTTGTCATAGTCTCTTTACCATATAAAAACATTCAAAGCTTGTATACTCCCTTTCCCTGTTCTGTTTCTTCCCCCTCTTTTTTGTTTCTCAGCCTTTCTATTTTTTTTGAAGTGGTCTGGAATATTAAGCTGTGACCCCCCGTTGTCCCTTTCCCCTCCTCGGCTCTCTCCGTGTCCTCTTTAGCTTGGACTTGGACAAAACCCATTTGCTCTAGTACAGCAGGAGGAATGGTATTCAGGTGGTCGCCTCCCTCTCCTCATGCAGCCCTCTGCCTATAAGAACCTCCCAATCAATAGAGATGTAAATAAGTTCAGACAGTTGCCAGACCTTTGTCTGAGTCTTAGGTTTGAGAGGCATCACAAGGATCTATTTTGGTCGGACTGAGATTTTTAATCTGTTTAGTTTCAGTGTTCAGGGAGAAGCAACACAATCTTTTGGACTAAATAGCCTGGATTACCAGTCACACTTGTGCAGTCTTGAAGTTTGATCTCTTTTTTTGAGTAAGGTGACAACAGACTTTCACAGAGTTTCACGAGTGTATTCACTATGCGTTTCCTACTCATAAATACGAGCTGTGACTTCAGGTCAGGTGTCATTATACTGAGCATCTCAGACAAGATATTGTTTTGTTTGTTGGATTTGTTTTGTTTAGGTTTGAAAAACAAAAATAAGGGATCTGGTTGTAAAGTATGTATATATCCAAATGTGTCTGTGTGGATATTTTGATACGTTCTGTAGATCTTGAGCTGCGTTGGTCATTTAAAAGGGTACTTCACCGCTGGGAAGATGAATGTGTATTTAAATTGGGTCATTTATGTAGTAGAAATGTAAAATTATTTTAGTTGGTGCCTTCTAGACTGAGAAAAGCCAGAACATTTATTTTTGGCTCATGTGGATGAAAGACAACAACTCCCAGAATGCACTTGCTTCGCTGTCCTACGAGGCCACTCCCAAGCCACGGCTACCAGTTATATCACTTGCCCACCAACGGCACCGCCCCCACCATCGTTTTCATTTTTATAGTAATAAAATCATTTTGTTCAGTTAGAGAACAGACACTACAATTAAAAACTGAACGTGTCTGTTCAGTAAAGTGTGAGTGAGCCGAACCAGAGTCAGCACAAACGCAGCAGGAGTCAGATCTCATTCATCACGAGAGCGAAGAGCTGAGCTAAGCACGGCAGTCATTCACGGTGCATGTCCAGTCTGGCGCGTTTTCAGATCATGCCTATGAAAGCTTAATTTTCACCCGCTTTGCTCCGCACCACTCCGTTATGAATGCCCGAGCGGCCGTGCCCATTTACATTCTGTGAGTGAGATCCCACCCCCTATGGGCGGGTTGAAAACATGCGGAACTAGCTCCTACTACTGGCTGTAGTCTCTAGCCTCTTGCCAAAAAAGCCTCTGATGAAGCAAAATGACGATATTTGTGTCATCAGAGGCTTTTTTCCAGACATAAAATACATAAATCTCTCATCTCAGGGGGATATGAGGGGAGGAAGCACGATCATTCAAATATACTTACCGAATTTTACGGTTTCAACACCGTTTTTCCATTTTACAGCTGTGCTGTAATTTTAAAGTAAAATACTGGCAGCTGTGGTTCCAGCTGTTTACCGTAATTCTACAGTACCAGTACTGTTGTTCATTTTACAGATTTACTGTAATTTCACAGTAAAGTACTGGCAGCTGTGGTTCCAGCCATTTCAATACATCATGGTAAGTAAATAATGAGAATCTTTATTTTTGAAACTATACTGCACTATATTTTTAAACAGTATGATAACATTTTTAAGAGGAAAAAACAATGGCAAAGAGAAAAGTGTAAATTGCAACATCCAATGAGAAGAACTAGTGTGTGAATAAACCAAAAAAACTGAAAATATGTATATACACATTTTTTGTGATTTGTGTGAGATCAAAATGACTGATTTTGTGGTAGTCATTTCCAGAAATTTACGAAAAATGTGCATGTTTTTTTTTTCATAATTAGGATGCCACATTTACCATATAATATTATGTTAGATGCACAATAGTCACACATGGCAATAAAACAAACAAAATGCATGAATCTTGTTTAATATTGCAAAAAAAAGGCTGGTCCAGTGGTGTGCTATGCTACCTAGCTTTAATAACATGATTGCTTAGGGTAGGAAATATGACCAAAAAGTAAACCACAGCAAAAAGCATTTGCTTAATATAAGTAAAAAGTTCTCAAGTAATTAAGTAATCAAGCAAATGGTCAGTAATAAAATAAGAACTTATAAACAAATGACAGTAGGACAAATAATACAACATAAAGATACAGATACAAACAGTGCTTTAAGTTTAGGTAGGCTACTGTTTGTTTTTCCCCTGTTGTTGTTTGTTTAACATTAATGACACAGATAGGAGCGGGTATAAGCTGTATTAGGTTGCTTTCACTTTAAGACCTACAGTAATGCGCAGATTCAATACTGACGCACGTCCCAAACTTTTTTACACACGACATAACCGCCAATGTGGACATAGGCATAATAATGTGTGTACTTAATCGTTCAGGGGCAATAAGCCCAGAAATAGACACATTCATATACTCACACGAGCGCTGACAGGCAGCAAACGCGTGCACAGAACCCGCAGACAAAAGAACCAAAAACCCACAAAGAAATTGATCAAGCAAATAAATATAACAAACATGATAAAAATGACAAACTATGTTCATGTTTTATTACTCATGGAACGCATACTCTCTTTCTCCCGCTCTTTATCCCATACAAACGCACACACTTACAATTCTGAAACGCATTCACACATAGACGTAAAAATACATGGACACATTTTCAATAAAAATAATTACACACAAGATAGTTTTAAGCCTGCCAAATGTCTAAAAATACAACATCTAAACAATGTAAGTTATTGAGTGTGGTGACCGAGGAGGAATAAGGCTGTGTGTCCACCAGAGCGTTTTTCACGCGGCTGGCTGGCGTATTCAATTGTTTTCAATTTCACGCTCAAGCGAAGAGCACTCTGCGTTTTTTACTGGTCGCCGAGAGTTGAAGAATGTTCAACTTTGAGCAAAACGCAGCGCTCAGAGCTGTCACTTTTCACCCAGACGTCCAATCACAGTGGAGGAGGGGCGGGACAAATACAACACCGACCAACCGCCACATTCTGCTTATACAACGTCAAACAGATGAACTTCACATTGTATTAGCATTTTTATATAGAATCAATACAGAAACAAACGATCTGTGAAATGCAATAATATCTGTCTGCAGAGCCGCCGAGCCACAGTTTTACCCCAGCAGCAGTTTCACCCCAGCAGTTTTGCCCGTGCATGCGCAGTTTCACTACAGCAGTTTTGCCCGCATTGTCACATTTCATTTTTAAATCTTGCCGACTGTTCTGTCCTAAAACTATCTAATGGTTATGGTTGCTCCTGCTGTTATTTTTTGCATCTGTTTAAGGGTAGGTTTAGGGTAGGGGTGGGTATGGATTTTTTAAAACTCTCACGACGAAATGCGCATGCACGGGCAAAACTGCTATGGGGTAAAACTGTAGTTGGGGTAAAACTGTGGCTCTGCGGCTCTGCAGCCAGACCCTTCTCGTGAAATGAGATACTAGTAACACTTAATTTCGTATCATAACAAGCAAAGAGTCTCAACTGAAAAAAACGTTGCACTGCCAAAACGCTCTCAAGCGCTCACAGCTAGGCGTTTTCAGCAGAGCTCCTGGCGTTTTCAGCAGGATAAAAACGCTTTGGTGGACACACGGCCTAACTGACAACAGGCCTTTGAATTGCTATTGAGTCTGGCTGCATTACAACCTCAAATGTGCATTAATTCAACGGCCTGTGGTCAATTATTCCTAAACCTAGCAAACCTAGCGTTATAATCGTAGTTTGGAGAACACTGACTAACATTAGTGAAATGCTTCACCCGTTAAACTGTCTGTCTGTCTGTCTGCTAACAGCTACACACGATTTTTCGCCAAGTAGTACAGCCAAAAAAAGGGCGATTTTACTAGTTGGGTGCAACATAATAAACTAACAACAAAGAAATAAACTTACCTTGGACAGTTTCCTTCTGTGCCAAAGTAAAGCAGGCGGTAAGAGTTTTAAAGAGATTCCGTTGGCGTTGATGCTTTCTGCAGAAAACTAGGGCTCGTGTTGAAGATACCCTGCCCTGTGTGCTGCTTTTTACAGCGCGAGGTGGTTTTTCTCAGGAGGTTTACTGTTAAATGCTGTAAATTTACTGCAAGTGCTTAATTTACGGACCATTAGCTGTACATTTACATAATTGAACTGTTTATTGAAAAAAAATGTATTTTACTGTTGGAAATTGGCTATAACTTTACAGCCATTTTTACATATTGTTTGTTTTCTTTCCATATCATTGAAAATCACTGGCTTACAGTCCAAGTTTGTTCATTCCAAGTCTGAGGTTCATTTAGGGGCCGTCTAACAATATATTTCCAGTGTAAATGTCTGTCTTCCATCATCCTTACTCATAGTTCATACCTGAAAATACCGTGTAGGCTATACACCCGTTTTTTTTTTCCAATTAACATCTCATTCCCATAGGAGTCTGAATACACACACATGCATATTATCATGTACCAAACTCATATTTAGGAGAATAAAGTTTAAAGGTAAAATGCACCCAAAAAGTGAAATTTTTTTATCATTTATTCACCCTCATGTAGTTCAAAACCTGTATGACTGACTTTCTTCGGTTGAACACAAAATATATGTCTACATTATATTTATACATAATATACATTGGACCCTGTTGTCATTCACTGTATGGATATTTTCCCAAATATCTTATTTTATGCTCCACAGAAGAAGTCATATAGGTTTGGAATGACATGAAGATGAGTATCTAATGACAGAAATTGAATTTTTGGGTGAAGATCCTGCAATATCACAATCAACCACAATGACATAATTTGCTGGAAAATTAGTTGCTTCAACAAAGCAATGCCATTTAATTGCAGGTGAATGATTCTGAAGTAACTAAAGTAGTGTGTAAGTAAATGTATTACTCTGTAAACTGTACTAAAATTGTTCTAATTGTTTTCTGATTTGAATGGACATTCTGTTTGGTGCTATGTTCTGAAATGGTTGGATGCGCCTGTTAGTTGATTCCAGCATTTTTAACATGCTTTTAAAACAGGCTGTGTGGTCAAAGCCATTAAAACATAATGAGATAAAAACTAGCTAAGAAAGAATGCTTCATATTTAATGATACACTCGGTTCGCTGGTCCCTTCACCCAAAGCCATATGATAATTCTGATCTGTGCATCCTAACATTACACAGACGAGGCTGTTTACACTTTCATTTAAATTTTCCTTTCTTCTTGTTGTCTGTTTTTGGAACTGTCTTTCTCTACACACATTCAGCTCAACTCACGAGGGATTATCTCAGTCCAAAACAGGAAGTCAGACATAACAAACACCCTTAGCAAATGAACATATCGACAGACCCGTAAACAAACACAAAGATGTGTGTGCGTGCAGTCCAGTGGCTGTCAGTCTCCGCTTTTGTAGCTTTTGACTGTCTGTGCGATGTGATTTAAGAAGCCAAATAACATGTTTGGTGATGGTCTGGAAACATTAAAAGCATCGGTCAGCTCCTCGCATATCTGTGTGTGCTTAATTACAAGCGTTTGGCTTGTAAATTAAAACTTCATATTCAAGCAAAGCTGTGGCGCCTGGGGGCCGATCCTCTGCCCTTTTATTTCTGGATCCCAGACCCAAACCCTGCTGCGTTTTTGGACAGGGTCTGTGGACGTCTGTGGCCCAACCCGCCCCGCTGCCACTCAGGCCTGTTACTCTAGGCCACCGTGCTAGGAGCTATGGAAATGTCTTGCTGTGAATCAATGTGTGTGTGTGTGTAACAATGTATCTCCAAACAAGCAGGAGAGAGAAAAATGCATGTAGAGAGCAAGGAACAGTGCTTGGTAGCCACCAGA
The DNA here is from genome assembly GCA_039654625.1 of Rhinogobio ventralis. Classification (NCBI taxonomy): domain Eukaryota; kingdom Metazoa; phylum Chordata; class Actinopteri; order Cypriniformes; family Gobionidae; genus Rhinogobio; species Rhinogobio ventralis. The sequence goes on from CM077204.1 coordinate 24,140,087, forward strand.
ATTGTAATTAATGAGCAAGTTTCTTATGATTAACTTTTATTAAACTGTACCCCTGATCTCAGAGACATTAGGTAATGAGTGAAGGCTGCAGAACGGGGTGGAAAATACACACAGGCACACATATTTGGACTTACACAGTCATACGGCCTAATTGAAGCCAGTTCCAATAATAGGCCTACTTTTCTTTTTTATAGCAATGCTTCTCAACTCGTGAATTGCAACCCCAAAACAGGTTGCAGGTAACGGCTATGCATCCAATTCAATTTTATATATATATAAATATATTTTTATATATATTAATTTTTTTTTTTTTTTTTTGCGAATTCATCTGCACCACTGTGCATCATTCAAAATTTAATTTAGAATGACTTTTAAATCCCAGTTCTTCATTTTGCACAACCCTGTCTGTCACATGGTAGAAATTAGCCATAACGACAGATGTCAACATGGACAAGTTGCAAGCAACACGATATCATGACAATTCCTAATATTGCGAAATTGCATGATGTAATATTATTTGCATTGCATGGAATCTTAAGACTTTTAATGTTTCCCCAATGTGTAAACCAATAATAAAAAATTTAACATTTCAATGTTTTATTCTAAGGGCATTTTTGTTTACTTCTGTATAACAAATAATTCAGGTAATGCATTGGGCAGTTATAGGAGAAATTAATGTTGATTGAATGCACATCAAACATTAGAACTTGTAGGGAGTTGGATGTGAAGTTCTGTAAGGTCTGTTCTCGTTTGAGCCCACGGCTCGACAAGAGGACATGAAGAAGCACTTGTCCAGGAAAACATGGAAACGATGGCTTTAGTAAAATGGGTGGTGGGAATCAGATTTCAAAATTGAGGCTTATGAAATAATAAATAAAAATCCCTGCAGCAAATGCTTGCTGGTGCCTGCAGCTGACTAGCTTAAGCGCATGGCATGAGGTGGGCATTGTCTTTATAAGATGGCACCTCATAAAATGGCATTAGCTGCCATTGCTGGGGCTTGAAACTTCATCCTGCTGGGTTTAGGCCCAGCGTGTTCGCCAGCGCACATTATTAGAGTGACATCTGCTTTACAAGTCCTGCACCCAGGAGCATACCTAAACAACTCATTTCAGCTCCATTCTCTCCACAGACCCTCCCCGCCGCCCCTTCGCAATCCTCCCGAGCAGAGGGTGTGTAACTCATTTTGTTCTGTCGTCCTCTCTCTCTCTTTCTTTCTCTCTCTCTCTCTCAAACTCAATTTTAATTTGCATATGGTGTAATTTCTCTTTCTTTCCTTCCTTTCCTGCCGTCTTTCTCTGTTTGCAGCCCTCTGGCCAGTGATGAGTGTTGCACAACAGAGGGCTTCACTTTATCAATCAGCTGTGGCACAAACACTTAGTGCATTACAGCGACCATCCTTTATTTCAAAGCTCTTCACGGAGGAGGCATGCAAATTGCTACCACATCAGCCGCCTTGACAAAAGAGCAAATTACCCAATGCGCACAACAATTTCTGAAGGCCTGAAGAGGACGTTGACTCTGGCCTTTTTGATTTAATGTTAGCAATGGCATGTATTTATGCACAGTTTATGTTATCAATGAGCTGTAATGATTGCAAAATGTAAGTTAGGGTTCAACAATATAAATTCGACATGTGTTTTTGAATACTTTCAAATATTGTAAATTATAAACATTAAAATGTCGCCTGAAGGTTCTTGCTGTCGTACTGGGTCATCGAAACCGCACAGTATTTTTCTGTGACGGTCATGCTGTAGTCAGACTGATGGACTAGATCTCTGAAATCCCATGCGATAAGGTTGGAATGAAACAAGCATTACAAACATCACAAACTTGCTGTAAGACAAGTTTCCTCTGATCTGTTTTATCAATCACTCACACACACACACACACACACACACATCAAGGCAGTGATAGCTCAGCCAGAATCTCCTTTAAGTCCGCTGTCAGCAGGTATACTTCCAATTCAATGCAAGCAACATCCTGTGCTGTTTCACAGACTGCCAGGCTTGACCATCAATAAGAAGCAGTTCTTGGCACTCATTTCACTTAAGTACCCAGGTTTTACAATGGACATCAAACACAATGCAAGTGATTATCTATCTATCTATCTATCTATTGTACTGCTTGAAAGTTTGTGAACCCCTTGCAGAATCTGTGAAAATGTGACAAGAGGGATCGTACAACATGCATGTAATTTTTTTATTTAGTACTGTCCTGAACAAGATTTACATAAAATATGTTTACATATAGTCCACAAGACATTGCATGACAATGCATTAAGAGCCGGGGGGTGAAAACTTTTTGAATTTGAAGGTAAATTGTACTTAATTTGTCTTCTGGGAAACATGTAAATATCTTCTGTTGCTTCTGAAGGCCAGTTCTAAATGAAAAAAATTGATATTTAAACAAAATAAGAAAAATGTAGACATCTCCATACTGTTTTCACCCCCTGGCTCTTAATGCATCGTATTTCCTTCTGGAGCATCGATGAATGTTTGAACCTTTTTTGTGTTTGAGTCGCTCAATTGTCTTCGGTGTGAAAATATGGATCTAAAAGGCATACAGTCACTGCTGGAAAGGGTTCAAATATGCAAAAGATGCTGGAAAGCTGAAAAATTTGCAGGACCTGTAGGATTTTTCTGAAGAACATTGGGCAGTTTAACTGCTCAGGGCAAACAAGGGACTCATGGACAACCATCACAAAACAAAAAAAACAGTTGTGGATCATCCAGGTAACGACACACAGTATTAAGAATCATGGGTACATAAACTTTTGCACTGGGTCATTTGTATAAATTCAGCTTCTTTTTTTTTTTTTTGTCTTGTGGACTATATGTAAGCATCTTTTCTGTTAATATCTTATTCAGGACAGTACTAAATAAAAAAATGATCTGTCTGCCTGTCTGTCTGTCTGTCTCCGTCCGTCCATCAGTCATAGTCATAATTTAATTTATTGGTATCATAATACTTCATACAACAAATCATTAATAAATCCAATAATACTTAAATCTCTTGACTTCCTGTTTCTCAACCTGAGCGGTTAATTTAGTTGACACAGTTTAAAGCACACCTGTTTACTAGTACTTTTCCTCAGGTGATTATTTTCTCTCCTTACTCAAGTTGTTTCTTTTTATTTGAATTATATCAATTTATTTTACTCTATTTAATACATACATGTAATACAATAAAAGGTGCTATTATTATTATAGTTTTACTTCAGTATTCAAGTGAACATTGACTTCAAAATGGCTGCTAGAATGTGGCTATTTTCTTCTCTTCTGTTTCCGCAATACAGGCAAAAATGATAAGAAGTAAAAACAATAGCCTTGTAATATCATATATAGACAGAAATTTGAAATTGCACACACAATAGCGAGTGATGTATTTTGACACGGCAGATGAGGTCTGCAGGATATAAAGAGAGCGAGAGAAAGACTATTCGGTTCATTCAAGTTTAGTTAGTATTCCACAGGGAACAGGATTGTTTCCCTGAGTAGCATTCCTTCAATGTCCTGTGGCCGGTGTTCCTTGTTAGGCTGTGGCCCTTCCAATGGAGAAAAGAGATAGATAGAGGGAAATAAATAAATAAAGAAGAGAGAGTGAGTAGGATGAGAAGGGGAGAGAGAGAGGGCCGCTACGCCAACACCTTGACGTAGATGTACAGCTGCTCACATTGCGCCTGTCTCACCTTTAGCCTCGTCTGTCTGCTGCCGCTTTTCATTTTCCGCATTCATACATCAATGAGCTTCGCATGCTGACACCTCATTTTGCAGGCTACTTTGGTTATGGAGGCCGTGTTTTGCATATCGCAACCCACCCCCCTCCTGACACGCCGGTGATCTTTAAAGAGAGGGAGAGAGCGGCACAGAAGGAGAACGAGTTAGCTACTTCTTTTCTTTCTGATGCATACCTTCATCACTTTTCTCCTTGTCATGCAAAAGTTCTCCTCTGCGTGACACCGGCTCATCTTCTCCAAATCGAGCTTAATTGATTGATTTCTGTCTTTCATTTTCCCGTGTCTATCATTGCTGTTCCTGCGCAAACCAACCCCCCCCCCCCCCCCCCCTGCTTCTGTCTCTCCACTTTGTCTTTGCTCTGTGTTTGACAGCTTTGGTCTGAGCATACAGGCGAACGGCTTCCCTCCCCCACCACTCCTCTTCAATCTCTGTATTTCGAGTGAATATTACGTTCCTATTGTATTCAATAATGGAGACTGATTTCTAGGACAATTATTACTGGCTAATTAGTCAACACCACTAACAGTCAAGCCAGAAAACGTGCGGTTATGCGTAGTACTAGACCCATTATAGTTTTATAAAAAATGTTTCTTCACTCTCAGAAAAAGGGAATGACAGCTTGAATGCTTGATATGCATATTTCTTGGGTGTATGTCTCATTATGTGACTATTAGTTTGCATATACAGCTTTAAGGATTGACAAAACATTATACCATTATGAGTAAGCAAATTATATTAGTATACAATTTTAGGAAGATGCTAATAGTAATATTAATATTATTGTATTATTGTTGTTATTTAATATTTTAATTGTTTTAATTTGTTTTACTAAGACTTTGTTTTTTTAAGTTAAAACTTGATTGCATTTACAGATTAAATATTAATATTGAAACTATTGTATGAAGTAATATTAATAATAATAATTTATATTATAATAAATAATAACAATGACAAGATTAATTATATTAATAACATTATTATTATTATTATTATTATTATTATTAGTATTAGTATTATTGTTGTTATTTAATATTTTAATGTAATGTTCATTTGTTTTGCTAAGACTTTGTATTTTATAAGTTATCTTGATTTCATTTACAGATTAAATATTAATATTGAAACAAGTAATATTAATACTACTACTACTAATAATAATAATAATTATTATTATTATTACTATTATTATTATTATTATTATAACAAATAATAATAATAATGATAATGATAATGATAATAATATGATAAATTATATTAATAACATTATTATTATTATTATTATTATGCTAATACTTATTGGCATGCATATTATAATTTAGGATGCAAGAGTACTATGAGATATGCATTCAGGTAAGTTATTGTGAAACAAGCTTCGCCAGATGTTTTTATTATTTTCTTTTTATTATTTATTATTTTTTAAAGTGACGCTTTGACTACATTTACAATATTTTATTGAATGTCTCATACACTGACATTCCCTAACATGAATTCCTAACATGCAACACTTTAGAGATACACAATGGCAACATTCACATTCAGCTTCAAATCAGAGAGTGCCATTGTTTTATGTGTAAATGTTTTCATTTATTTACATTCTAACATTCAGTAGATAATTAAATATGAAGGTCCGGAGGTAAGTGCCTGTTATAGACACACCCATCTGAAAAATGCTTTTGTCCCCACTGCCTTACATGCTCCTATGAGCTAATTGTGAATTAAAATCCAGACAAGCAAACAAAATGTTTGGTTGGAGCGAGGGTGACAGCCGTGAGGAGGTGTTGACGAACAAGAGGGTGTGCTGCCGAACGAGGTGATGAAGGAAACGACAGGAAGAGTGTGAGGAGTGAGTGAGTGTGTGTGAGTGAGTGAGTGTTTGTAATGGAAAGGGGGTGGGTTATTTGTGTCGTATAGGTATCATATGGATATCTGCCAAACCTAATGTAATAAATTGATGTTTTCCTGGGCCTGAAAAGAGGGACCCGGGCTTTTAAGTGGCGAGGGGCTGTCATCTCTTTGCATTTGTGAGAGGAGAGGGGAGTGTGAATGTCACTTTCAAGTAGAACTGCAGCTCTCTCCTAATGAGAGATGGGGTCTGCCTCAGAGCCAGCCAAGGGGCCAAGGAGGAGACGCCACCCTCCCGTAGCCTCCAATCCTCAGAGGGGCTGACAGCCTCCGATAAATCAAGACACTCGCTTCCTCTCTTCCCTCCCTGCGCCACCTGCGGTGGGTGGAGAGAGCTCATTTTCCACCCAGAAAGAGAGAGAACAAGAGGGAAAAGCTGAGAGGTGTAAAGAGGGAGATAAAGCGACGGAGAAAAAGAAAAGGGATGGTCTGGGCCCAGAAAAAACTATCCGCAAATGTCCTTTGAACTACGTGTCAGTGTGTTTGGTGTACCATACCTGACTGCGCCATCTTCTTGTGTACAAAGAAATGGCGATCAGCAACTGAATTTTTTCTGTTTTGTTTGCTCGTTATGTTTGTGTCAAGTTAATTGTGTTTTTGCCGAGCAGTGTGGGGTCGCTGGGTCGTTGTGTAGTGTTACCTTTAACACTGTTAGTTATCTAGAGCAGAAGAGTCGCACGGAGGTAATTATCCTGTTAAATAAGTTCAGGTGTTGGATGAGGCTGTTTGCCCCTGCTGTCCTGTGGAGCTAATGTCCATGCCCTGCCCAAAGGCATCCAGTGACCCATTACTGCGAGCAACAGCACTCACAAGCAGATGTGTACCATTTAAAATAGTGCCTCTCCATTATTAAATAGAGTTTTGTCCACCGTTCCACACTTTAACAAACACTCACTTGCATTAAGCAAAGCTTAAAATCTGTGGAGATCTAAAATATAATGATGTCCGGCATCAACAGTTTTGAACATTTCTGTCATGAATGCACAATTTGCGCTGTTTACAGTCGGAGAAATTCGTGAAGAAGTTAAGCGGTTGCTGATTGTTTATTACACACTGTTTTAGTCCCATTTTGCAAATCAGGTAATGCTGCAAACATGCCCACAAAGTAAGTGCCTACATTTGCATATTTGCAAGCCGGCTCTGAGTACTAGATTTTGGAGGATGCCGTAAACTACCACCATCTAGCATACTACGTACAACATCGCTCCACCACAGCGATCCAAGCACCTGAGTCGGCTCTTTAAAATGCAGAGAGTGCACTCGGAAGGCCCGGATACAATATATTATATATTTGATGAATTGTATGCCCCCATGATCAATAGAAAATGTATACAATCACTGGAATGTCCTTAACACATTTATTTATTTATAAGCATTTACATCTGGTTATATCTAGATGCTTATATCTGGATGCTTAGTAAAAGTACAGAGATTTTTTTGTGCTAAAATGTTGCTAAAGTGTGTGACTGTTTAGTAAAATTGTTTTTTAATAGCCAGCCATTATGGACTAAGTGCATCATACTTGCAGTGCACATGCAACTTAAATGATTTGATGGTGCTCAATGTTGTTTGGTTTGTCTCTCTTTAAAAATATGTGAGTGAGAGGCTAGAAAGGAAACTCCAAGCTTGATAAATAATTCAGAAGTATGTAGAAGCAAAAGATTAGTGTTAGGGGTGGCGGAGAGGGGCATAGATGAATTCAGTGAGGTGGCGGGCCCAGTGCTGCCAGTATGCAGATTAAAGAGCGGGACGACAGCGTGAACCTTAGACAGATGGCAGCGCCTCAGCGGAAATGGGAAAGAAGAAGGAGGAGAAACAGGGACGGGAAAGGGAGAGGAAATCCAACGATGCGACCTGCAGGAGTAAAAATTGCTTGCATTGTTGTTTTCATTATCTAGCTACTGTCATTTCATGAGCTTTGTATCTTTGAAATGAAAGAATGAGAAGGGAGGGTTTTAAAAAAGCAGAGGATTATGGAGAGGGGGAAGCAGGGAGGGCAAAAAAAACTGTGAAATTAATCTTTTGTGCAGGTCCTGATGGAGCAGAGACATGCTCAGACAAAAGGTAGACTGGGAGAGAAGCGCTGTGATTGATGAATAAAGTAAAGGTGTCAGAAGTCTGTTATGTAAATGAGTGAAGGCACGGAGCATTTCGGGAAGGGAATGAGCCAGAGGAAGAGAGAGAAGAGAGCGCAGCACGTGTCACAGGGGCTATCGTCCCCCCAGCGTCAATCCTGCGCAATCTTTTATCTAGTCAGACAAGCCTGGCCCGCAATCTGTACGGCAGCGCTGCGGAGCGTGAGCTCGGGGTACTTGAGGGGAGAGAGGCGCTGCGGCTGCATCTGAGAGAGTGCGGCGGGCCTGATTGACCAGCACTGAATGGAAATGTTGTTAATATACATGTGTACTCACAGGTCCTCTTCACACGTCCGTGTGATATTGCAGGACAGAACTGAAGTCGAGAAACAGGGTGTCAGATTGACAGAGGTAATGGAGAAAGCTGGTGATGATGGGACTTTGGTAAGAGTGAGCTGCTCAACACACCTTTTGGTGTTGCTGTATATAAAGAACAAAGTGGAACGCACAGGCTGTGTGTATGTATATATTACCTGGGTGTTTCTTCAACTACAAGCACTTTCGTTCCAGTGATAGAATTTTATGAAAAATAATGTCATTTAACTTTTTTTTCTTTTATATAAGTTCCCATTAAAATTTATGATAGTTTGATCTCCATTCAGTTTTCACACAATATTAGTTGGTTTCATGCCTTTTGCATAACATTACACCATTTCATATTTTTCATCTTCAGAAAGATCTTTCTTCCTCCCCATATTGCATGAGAACTGTGATTTGCTTAAAGAGTTAGTTCTCCCAAAAATGAAAATTCTGTCATTAATTACTCACCCTCATGTCGTTCCAAACTCGTAAGACCTTTGTTCATCTTCGGAACATAAATAAAGATATTTTTGATGAAATCCGAGAGCTCTCTGACCCATCCATATAGACTGCAACTTTCAAGGTCCAGAAAGGTAGTAAAGATATAATTTAAAATAGTTCATGTGACTCCAGTGTTTCAACCTTAATGTAAGGAAGCAACGAGAATACTTTTTGTGTGCAAAACAAATAAAAATAATTACTTTATTCAACAATCTCTTCTCCTCCGTGCCAGTCTCCTACGTGATTCACGCAAGCACCACAGCGCATGCATGTGATCATGTGATCGTGCTCAGCCAATAGTGAGCCGGTGTTTTGCCATAGAACTAGGAAGCTGTACTTTGTGAATAGCCCAACAAAGTAAATAGCGTAAGAGAGTTACAGGAAAGAGAAGAGATTGTTGAATAAAGTCGTTATTTTTGTTTGTTTTTGAGCACAAAAAGTATTCTCGTCGCTTCATAACATTAAGGTTGAACCACTGTAGTCACATGGACTATTTTAACGATCTCTTTACTAACTTTCTAGACCTTGAAAGTTGCAGTAACATTGCAGTGTATGGGTCAGAGAGCTCTCAGATTTCATCAGAAATATCTTAATTTGTGTTCTGAAGATGAACTAAGGTCTTACAGGTTTGGAACAACATGAGGGTGAGTAACTAATGACAAAATTTTCATTTTTGTGTGAACTAACCCTTTAATAATGTGGAACAACCTCTTTAAGTAGGGTTTTCATTTACCTAAGTAGACCTGGCAAACTATTTAACAAACCTGTCTGAGATTAATACTAGTTATCTAAAAAGATATGGAGAAATAAAACAAACAAACACTTTCTTTGAAAAACTAAAATAATATTTATTGTTCTGAAATCCTACCGATATGTCACTTGCATAATAATTTGGAACACAGTGTATACAAATTAGGAAGATAAAAATGTCAAGGTATTATTTCATAATGTATGTATCTGACATAAAATGCTAACTATGTGAAATTATAAAAACAAAGGAATCTGTCATTTTATTCTAAAAATGTTGAAAATCTTAGCTCCACCCCAAAATGACTTTAGATGGTATAGTGGAAGTGCTATTTGATGTTTTTGTTGTGAAAATATGACAGACTTAATTTTATATTCATTGTTGGACATTGAGTGTAAACATATTCAATATCCATTTTCAAACAAGTGTTTGAAAGGGAGTTTAGAAGTTGAAGAAACACCCACATTCATGCATGCAAACCCACTGAGAAAAAGTACTGGGCAGAGAAATTAAGGATACATCACAGCACCTCTTTTCCTTAGTTTAACTATGCTCTGTCTATCCAGAACCTTTTTAATTAGAAGGGCAGGGCATTGCTGAGCCAGTCATTAGGGCCTCAGACAGCGAGTGGGACGCAGGTCGTGCCCCGCATGAGCCCTCACCCTCAGATGCAAACGGGCACCATCGTTCATAAACTGACAAAAACAATCAATCACCAGCACATGAAGGCAGAGCATTAGGTTGAAGTTTAGGGAAACTGATGACATCCTTGCTTTAATTCTACAGCGCACAGCAGTCTTGTGTGATCGGAAAAGACAAAGACACGTAGGGTTACCTCTGGAGGAGGTTCGGCTAATTGCTGGCACTTGTTGTCGCGCCTTAGCTTTGTTTAAGTCACGGAGGCTAACTAGCTATCTCTCCCTGATGCACACTGTTTGTTCAGCTAACGCACTGCTGAGAAAGCCGTTTTCATCATGCGACTCATTATTAACGGGTTCATAAATAAACGGGACTCTAATATTTCTCTCTGTTAGTGTTTATTGTGGACTAGCAAAGTGCAGCGGCTGTCTTTAATGAAAGAGAGAGCCACGGGTAATTGAAGCTTATTATGCCCGGGTGAGAGATGGTGGCTAAGGGAGAGAGAGAGAGAGAGAGAGAGAGAGAGAGAGAGAGGCTGGCACTGTCAAACACAGTCTGTTTCTGTGACTACTTATTTCATCATGACAAAGCGATTTTGGACCGCCTGTGGTGCTGTGGTTTACATATTTACATTGGATGCAGAAGTGGCAGATGAAATGACTTGGATTCCTTGTTCACAGTGCCGGCCCGTCCTGTAGCCGATGTGCCCAGGGGGGCCCGCAAGATGGTTCATAATAAATGAGCAGATCATAGCTTGTGATATGAAAACACTTCTCATCCAATTTACATTGACAAGTGAGCAGCATGACAACACTAGATATAAGTATAATCTCTTCTTAATGAAAGTGTTATTTTCAAAATTATTATTATTTAACTAACATATCCAATTTAGTTTTGTTGTGTTATGTACACTATGAAGTGAAGGTGACTGAACCCACTTTTCCTGGCAAATGAGTGTGCATGAATGTCAAATGCATGAATGTCAAAATGTAACACAAGTATTTAAGATAAGTATTTTTCAAGATTTTATTTTGTTTTGTTTTGTTTTGTTTCATTTATTATTGTATTTTATTATTTTTTTCATTTTATTTATTTTATTTTATTTTATTAATTACATTATTACATTACATTACATTACTGTGTCCCCAAAATTATTTGGGCACTTCTAAAAAAAAAATCTACGAAAGACATTAGTAGCATTAAGTAGCTAAATATCAAACCTAATGGCTTTCATTTCACAAACATTTTTCAACCAAAAGGTTTTCCACAAATAAATTTGAAAAAAATGACAATATATCCAGCGTAGCGTCAGTTCTGGCAGGTCACATCTAGCTCGCATCAGCTGACTGTCAGCTGATCACGTCTACCTATAGGGATACGACATCTATCACAGCATACATATATATACATATATACAGTACATATACCCTAATTACTGTTTCTCCAGAGCTCATTTACCCTTCTCCACCCCCAGATCCTCCTCTCATCCAGTCAGGATTTGGTATTCTATTTCCCTTGAATCAGACTAAATTCCCGAATCATTTGTACTTTTAATATGAACATTAATGATATCTGCAATACATTATGTTGGTTCTGTTCTGTTTACCCTAAGGGGGGTTATTGCTGCTCTCCCTGCTCTTATCCATGCTAGGCTGCATGGATGCGCAGGGAGTTCTTGCCCAGAACAGAACCATACCACCAATCCAAACTATATGCTAATAGTCAATCAATCATCTTTGATGATAGTGGTCCTGACAGAACTGGTTGTCAAACTTGGATCATGTTCATAGTTAATGTGATGAACTACACCTGTGGTCGCTCTACTAGGACACCTGTGTGAACTTGAGGAGAACTGAATTCATACATCTACCAAAAATCACTTTGAGACCAAATGGTTAAAAAGTATTGCAAAAAAAGGTTTTAAAAACTCTTGCACCATGTTTGTGTAAATGCCATTTGCTTTGATTAATTGTTGTTTATGCAATACAGGTGCTGGTCATATAATTAGAATATCATCAAAAAGTTGATTTAATTTTGATGATTATAACTGACAACTAAGGAAAATCCCAAATTCAGTATCTCAGAAAATTAGAATATTACTTAAGACCAATACAAAGAAAGGATTTTTAGAAATCTTGGCCAACTGAAACGTATGAACATTAAAAGTATAAGCATGTACAGCACTAACACTTAGTTGGGGCTCCTTTTGCCTAAATTTCTGCAGCAATGCGGCATGGCATGGAGTCGATCAGTCTGTGGCACTGCTCAGGTGTTATGAGAGCCCAGGTTGCTCTGATAGTGGCCTTCAGCTCTTCTGCATTGTTGGGTCTGGCATATCGCATCTTCCTCTTCACAATACCCCATAGATTTTCAATGGGGTTAAGGTCAGGCGAGTTTGCTGGCCAATTAAGAACAGGGATACCATGGTCCTTAAACCAGGTACTGGTTGCTTTGGCACTGTGTGCAGGTGCCAAGTCCTGTTGGAAAATGAAATCTGCATCTCCATAAAGCAAACTTCCTGGTATACGGCTGTGTTGACCTTGGACCTCAGAAAACACAGTGGACCAACACCAGCAGATGACATGGCACCCCAAACCATCACTGACTGTGGAAACTTTACACTGGATCTCAAGCAACGTGGATTGGGTGCTTCTCCTCTCTTCCTCCAGGCTCTGGGACCCTGATTTCCAAAGGAAATGCAAAATTTACTAACATAACTTTGGACCACTCAGCAGCAGTCCAGTCCTTTTTGTCTTTAGCCCAGGCGAGAGGCTTCTGACGCTGTCTGTTGTTTAAGAGTGGCTTGACACAAGGAATGCGACAGCTGAAACCCATGTCTTGCATAAGTCTGTGCGTAGTGGTTCTTGAAGCACTGACTCCAGCTGCAGTCCACTCTTTGTGAATCTCCCCCACATTTTTGAATGGGTTTTGTTTCACAATCCTCTCCAGGGTGCGGTTATCCCTATTGCTTATACACTTTTTTCTACCACATCTTTTCCTTCCCTTCGCCTCTTTATTAATGTGCTTGGAGACAGAGCTCTGTGAACAGCCAGCCTCTTTTGCAATGACCTTTTGTGTCTTGCCTTCCTTGTGCAAGGTGTCAATGGTCGTCTTTTGGACAACTGTCAAGTCAGCAGTCTTCCCCATGATTGTGTAGCCTACAGAACTAGACTGAGAGATAATTTAAAGGCCTTTGCAGGTGTTTTGAGTTAATTAGCTGATTAGAGTGTGGCACCAGGTGTCTTCAATATTGAACCTTTTCACAATATTCTAATTTTCTGAGATACTGAATTTGGGATTTTCCTTAGTTATAATCATCAAAATTAAAAGAAATAAACATTTGAAATATATCAGTCTGTGTGTAATGAATGAATATAATATACAAGTTTCACTTTTTGAATGGAATTAGTGAAATAAATCAACTTTTTGATGATATTCTAATTATATGACCAGCACCTGTACATTTCATGTTTATGTGTGAATTATGTGTATTTTTGGGGCCGCTGTATTTTTGGCTTTGTTATGCCTTTTTATTATTATTAAACACGGGCTAGACCTGCTTGTCCATGTTTAGCTCTGTCAGACACAAGTTAATGTTCCACATCATGTGTTCATTTGGATATACAAAAATACATATATTGCTTCATTGGACTTCAACTACTTACCCATTACAGAAAGAGACCATTCATTGTTGCACCAAATCAATCTGAAATCATTTTAAACTGCCATGAACTCTTTCATGATAGGATTTAGAATTCATACCAACTTTTATACCTTGTAGATATGTTGAAATTCCAACAATGTTCTACTTCCAAACTATGTGCGCCACATACATCACGGTCCACCTGCTTGTACTGATGCTGTCTTTCCTCTCCGCCGTCACACTTTTTCAGCGATGTCTTCTCTCGTCTCTTCAGGGTGTTTCAAATGGCTGAGCTAGTCAAATTTACCCACCTGGCTATTTTTCAATAGAGACGTCTCTTTATTCTGCTCAGAAAAGCTGCGCACATGTCTGGCTGATTCTTGTTTTCCCTTTTCTCGCTCTCTCTTTCCTTTTCTCCTCTCTCCACCTTCCACTCTATTTTTCTCTTTCATCCCTCCCTTCCTCACCGCTGTTTTCATATGCAGAATGGCTATTGTGAGTTACTGGATATCTCTCTTATGCATACCCAGACCTCCTCTCTCCCGCTCTCTCCCTTCCTCATGCCGCAGAGGTACGAACGCTCACATTACAGCAGAGTGACAATATCCCTCCTTCAGATAATGCTATAAATGAGGCAGAATTTACATACAACACGCAGCATGCCGCTCTCCGCTTCTCAGCGCGTCGGGGTGTTCGGCGTGCGAAAAGAGCGCCGCTCTGCCAGCGCCGGCTCTGAAGAGGCTCTCCAGCGGGACAGCCATTAGAGCCATCTCAGACTAATGACACGAGAAACGCTAGCACAACGCCAACTTCCCCTGCCTGCCTCACGCTGCTGATGTTAACTATGCCCGCTAATACCACAACTTCAACCCTCAGCTCCCCTCTCAGAGTTAAAACGCTCTCTTTCACATGCGGCAGATGAAAGGGCTCGACTTTACATGCTATTACCAGCAGATTAGGCTGGTAACGTCCCTAAGCTCTGTCACCTACACGTACTGAATGCATGATCTAACTTAAACCAAGTTTTTTAAAGTCCATTCCTCCCATTTTGCCTTCGATCTGTTTCCGTATTTGTTTGCGGCTTTGTTTTGTGTGTCACTCTAATGGAGTGGTGGCCTAAAACAGTGTTTTTGCCCACCTGCACGTCACACTCAGTGGAAGCCGAGAGAGACCCGCTAAATTAGCTCATTGCCTGATTGATGCATGGCTGTTGACTTGCCAGGGCACTGCAGGTGGAGGACTGGCTTTTTAAAGCATTGCGCTCTTATGTTGGGTAATGGTGCAGATTGGCTTGAACTATGCAAATGGAACAGAACATAGGCATAGTTTGGTACACTGTTTATTTTTGCTGTCACCTTGCTAATGAGGGGTCCTCACCCCAAAACGATCTGCTCGCTGTGACCCGCCCCACTGAAAGTAACCCTGGTTATACAACAGATGAAAGCACTTTAAAAATCACTCTGTACATAAATGATTTTGATGCTCTGAGTGATGCACTAATTTGCTGTATTTTACTCCAAAAAAAAAAAAAAACAGACACACGACCTGACATTTATTCTAACATTTATGAACTACCATTATCTCATGCTAGTTTTTTGAAAATTCTGACAGTAGTTTAAAATCTGCAAGACTTTGTGGAACACAAAAGGTGAAATGTAGAAGAATGAACTGGCCACTGTTTCACATATGATGAAATATATGTCAATATAATGTGAGCAGAAACTATTTTATATGATTTCCCTGCAATATAGCTAGGCCTATATCTCTTATTCTCTTATTTTATATTTTAATATATTATAAAATGAAATTTATTCCTGTGAAGGAAAAGCTGAATTTCTAGTAGCCGTTACTCTAGTCCTTTCTTCAGTAATAATATACTGTTTTGGAGCTCAAGAAACATTTCTTCTTATTATTATCATATTAACATTATGCTAAAAACAGTTGTGCTGCTTAATAGTTTTGTGGAAACTGTGCTACATTATTTATTCAGGATTTTGTAATGAATAGAAAGTAAAAAATAAATAAATAAATAAATAAAAAGAAAATATTTTGTAAAAGTCTTTATTTTCTTTTGATTTAAAGGGTTAGTTCACCCAAAAATGAAAATTCTGTCATTAATTACTCACCCTCATGTCGTTCCAAACCCGTAAGACGTCGGAACACAAATTAAGATATTTTTGATGAAATCCGGGAGGGTTCTGAACCATCTATAGGCAGCAACGTCATTGCAACTTTCAAGGCCCAGAAAGGCAGTAAAGACAGTTAAAATAGTCCATGTGACTCCAGTGGTTCAACCTTAATGTTATGAAGTGACGAAAATACTTTTATTGCGGAAAAAAACAAACAAAAATAACGACTTTATTCAGCCATTTTTTCTCGTCTGTGTCATTCTCCTACTGTTGATGTAGTAAACACAGTACAGAGCTTCCAGGTCCTACGTCAGAAGCACTGTACTGTTTTTACTACGTGAATAGTGTAGAAGAATGCTGTTAAAGAGAAGTGACCACTGGCGTCACATGGACTATTTTAATGTCTTTACTACCTTTCTGGGCCTTGAAAGTTGCAATGATGTTGCTGCCTATGGATGGTTCAGAAACCTCTCGGATTTCATCAAAAATATCTTAATTTGTGTTCCAAAGATGAACAAAGGTTTTATGGGTTTGAAACGACATGAGGGTGAGTAATTAATGACAGAGTAATTTTTTTGGTGAACGAAAGTCATTGCATTAAGTAACAAATATCAAATATCAGTGGTATTTTTTATTAAGAAAGATAGCCATTTTAATGCAATATAATTTTATGAAACCTCAATTTTTTTTTTTTGCTAGTTTGGCATTTAAAAGCCTAGATCCCCATTCACTTTCATGATATGTATATTGGCCAGTATGTTCTTCAAAATAACTTAAATTTTTTTTTTTACATTTTACTATCCCCTTAAGGCATCAGGATGGATTTTGTCACTCTGTAAACCCATGTTGTGCATTGATGGATGGAACTTGTGTTGGTGAGCTGCAGTGTGTATTGTACTTACAGCGCTGTGTGGAGAAGATCTTCCTCCCTTCATGTTATTACTATCGAACCACACATCCCATGAAAGCTACCTATTACAGAGTCAATAGAAGCTGCTTATCCACAAACACAGATCATTACTCTGGTCGAATTCCTCTCTGGCCGGCTGCTTAATTAAGACGCTGCTGCTCACTGAGCTGTATTGGAGATAAATTGTTCCACTGCAGAGGGATGTTATAATTTGCTATTGTTGAAATTGAAGTTTTGCTGTCAAAATAAAAAGTGAAATGACCATAGGTAGCACAATGCAGACTGATTTTTGACTGGTGCTGACAAAAACAAGAATGATTTTGTCACTGGATGTCTGTCATGGTTGTTATATGTATGTGTGGGCGTTCATGGGCGACAGTACAGAGGCCTCAATGACTTGTAAGACCAAGTAATGACAGCGTGATGCACAAATGCTCTCGTAGATTTCTACATTTCTTCCTCTCAGTTCTGCAGTAATTGATTCATCTTAATTTCATTCACTGCAGCCACACCAATCTGATGAGGCCCAAATCTATTATATAAAACTGATGTGGCCACTGAACACGTCCCATGTGTTCTGAGATTTTGTCAGCAATTCATTAGCAGAAAATTAGGTCATTAGAGACCAAATACAGGATGCAGATTCTTGTGGCATCCAGTCAGTAATTCTTTTGCTTTTTAATTAAATGGGCATTTTCCCTCTTTCTCATTGTCAAGTTTAATGCATTTGCTACCCATGATCTGTTATTAATGCTGCGAAGAATTCAGGCAATGTTTTCAGAATAATATTCCTAAATTGAATCTTTGTTGCATGAATATATGCAAAAATATATTGTGAGGGCTGAGTGCTTTTAAATTGGAGAGATCACTCATGGCTTCACCTTTTCGTGGCAGATAAAGCTATGAGGACTAGCGCTGCAGTGTCACCCTACTGAGAGAGAGAGAGAGAGAGAGAGAGGACTAAATCACATCCCTGGAGTTTCCCACCTCTACGCTCTGTAGCCGTTTGCCATTTCAAACCATTATTACCGGCCACAAATGACATTATCGAAGTATCCAAGTATAATGCTGTTTAGGATCTGTTTATTATATGTGATGCATCTGTCGTAATTTCCTGTCAATTAATCCTGCACATCAAGAGTAGTTTCCCAATGTGTATGCTGATGGCACAGAACACCTCCTGGCCCAAAAGTTGGCGTTGTTTTACCTTTGTTCACTCTTGTTAGGACATAATCATTCTCTTTTAGCAGAAAGTCTTGTGTGGAAGAGCAATTTTTTAAACGTAGCACGGCAGCCATTCATCAGAAGGCAAGAGCGTGCTGATTTGCATGTTAAGAGGTTAGTCTCCTGCCCTAACGTGTTATTGCAAAGTTTCTCCATTTTGTCTCCACCGTGGAAAACTAATATCCAGAGCAAATATTTCCTCATTCATGCATCCAGATTAACAAGTATAACCACTGCGCCTTTCACTGCATAATAGTTGGTAGAATCAAATTCCTTGGATATGAATTCCAATGTAATATGACCAATATTTTATGTTAATACAATAAAAATGTAAAGTTGAAATTATGGGCTTATTTTTATGTAAAAGGTATGCTGAAGAGCACTATATTACATATGCACACGTGGTTAAGGCAGCACCAGGGGATAGGCTGTTGCTAAGAGACAGAGCAAGGGAACGGACCATTTCCAATGATGAATTAACTCTAGGAGGAGGGTGACAGTAATCTTTGTCACTAGATGCACTGGCTGTCGGAGTCCTGTCATTTTATGCATCTCATGCAAAACAGATGTACCCATATTCTAAAAAAAAAAAAATCCAAATTCACCGGGCAAAAAAATCATTATACATCGCAAGGGCTGGAAGGCTGTCACAAAGAATTTTATTATTTTTCATCCTTTAACGAGCAGGTAGATTGTGCATATTGTAATTTTCACAGAGCCCCTCTAAATAATTCTGTAACTTTCTCAGTGAGAAGTTTTCACTCTGGTGGCTGCTCATTACAATGGCACCATGGCAGGGTCCCTCAATCATGCCGCCAAGAAAACACACACACACACATATGCACTATGCTGCCCCCCACCACCCCCCGCCCCTCTCTCTGTCCTCTCCCCATCAATTACACCAGTAAACAGAACAGCACCACATTTTTAGAAGTGCCCATTGTCTTACCCATGGTGTTTTTGTTTGTCTGTTCCTTCGTCGTCTGCATATTGTCTGGCTCTAAACTTAAATCGGAGAGGCTACTCCATTGATAGTGCCTAGTCAAAGTAATTATTTAGGAAAAGTGGGAGTTTTTTTAGGTTGTGGCAGTGATACCGGGTCAAGCTGATCCACATGATGTTCTATGTGTACGGATTTTTTTTTTTCATGGAATATTGCAGTATTTATTATAAATGAGTAATCTGTGCACATCATATTTTTTGTATAAACAAAATGTATGTGCCCTCATAATCTTTAATCAAAATAACATTCCCTCCCTCTTGCAATGACATTTCTTCTGTTCTTTGATGACGTGTTTAATCGTGAGAGAGTGGGACGACCTGTCACTCACATGACAACACAGCAATAGCAAACATATAGTGTTGTAGTACTCAAGACCATTTTTTGAAGGTCTCAGTCCCGACCGAATTTGTACTCGGTCTTGTCTCGGTCTCAGACTAAAAAGATTTTGGATTTTTTATTTCAAGACCGGTCAAGACCTAAATTGATGGTGCATTGTCTGATTTTTTTGTTAACATCGTTAATGTGATTGGAAGTAAAACGTCCTGCTTCAAATGCAATTAATAACTTATTTAACTTAACAATAACTTTACAATAAGGATTAATTTGTTAACATTAGTTAATGAACAATTCTTCTACATAATTTCTTAATCTTAGTTAATATTATTTACTAATACATTATTAAAAGTTGTTATTGTTAACATTAGTTTGTTCATTGAAGGAGATCACATGGATGTGACTATTGTGTGTCAAATACACTGTGAGCTAACATGAACAAACAATGGACAGTTGGATTTTTATTAACTAATGTTAACAAATGAGACCGTATTGTAAAGTGTTACCCTTATTTCTAATTAGATTTTTTTTATTTTGTTACTGTTGTGCCGGGTCAGAAATCAATGAGGGATTGTGTCCCAAAAAAAATCACCAAAATTACAAAATTCATAATTGCAAAAAGTGCTTGTACTGTATGTAGTATTTTTTTATATTATAACATATGATGTAATTAAGCAAGAGAGCAAGAGAGCTGTTTCCACAAATATGAGCACGACTGCAAATTCTGAAAAAAAAAGAAAAAAGATTTTATACAAACGTTCAATAAACCAAATTTAGTTTTTAAAACAATCTCAACATTAATTATGCCGTTGTAATTGTACCAATTCAGATGCAACTTCTGTGCAAGTGACCAAAGATGAATTTTCATTTGATTGGTAACAGCTTTATATACTGTAATGTCTTATTCTAATCACATTTATTGATTAAGTATAAGACATTTCTCAGGCAATAAATGTGGGTCTTTCAGATGAATTTGATGAGTGCTGGTCTGGTCTTGGTCTTGGCTCGGTCATGCCCTTCCTTGGTCTTGTCTTGGTCTCTACACACACTGGTCTGGACTTGGTCTCGGTTTATGTGGTCTTGACTACAACACTAAGCAAACCACAATGATCCAACGCTCCAGCGATCCAATCCTAATGGACAAAATCAAGTCCCATCCTACATTTTTTCTTGTTTGAGAAGCTGTTTCATCTTAACTTCTGTTTCATGTCAACTTTAAATAAAAAGCAAAAGGCTATCTAATAAACTCAATGATATGCATCAGCATATCATTAAAGCCAGGTAAAGATGAAGTCTGTGTTTCTCAGAGGAGAGAGAAACAGAGCATTCATTTATAGCTCAGAGCACACTAGACCAACAGCAGAGAAATCACCGCCTAGATAGATGTGAAAAAACTGCTATTTCCCTCACTCTCCCCTGAATCATCTATATAAACTCTCAAAGAAAGAGAGGGGGGTGGGGGATCTAACAGGAGCTCCTAAGAGGCCTGGCGCTGCAGCCCTTCCATCTCAGATTTACATTCATTGTAAAGATTTATGGGATACCTTCCCAGAATAAGTTGAAGCTGCAGGAATTTGGGGGGGAATTATTCAAAACAGTGATTATTTTTGGTTGCGATTATGCATGCACACCTGATCGGGGTGTCACCGCTGCCTCTTGTCCAGCAATGATGGAACGGACCAATTTTCTAACTTTTCACCCGCCTTGCATAAATGAAATTCACGCACACACACGCACAGCAGTCCTTCTGTGTCACTTATTGGACTAAGACTAAGGGCCTGCATACATTAGAGAGCGAGGTAGGGACTTGGCAGTGGTGTGTTGGTGAGGAAATGGGCCAACATGTATTAAGATTTAACAAAGAGGAAGTGATGCGTTTGTCCCGGTATGCTCTCCTGGTCGTCCGGGGTCCTGCCTTGCACCGCAGTGGGGTCATTACCCCGGAACGCTTGAGAAGAATATTGGCGTATGTCTGTTCAGCTGTAACAAATGTGACACTGGGCCACAGAGGAATACACACTGTCTGAATCTAGACCAGGAGAAGAAGAATAAATGAAAGCCATGCACCCCTCTTTTTTTCACATTATGAGCTCATGCTTTTTTTCTCTCCTATGAAGTAAAAGAGAGCTGGAGGAGTGTTAATATCTAGTGTTTTTTGTGTAGTCAGGCAGAGGGAACAGTTGAGCCACTGTAAGGTAATGTAGACTGTGCACGCGCTGCTGTAAAGAACACCAAGCTTTAAGGACATTTAGAAACTCAATCGCATGGACCTTCCAAACTGGTTTTCTACTCCTACAGAACATTAGGAGTTAGAGCAGGCCTTATTTATGTGACCTTTTGACAATTATGGAAAAGCTCTTCTATTAATTTACAAAAAATAGGGTAAATATATGGGCTTGGGCCACAATAATTCAGTTGTTGCTATTATAGTTAATTTATATTAACATTATTATTAAAGTTTCACTGGTTTTAAGCTAACTAATTCTAAAGTAACTCTTTGGATTGAACCAATTAAACTTTACAGAATTTTAATATCATTAGTTTCCTATTTGGCATCATAACATGGGAAAAAAAACATCCTCTGAGATATTTTCAGGTTAAGTACAGTAATATTACAGCAACTTATACTAAGAATTTAATTATTTTTGTTTTTGATTTCAAAGGCCTATAAATTATGATGCTGATGTATTTCCATAACCTGGTTAATGTCAAACGTGTCAATCAAAGATGGGGAGAAGGGAAAAACAGTGATAGAAAAAGAAACAGAGTGTGTGTGTGTGTGTGTGTGTGTGTGTGTGTGTGTGTGTGTGCGTGCGTGCGTGCGTGCGTGCGTGCGTGCGTGTGTGTGTGTGTGTGTGTGAGAGAGAGAGAGAGAGAGAGAGCGAGAGAGAGAGAAGGCCCTGTGGACTCTCCTCCAGATATTTATGGAATGCTGCCTCCATCTTGGGCCAGGCAGCTGGGGAGAGCAGGTGGGCTGCACAGGTCAGTTCATTAACACACTCGCCCATACATACACATGCACACACACGCGCACACACACACACACGTGCTCTCTCTCTCTCTCCCTCTCACATTCTCTAAAACACTAACACATCTATTTTCATTTTGTCACTCTCTCTCCTGTGTTCTCTGCAGTCTGTACCCTATTTTACCAGAAGCTCACACTCTCTTTCTCACTCTTCTGTTAAATATAGTGTCTCAGTGTGAAATCACTCTGTGTTGCCGGTTTCTGCCGTGTTAATGTTACACTGTATGATTCGGGACAGCTACACTTTGAGCTTTAGATTATTTGGAACTCTATGTCTGTCTGACGTCTTATGTCACAGACCTTGCCATAACAGTTTGCATGATGTCTAAAGGCCTCCATATAGATGGAGCAACCATGCTTTCTAGAATTTTCAGACAAGCAGCATTAGGGATGATATTGAGCAGTGTTATTTTTTTTTAAAACTGATACCCGTGGTTCATAGAGAAGAAATATATAAGCAAGCTCTTGAAAATGAAATCAGTTTCCACTTTTTGAATTTGCATTTTGATTTTGAATTGTTTAAATAAATAACACTTCTAAAGCCTAAGAAATGTGGCTCTTTAAAAAAAATATTTTTATTAGTGCTGTCAAACGATTAATCGCATCCAAAATAAAAGTTTGTGTTTAAATAATATACACTCACCTAAAGGATTATTAGGAACACCATACTAATACTGTGTTTGACCCCCTTTTGCCTTCAGAACTGCCTTAATTCTATGTGGCATTGATTCAACAAGGTGCTGAAAGCATTCTTTAGAAATGTTGGCCCATATTGATGGGATAGCATCTTGCAGTTGATGGAGATTTGTGGGATGCACATCCAGGGCACGAAGCTCCCGTTCCACCACATTCCAAAGATGCTCTATTGGGTTGAGATCTGGTGACTGTGGGGGCCATTTTAGTACAGTGAACTCACTGTCATGTTCAAGAAACCAATTTGAAATGATTCGAGCTTTGTGACATGGTGCATTATCCTGCTGGAAGTAGCCATCAGAGGATGGGTACATGGTGGTCATAAAGGGATGGACATGGTCAGAAACAATGCTCAGGTAGGCCGTGGCATTTAAACAATGCCCAATTGGCACTAAAGGGGCCTAAAGTGTGCCAAGAAAACATCCCCCACACCATTACACCACCACCACCAGCCTGTACAGTGGTAACAAGGCATGATGGATCCATGTTCTCATTCTGTTTATGCCAAATTCTGACTCTACCATCTGAATGTCTCAACAGAAATCGAGACTCATCAGACCAGGCAACATTTTCCCAGTCTTCAACTGTCCAATTTTGGTGAGCTCGTGCAAATTGTAGCCTCTTTTTCCTATTTGTAGTGGAGATGAGTGGTACCCGGTGGGGTCTTCTGCTGTTGTAGCCCATCCGCCTCAAGGTTGTGCGTGTTGTGGCTTCACAAATGCTTTGCTGCATACCTCGGTTGTAACGAGTGGTTATTTCAGTCAAAGTTGCTCTTCTATCAGCTTGAATCAGTCGGCCCATTCTCCTCTGACCTCTAGCATCAACAAGGCATTTTTGCCCACAGGACTGCCGCATACTGGATGTTTTTCCCTTTTCACACCATTCTTTGTAAACTCTAGAAATGGTTGTGCGTGAAAATCCCAGTAACTGAGCAGATTGTGAAATACTCAGACCGGCCCGTCTGGCACCAACAACCATGCCACGCTCAAAATTGCTTAAATCATCTTTCTTTCCCATTCTGACATTCAGTTTGGAGTTCAGGAGATTGTCTTGACCAGGACCACACCCCTAAATGCATTGAAGCAACTGCCATGTGATTGGTTGATTAGATAATTGCATTAATGAGAAATTGAACAGGTGTTCCTAATAATCCTTTAGGTGAGTGTATGTGTGTGTACTGTGTACAATTATTATGTATATATAAATACACACACATGCATGTATATATTTAAGAAATAATTGTTATATTTATATTTTATATTTAAAATATTCATATTTATATATAAAATAAATTATATAAATATACAGTATATACATGCAAATATTTCTTAAATATACAGTTCTCAAAGAACACGGAAGTGCTGCCACAGAGCATTTGTTTATAAACAGTTGTTTCATGTACAGTATATGCAAGATAGGAATTTGCTTTCTTTTCCTGATGTTCTAATCCAGCACCGTATCCACCTGTGACCCAAGTATTTCTCCTCCATAAGCACCTCCATCCTGACATCCCACCAGACGAAGTAAGACCAAAACACCCCTCCTTCACGTTTGCTGGGTGGGTAACCGAGAGAGAGCGAGGGAAATGGAGAGGGAGAGACAACATGCTTGTGTTGGTGCGGGTGTCACAGAGCTGTAATTGGTGGCGGTTTAAGGTGTAAACAGGGTGCCAGTTCAGTGCGTAATTGCCCCTGTTTGCTAGAGTGGAGGGAGAGAGAGGGGCAGAGTGGAAGACTGAGAGAGGGAGGGTCGGATGGAGGGGTGGGGGGCAGCAGGCTGACAGTGTGAGACCTCCGCATGCTCCACTCAAATTGGAGTCACAGACGCCGAGAGGTGATGCTCTCCAAGTGATGGGCTTGCGAGAGAGATAGTGAAACTGTATGTATGACACCCTCAACCCATTTCACATCTCTGCCTTCTGCCCTGAAAAAACACAATTAAAGAAGTAGAGAGAGGGAGGTAGAGAAAGACTGGGAGCAAAAAAGTCTGATAAACTCCCATTAACCTTCGTAATTTATAAAAATTATTTACATGAAAACCACCAAGTTTTTACAGAATTTCGATCTGAAATTAGAAGTTACTGCCTTAAATTTTTAAGTACAATCAACTTGGAAGTTTAAGTCATTTTGAACTTAAATTACATTAAACTGGCTTTAAAAAATGAGTTGAATCTTGTATAACTTATTAAAAAAAAGCAATGTAAAAACATACGTTTTCCCTTTCAAGGGAACTCGCGCTGCGTCACCGCTATGGGAACGCCTCTGCGTGATTGCGTCGTGAAGCACGTGTGTAATCAGTCCAATGGAGAGACGGAACGTCATAGGCGGGTGACGTCATCGACCCGGAAGGTATAAAGCATACCGGCAAACAAACGCCACTAGCTTCTGTTGTCTTCAGCAAGCGCTCTGTGTAACATTGTCCTTTGTCAGCTCTGTGTTTGTGTCTGTGTTCAGACTTTTTTGTTTTCATATAACAGGTTTGCAACACATACTGACACACTAAAAGAGAGACATTATGGCGAGCGAACAGTGTTACATGTCGTGGTGTTCCTCCCTGCTTTCGTTACACCACGAGTGGGGATAAACATTTGATGTGCATTGTTTGTATGGGAAAGCAGCATGCTCAGTCGGCTATCGAGGGGGTTGGCCGCGAGCATTGTGAGGCTCTGCCTCTGAGTGAGAGCTGCAATCCCGCCAGGCGCTCTTCGAGGAGGGTGTCACGGCTCGCGTTTTTCCCGCGGCACAGGCCCGCTGCTGCCGAGGCACAGCTTGTGTCATGGGGTTCGCAAATGGATCTGTCAGAGGGGTTAGAGACAGGCCCAGCCCTTTCTCTGCCTTTACCTGGTAGGTCCAGTGCTACTTCTCTGGGTTCGGGAGCCCGCACGGCGGTCTCGGTGCTACAGTTATCCAGCTCTGAGGAGGTGGATGTCTGTAGCGTCGATGCAGGGGTTGAGGACTCGCCACTTCAAACCCCTGCCAGTGAGGAGCTCATGGAGGTTCTGAACAGAGCTGTGGCCAAGTTAACATCAAAGAAAGAAATAGATAACTGACCACCTGATACCAGGAGCGCGCATATACAAAAAAAAAAAGTAGCGCTTCCTGCCTGTGCTCTGCTCAACCTCCATGGGGCTTGCCGTTTCACTGATCCCCACACTGAGGTGTCGTGTTCATCGAAGCGGCCCATGTCCTTACTCTATTCAGTCCCCTCACATTAAGTATACAACAATATCTTGGGTCTGAAAAGACATGGTTATGGCTTGGTGCCGAGGGCAGAGGTGTTGTATCTCTCTCCCGTCGGCATCGACCATTAAGCCCCACCTCTGTAAGCCACGTAGAGCTGCATTAAATATGTATGTACATATATAAATAATAATGGATTGTACTTGGTATCGGGTCAGGCCGCCGCATGTCTACACACTATAAAAACATTGTGCAGGCATTCTAGGCTGATTCGGTGTAGATCTGGGGGAAGCTAGGAGACCAGAGTGAGCTCTGATCTTCCACAGTTTTTGGCGCAGTGAAAGAAGTTTAAAGCCAGTAATCCCCAGATCTCCTCTGTTGCTGTGCGGGAGTAGCAGACACCGAGTACGAGCTCCTCACACCGGGCGCAGCAAAGCAGAGTGCCGCCACCCGCCTTCGGGCCCAACCTTCCAGTGGTGAGACAGGCCTGAGGGCCGTCTTCATCCCTAGGAAGGCTGTGTCTAAGAAGCCCTGATGCCAGTATGCTCAGGGCAGTGAGGGCAGTGAGGGCGTTCCCCCCGGGGGCAGGCGGTGTTCACCTCAGCATACGGTGCCCGTCTGTCCTTGGTGCCCTCACAGGGTCGATCCACCAACCCTGCCCGAGTGCCGGGGCGTGGAGGGCCCTCGCGAGTCATCTGAGGATGGCTCGCGCCCTCTAAGGAGGGGTTGGCGCTGTCGAGCCAGTTGTTCCCTGCCGGTTCGCCGCTTCAGGGCACTGTGCTCGCGGTGCAGAATACCCCCCCGGGGCCAGGCGGTGTTCACCTCAGTATACGGTGCCCGCCTGTCCTCGGTGCCCTCACAGGGTCAATCCACCAACCCCGCCCGAGTGCCGAGGCGTGGAGAGCCCTCGCGAGTCATCTGAGCCCTCTGAGGAGGGAGTCGGCGCTGTCGAGCCAGTTGTTCCCTGCCGGTTCACCGCTTCAGAGGCTGGTACCCCTAGTAGATTCTCGAGCAGAGTGGGAGAATCTGACAAATTTATCTCAGTGGGTCCTGTAGATGATGACAAGGGTACGCCATCCAGTACCTAGTTTCTATGGGGTCCTGCCTACACAGGCGGACCTCAGGCAGGCTCTGATTATGGTTCTAGAAGTACCGACTCTTCTGCGGAAGAAGGCTATAGAAGCCCTGTCTGACAGGAAATTAAGTGAGTCAGGGGTATATAGCCGGTACTTCTTTGTGCCTAAGAAGGATGGGGGTGGCTGCGCCCTCCTCTAGATCTGCGCGTCCTCAACCACCCAGCAGCTTGGTTCAGGATGCCTACTTCGTGTCTCGGACCAGGTCCGAGGACTGATCTGTCACGATAGATTTCAATATGCATACTTCATGTCTCCATCCTTCCGCAGCACACAAAATACCCGAGGTTCGCTTTGAGAAGCGTACCAATATTGGGTGCTTCCCCTTGGTCTAGCCCTTTACCACACACCTTCACCAAGTGTGTAGATGTGGCATTTGCCCCCTTGCGTATGCAGGGGATCCTAGTTATATCGACAACTGGCTGATCCTAGCACAGTCAGCACGTCTGCCGGTTCAACATCGAGGTGTTGTTCTCGCGCACATGAGGAAGTTAAGGCCGAGGCTCAACTTCAATAAAAACGATCTTTCTCCAGTTCAGAGAATAACGTATCTTTGCGTGAGTTGGAATTCGGTCCCTATGCAGGCCCGCTTATCAGAGCCTTATCAGGCCAATCCTCTCGGCAGTTTAAGGGTTGGTGCTAGACTAGTCACTCACTGTCTAACAGAGACAGTGGTGGCCTAAATCCAAGGGATTTCCCCGAGGGGAAAACCTTTCTCGCGTAGTCAAGGCAATGCGGCGGTTTCTCCGCATCTTGGCTATGTGGAAAGGTCCTTGGTTCCTGGCCCAAGGCCCGTCACTGGGGGCACCGTGTTGGCGAGTACCTCTGATCACGGGTGCCCCCCTCGCGGGCTGGTTTATGGCAGGACTGTCATCATTCGTGGCTCATATTGCCTGGAAATGCAGAAACACTTCCTGCCGTGCCTCACAGCCGGCCAGCATCTATATGTGGCCGTCGCAGTGGTGACAAAAAAAAAAAGGAGAGGATGGTTTCCCCGAGGGGGAACCCCCTTTCGCATGGTCAAGGCTACGCGGCGATGATTCCGCTCCTTGGCTATGTGGGAGGATCCTTCCTTTCTGGCCCAAACCCGGTCACGGTCGACTCCCTCACGGGCTGGGGGGGGAAACCATGAGTAGTCGCTCGTCCCAGGGCCCATTTGTGGAGCAGACATCCTGTTGAGACAGGGGCCGAGGCCCGGGGGGTGGAGACTCCACACCGAGGTGGTGGTGCTCCTTTGGGAGAGATTCGGCAGGACCGAAGTGGACCTGTTTTGCCACACAAGCAAACACCCACTGTCGACTGTGTTCTCCCTAACGTCCCAGCTCCTCCTGGACTGGACGCCATGGTACGAGAGTGGCCGAGGCTGCCTCTGTACGCATTCCCCCTGATCGCTCTGCTTCCAGGAGTTCTAGAGAGAGGGAACTAAGGTTACAGTCGTAACCGAGACGTTTGTATATACCAGGAGTCCGCAGCATTTTTAATGTGAAGTGTAAAATATATATACAAATTATTCCAATTATTATTATCATTATTATTCATATTAATATTCATAATATCATTATTTTTATTGTTATTAGTAGTAGTAGATATGGTATTTTAAAATAGATAAAGTATTTTTTTATTATTCTTATAATTTAAATATGATGCACCAATGAACTTTATTAGTATTGCATGATTTATATTTGCATGCCAATAATTACAGCTTCACATGTCTCTTATATACACCATAGTGCTAAATGATTGCCATGTTCAAGTACCATAAAAGTACCATGTGTGTGTTCACACTTGTAGTTTGTTTCTCTTGGTTCTTTTGGTCCGGACCTAAAAAGAAAATGATACATTTAGCCCTGGTTTGCTTAGCTTTCATTCGGTCATGTTAACACTAAACCTAGTAAAAAAAAATAAGTAAAAAAAAAACGGCTTTTATGACGTATATATTTAAAATCAGTGTTGTGTGCTGGGCTAAATGCGCTCGTTGATTGTGCATACATATGATGGTATTACCAGCTGAGAACTCACAGAGAATTTATAAAATTTGTAAGGGTGCAAACTTATAAAATATGTAAACAGCGCAAGGAATTCCTCCATTTCACACAAAAACAAAGATCTCCTTTTCAGGGGTCTCGGTCCGCTTGTTTGGTGCCCACCAGGGTTCAGATGGCAGCGCTCACACTTATTCAGATTAACCGCATTAACAAAGCAATCGCACCAGAGTTTGTTTTAATCTGACCAATTCTGCCAAATGTGAACACAAACGAGACTGCAAGGTGCTTCATAAAGAATACATATAGGGATGATGGTAACACTTTGCGATACGGTTTCATTTCTTTAATTCTTTAATTCTTCATTTCTATCAGTTAACATGAACTAACAATGAACAATGCAATACATGTATTAATCTTAGTTTGTTAACTTCTACATTTACTAATACATTTTTAAAATCAAAATTTGTATTTATTAACGTTAGTTAATGCACTCTAAACTAACATTAACAATAATAATTTGATTGTTACTGGTATTAGTATCACTTTTACCAAGGTGAAGGAACTGTCCAGCAGTCCTGCTTCACACTCAGTCATGCAGCTCTATTGCCCTTTATGTCTTAAGCCCCTTTCACACCGGACGCGTAACGAAAAAGCGAAGTTGAAAAGCGAATATTTTGCATGCTAATAGTTCGCGTCAAAAATATTCACATCAGCCGCGACACGAATTTGCAACGTCTGTGACGTTTCAGAGCTCGAACATTCCAAAACATTCGCGGCGACAGCTGAGAAAACATGGACACTTCATCATCCAGTGAAGACGAGCTTTTCATTTTCTTTAAAAGACCGAAAAGAAGGTTTTAAAGAACAGATAGTCTGAAGGGGAGTATGCTAATCTTGTACAAGAGCTAAAACTTTATCATGGCCGGTTCCGCACTTACTTTCGAGGAGCTCCTCCAGAGACAGTAGCATCGCATCTGACGAGACAAACAACACACTTCAGGAACCAATCGATCCGGAGCTGCTATGTTTCCATCTATGTTTCCAGTTGAGTGCCACAGTTGTACTGATGGAAACACATTCACTTTCCATAGTCGCAGACACAATTAGTTTTAGAAAAAAATCAACAAGTTTTAACTCAAAAGGTTATGTTATCGTTGTCTGTAGCCTACAGTGGGCAAACACAGCTGCAGTTGTACAGCTGTAACTACAACTACAGCTGTAATCTCGTGAGAAATGGGAAAGGTTAATGTTGATTGAATAGCTAGTGACATCTATTGGACATTTTGTCACCTTTTTTTCCTTTGATTGGTTAAAGCCTTTTCTGTCAAAAAAATCGATATCGAAGCAAAAAAAATAAATGTGGTTTTTTCGCCGCAGCACATTTGCGTTTGGTGTGGAAGCACTCATTACACAAAGAGCTGATCAAAAAATAAAACCATTGCGTGAATTATCCGCACGTCAAAATCGCATCCAGTGTGAAAGGACCTTTACTCTGTTTATTGGCTGCTGATAGATGTAATGGAGTCTTCCAACCATAAACAATAGTGTGTTTGTTTGTTTATACTGTATGTATACTGTATGTAGCCTAGAAATCAAGACGCACCCTAGCGGCAGCAAATGTAATTTGCAGCCAGGGTCGTCTAGCAACTCTCCGTTGGCTTGCGAGCTTGAAAAAACTAATTCTAGTCAGGCCAATCACATCATGTATAGAGTTGGTGGGCGGGCTTAACATAATGGCGGCAGAGTTGCGGCGGTTCCGCGGTGGTCTTTCGAAACAGCTTTGGAAGAATTGGAGTTAAGCTTTTTTTTGAGAAAAGAACAAAGAACGGCACTAAAGTCATTCTTAAAAAAGGAAGATGTGTTCGGAGTTTTGCCGACCGGATATGGCAAAAGTTTAATCTTCTAGCTCCGCTTCACCTTCTTCGTTGCTCTGGTTGGTTGTAGCGCTATCCTATTGCGTGCAGAGGGAATTTGAAAGACAACCGTCTATCCCGCCCCTCGGACTAAGCCCTGCCAATGGTGTGTTCCCAGCTTGGCAGACTATACTGTACCACAACTCACTTTATCTGATATTTGATGGTCAGAGCAACCATCTGCATGTTTCATGAACATTATGAAATTAAATCATGTTTTGGAGGCAAAAAAAGGTAAATATTTTCGGATCTGTCAGGTTCTAATCATTTTGGCACTGTATGTGTGTGAGCGAGGCAGTGTTTTAGGATATAATGACTGAAGCATTACATATACAGTGGATGACAGAGGTGTCTGCTTTAGTGTTATTTGTTTTCTCAGCTCTGCAATCTAACAATAACTCTTGTATATACAGCTATTTATTGAAAGATATACTACAAGTTATCTGATGCACAATATGTAGGTTGTTCATGTAGATATAAAAGAGTCATTGCAATTTTCTTTTGCATTTTCTGGAAAACGAGGGATTTTTAACTTTCTCTACTGTAAATGTGGAAGGATGTTTTAAGAGCAATGCACATATTACAAGAGATGTTCATTTAAAGTGAAAGTTCAACTACAGTAACTGAAAGAATAACATAAAAAGAGTTAAGCATTCAGCAAGGATACTGTACACTAAATTGATTGAAAGTTACAGTAAAATCATCAAACTGGGGAAATCACATTTTGAAAGAAAGAAAGAAATGTTCCCTTTCAGTCAGTACACTACGAGTTACGTCAGTTACTGACAGAATGGGAGCGAAACCCCCATTCCATCAGTAACTGACGTAACATCTCTGTTCCCTTCCCTCAGGGAACAAGGGTTACATACGTAACCGAGACGTTTCTTGTTACAGACATGCCAGGCTCCACCATCACCCAATCACAGCGCACTCCTTCACCCGAGTACTAATCACAAACACCTGCACCTCATCTGCACAGTCATCACCAGCAGTACAAAAGACACACTCACGCACTCAGTCTTTGTCCGGTCTTGTTAGCATCAAGTGCTTACCTGCATGCTCACCTTAAGGACTGCCAAACTCTACTTACTTGTCTCCTATGTTTCTCCAAGTCTTCATCGTGTGCCCTCGTCTCGTGTTGATCCTCCCAGAAGTCTCCTTCGTTCCAGTCTGTCTCCAGCCCGCTTCACCTGCAAGTACAAAGACTGTATCACTCAGTATTCCTCATCAGAACCTTGCTTATTCCAAGCTCACTCACCTGCACTGCCATCATCTCTTCTGGTTGTTCAAATAAACATCAGTTACCTGTATCTCTTGTCTCCGTCCCTTCTGTGTTGTAACAGAAGACTGGACCAACACCGCTGAACACCAGTATGAGCACCCTTTCAAGAGCTTGTGGACGCTGTCCGCCAAGCACTTCCATCTAATCCACCAGCTCCTCCACCAGCGACCACTTCCGTAAACACCACCACCTCTCCTTCACCTCAGGCCAAACCGGCGCCCTTCTCTGGTTCGGCGGAGGATTGCAACGTATTCATTCTACAGATATTACGGTATTCCCGAGGACATCGTATCAGATAGAGGGCTGCAGTTCATTTCCAAAGTTTGGAAGGCCGTCTTCTCACTACTAGGTGTGACCGTCAGCCTCTCCTCTGGGTATCATCCCCAGTCGAATGGGCAGACAGAGCGGAAGATACAAGAGATTGGCGCTTCCTCCATACCTTCTGTCACGGCCACCAGGACTCTTGGAACCAGTTCCTGGGTTGGGCCGAGTACGCACAGAACTCCCTACGTCAACCTACCCCCGGCCTTACTCCCTTCCAGTGTGTACTCCGTTACCAACCCCCATTGTTCCCCTGGTCCGGGGAACCGTCGGATGTTCCAGAGATCGATTACTGGTTCTGAGAGAGCGAGAGGGTCTGGGACTCCGCATACCACCAGATTCAACGGGCCCTGCGCAGACGCAGGATGACAGCCAACCTTTGACGCTCCCACGTATGAACCAGAACAGAAGGTTTGGCTGTCCACCAGGGACATCAGGCTGTGTCTGCAGTGCAAGAAGCTAAGTCCCAGGTTAATTGGCCCCTTTCCCATCATGAAGCAGATCAACAAGGTACCATCAACATTTCTTGAGCAACAAATCAACATTTTAGAATGCTTTCCGAAGGATCATGTGACTGTAAAAGCTGCCAAAAAAGCTTTGCCATAACAGGAATAATATATACATTCTTTTTAAGTCTCTTTTGCTCACCAAGGCTGCATTTATTTGATCCAAAATACAGCAAACACAGTAATATTGTAAAATAATTTAACATTTTATATATACTGTTTTCTATTTAAACATATTTTAAAATGCAATTTATTACTGTTTTTCAGCATCATATGAAATAGAAAGCTTTTGTAACATGATAAATGTCTTTACTGTCACTTTTGATGAATTTAATGCATCTTTGCTGAACAAATGTATTAATTTCTTTAATTTCCTTCCAATAAACAAAACAACAAAAATTCTTACTGACCCCAAACTTTTGAATGGTGGAGTATAATGTTACAAAAGCTTACTATTTCAGATAAATGCTGTTCTTTTGACATTTCTATTCATCAAATAATCCTCAAAAATCGAGAAAACATTGATAATAATAACAAACGTTTCTTGAGCAGCAAATCAGCATATTAGAATTATTTCTGAAGTATCATGTGACACTGAAGACTGGAGTATGGCTACTGAATAAATAGCATTGTGTGTGTGTGTGTGTCCTGGTAAACCCTACGTTATGGGGACAAAATGTCCCCACAAAGATGGCAATATCCGAAATCCTTGTCCTTGTGCGGACATTTTTTTGGTCCCCATGAGGAAAACATCTTTTAATTCATATTAAGTGGTGTTTTTTGAAAATTTAAAAATGCAGAATGTTTCCTGTGATGGGTAGGGGTAGGGGTAGTGTAGGGGGATAGAATGTACAGTTTATACAGTATAAAAACCATTAAGTCTATGGAAAGTCCCCATAAAACATGAAAACCCAACGTGTGTGTGTGTGTCAGGTTATGGCGTTTCACAGTGAGCTGTAGCATGATTTTATCAGCAGTATAAAGACAACGTTTGAGATACTAAATCAATTATCCAAAGGGAGGTACCAGGCCACGTGGCCCTTCTTAAACATGTGTCCAGGCCTGAGGAGAGAGTCCAGCAGGAGCTAAGCATGTCTCACCCTGAGCGCTGGGACCTGCATTAGTGACAATACACATTACAGTCCTGTCCATCTCCTTCAGCCTGCCAGCACAACTTACAACTGCCAGTCTAGCATGCTGATGACTTCACTCAATGTGACAGGCCAAAGGACCTCAGCCTTTCCATCCCTGCAAATAACACACGTCCACCTCTCCCATTTATGCAGGGTCCAAAATTCACGTTGTATCTGCCAATAGCAGATGAATTCAGAAAACATCAACCTAAAACTTATTGTAAATTGCAACGAAACCTTATAGTTTTTGGGTTACACTTCACTATAAGGTTTAGTTTGTTAAAGGGTTAGTTCACCCAAAAAAGAAAATTAGCCCATGATTTACTCACCCTCAAGTCATCCTAGGTGTATATGACATTCTTCTTGCAGATGAGTTATAAGAATAACATTTCAGTCATTTAATATATGATGAACAACAAAAAATATAAGGTAATGCAATCTAAGGTAATTTTATACATATACAGATATTATTGTATGGGTCATTTTATAATTGCGGGTACATCTCATGTCCGTGATGTATATTTTTAATATACATGTCCTTGAGCAAGGCACTTTACTCCATGTTGCTCCAGGGGGATTGTCTCTGTAATAAGTGCACTGTAAGTCGCTTTGGATAAAAGCGTCTGCCAAATGCATAAATGTAAATGTAATATATTTCCATAAATATAAAGCCCAAGTGCTTATTTTCATAGTACAAAATTATATTTCCCCCAGTCACATGTGGAAAAACCCATATCTATTGTTCAAAAATGAGGTTTATAGCACATGGTATTCACCCTGGTATTCAACTGTTCGATTTTGTAAAGTTGCTCATTCTAATCTGCATTTGAGCATGAAAATGATCTCAAACATAAATTAATTACATAGTTTTACCTTCAGTTAGATTAGATAATCAAGACATTAGGTGCTCTTCAAAAATAATAAGTGTTTATTGTGATATACCTTATTTTATGTGTGTCCGAAAAACCATTGTCAACTAAGTTACCCACTAGCAAAAACCCCTTCAAAAAGAAATGGATTGTCCCAATCTCACATAATTTGCATAGTGTGATGTCATTT
The DNA here is from genome assembly GCA_039654625.1 of Rhinogobio ventralis. NCBI lineage: Eukaryota > Metazoa > Chordata > Actinopteri > Cypriniformes > Gobionidae > Rhinogobio > Rhinogobio ventralis. The sequence continues at coordinate 24,175,523 of CM077204.1, forward strand.
CATCTTGAAGCACACGGATGAAAGACTAAAGGTTGGGTCCTCTCTCTTTTCCATAATGTTAGTTAAAAAAAAGCAAACCTGTGTCAAGAGTGGATTAATTGACTGTCCACAGTGTTACATATGTATTATTGCTGCAAATTGTATTTTTTTTTACAAAAACTTATGTTTATAAAAATATAGGCTTCCATGTTGAGTATAGGCCCAAAGTGCTAAAAAATGCATTTTGCACTACGTTATCGTCAACTGTGTTACCCAATAAACGGTAGCAAACTCTTACGCGTGGTGAAACTCAGGGACCAAGGCAAGAGGATCCAAATGCAGATGAGTTTTAATAATAGAATTAACAGAAACCATGAACAGGAGAGAACCAAACTCAGCCATCAAAAGACAAGACTAGACTAGACCTAGAACATGAGCAAACACTGGGGTATTTATACACAAGTTAACCAGGGGCTAACGAGGGACAGATGTAGGTGATTTGGTTACCCTTAAGGCCAAAGTATACTTCACTTTTTACGTGTGTAGGCAAGGGTCAGCGGACAGTGCGCATGATGCGAATTTCGTCATCAGATACTTTGCACGCGCAGGTCGCACTGTGCGCTCAACTGTGCGCATACGCTCGCGTCCACGTAAAAAAACTAAGTAAACTTTCAGCTTTACACCTTACACCTTGACCTTGTTGGCATGGTAACTAAAAGGGGGTTGCTATGGAGACAAACAAGGCAGCAAGGCAAACAGGTGCTGTGTTCGAATTTGCCCCGTATACCCCATTCACTATTCCCTACATTTCTCCACTAATATGGATGATCATGATCATATACTTGATGGAGTGAATGAAAATGAAACCCTAACCCTTGCTGTTTAATAATTATTTGAAAACTGGCAGCTCCAAAAGTAGGCTAAAGATTTATCTTGAACTCTGCCATGGAAACTAGCATGTATAAACCGTAAATAAACAATTTAATAATCGATTAAAAAGGAATTTATACCTGTATGATATTACACTGGACCAGTGCGGTTTGGAAAATGGATAAATGGATGATTCAGCTGTGGTCGTCATTTCCGGTTGCGGGTATTCATTCAGTGCGCGGCTATCACAGTGCATTATGGGTATTTTCTAGCCGTTAAGCGTACAGCAGTACACTCGTTATTGCGGTGCATTGTAGGATTAAATGAGTGCACTCAATAATGTCCACAATAATTTTGGACACTACTACAAATGGCTGTCCCCTCAAATAGTGCCCATTGAAGGGTATAGGGGGTGATTTCGGACAAAGCCAAGGACAGGAACTAAACAAAGGAAGTAAACATTTATAATGTCCAGTCAACTGTGTTACCTTTGTCAACTATGTTTCCGTGTGGTTTCCGTGTGAGTTTTTAATTTTCAAAAATATCCAGCTGCCTACTGTACAACATGTTTAGTGTTTTGAGATTACCAGAGGTGTCCTTTGTCCATCAAGGTATTTTTCTTCCAAAACAGCATAAACAAATTTTTGAGAACTTGTTTGAGAACTTGATTTCTTCTCATTGTCAACTTCCAAATGCACCCCTAATTATAGAATGACCCATATACTAATAATATAATATGAATTTAATCTTTCTAATCTTCATTATTTTAAGCTGTGTAAATTAATTATATGTAAACATTGAAAAATACAATTAATATTGTATTTTTTTGTATTTATTTTTTCAACAATCTATAATGTATAAATTAATATTTACTGAGATAAATGTTGTAAAAAAAAAATTATTAATAGTTCATATACCTAATGCATTAATTACTATTAATGATTTAATAGATAAGTGTCACCAATATTTATAACTGTATTTTGCATAATTAAAATTAAGATTTTTTTAAACCTATCATTAATTTATTATATTATTTGTTTTTCTTGTACATGTTGAAAAAAAAAAAAAGTGGTCATTTTAGATAAACTAGAGACAGTAAACATTTGAACTAGTTTGAATGGTTAATTTTCCATTCAGAAGTTGTAAGATGAGTGTTGTGTCAGCCATTTAACAGGTTTTACTTCTTTACAAGCAGACAAAAGATCAGCATCTTTAAAGATCAGAGGAAAACACAAACACGTCCATCATAGCGAGACAGTCAGTTTAGTAGATCGCTATTGTGTTTGATTGCCTAACATCACAAAACAGCAAGGGTCAGGCTGTCTTGTTTGTTTTGTTGCAGTTCCTAATAAAGTTACCAGCGAAATGATCGGTTTGATAACTTTGGAACCCTTCCCTATTGGTTGCAATAGTAAAACACTATGGTGGACAGTACGCAGCCCTGCTGTCTGCCTCCTGCTCTGCCCCAGTATGCCACAACAGCCTCAGGCCTGACTTATCCACCCTCTGAATTATGCATCCTCTCCGGAAATGAGGAACAAAGTTATGGCTAGAGGGGATTCATCATGAACATGCCTCTCTCTCTTGCGTCGGGTATTTTTTTCCCTTCTTCCTTGCAATTTTCATCAGGCTTCATCGTGTTTGAAGGGAAACATGTTAGGATCAGCCAGCCTGCTCTTGTGCTGCTTCCTTTTGCCTGCATTATTTAGCAAACAAACTCCAAATGCCATTCGGCTCTCTGTTGCAGTCGCACGACCACTCGGCCTGTTTGTCTTTCTCTCACTGTCTCTTAAGCTCCTCAAGAGTCTTTCTTGCTCTCCTTCAGCCTTCAGTGTGTCTGATTTTTCACTATCTGTCTGCTCCCACACTCCCACACATTTAGACTTGAATAAGTGTGTGTGTATGTGTGTGTGTGTTTGGTCTATATTAAGTTGTCCCTGACATCCTCTGGTCTCATCATTCCCTATAATGCAAGCGCTGATACATTGGCCTGAGTCAAAGTCACAAGTCAATAAATCCATTTCTTCTCCTCTCTCTAACACAGACACACACACACATACCTCTGAGTCAGAGCTTTTCTCGGCCCAGCCACAAAGTCCGGCAGTCTATCACAGCAAGGTCATACTGTGTCGAAAGTGAAGAAGGAAGAAAAAAACTTTAACTGTAGAGGAGCGTAAAAGTATGTATAAATGTGTCAGTCCTCTTGCTATTTGCTCACCTTCAGCGAAGCACTGCCATTCAGTCCAACTCAATTTCAGTTCCAATTAAAAACAGCCCAAACAGAACTGTGCATGCTGTGGCAGGTTGGCAAAATTGTGCAGTTACAGATCTGACTATTTTCCACCTGACTGACTGACCCGTTGGGGGACAAACGGCGTTGATCTGGCCCGTTGTGTCTTAGACTCATGCAGAAGGGGATTTTTACCATAAACCACACCTATACCATTCAAATATTCTACCGATGTGGGTGGGTGGGCACTACCACTATATGGTGGGTGAAGGTGATTTTGAGCAGAAGGTGGAGGTTTTTTATCAACTTCTGTGAAAGTCTTCTTAAACTCCACACCAGACCGGGACTTAATATTCTGGAAGAGTCGTAAATCTTCTCTTCTGTGTCGGGGATGCAGCCACAAAGTCAAATTTGCATTGGCAAATGGGAAAATAGCGTACAGTTATTTGTTAATCTGATCTTTGTTTATCCAATACTCTTGTAATCCACTTTTAATTAAATATCCCCCCAAATATGTGTGAGCAGCAGTTTGACTTTGTCTGTGCTCACGCTGCCAGGATTCACAGGCTTCGCTCCAGTGAGGAGCTGCCCCAGTCTCTCACTAACTCTTTATCACTCACACAAGCATACACAAGTACTCTCTCTCACACACAAGTATGGGGTTCAAAAACCAGAGACATCTAGTGCAAATGCTGTTGTTTTGCTTTCCTTTTCTAAGTTAATGGAATTTTTTATTGCAAATAATTTTTTCAGCATAATAGTATGAGTGAAATAATTCAGTTGAAACAAGAATTTCCTTGATCTTTATTTTGAGCTGCATGAATTCCACATGTTTGAGTAAACCCCGAAGATGAAATTCTCCAGCAAGAATAATCCAAAAAGCATCTTGTGTTTCAGAGAATGCAAGAACACCTGTCTGTTTAAAGAGTCACATAATCAGGGTCACAAAATTACATTTGATTAGTGACCTGAATGTAGTCCAAAATGTTAAATATTTATGATACAATAATATAATAATGCATAAATATAATATAATATAATATAATATAATATAATAATCTGACTTGGTCCAAACATTTCTTATTATTATTAATGTTAAAAACATTTATGCTGCATAATATTTTTGTGGAACCTATGATACATGTTTAGGATTCTCTGCTGAATCCTAAACATGTGGGGGGTAACATAACACTGTAGAAAATAATTCCACCAATTTCAACTTAAAAACAACTTATTTCAACTTATTTTTTTACGTATAATCAACTTGGTAGTACAAGTCATTACAACTTTTATTAAAGTGACTTAAAATTGAGTTTAATCTTGTATAACTTAAAAGTGCTTAACTTATTTTGATGAGTTAAAGTAATGTAAAATGTTTCCATGACTTACTGATCATATAATTTTTTTACATGTCACTTTTGATCAATGGAATGCATCCTTGCTGAAAAAATTATCAATTTCTTAAAAAAATGAAGGGTATAGTTTGTGTGTGTGTGCGTGTGTGTGTGTGTGTGTGTGTGTGTGTGTGTGGTGTATATATAGCATGTGTATATGTATATATACAGTATATATTCACACATGTTGAGTGTGTTTTTTCATGTTTTATAGGGACTCTCCATTATATTGATACTGTAAAAACTGTATAGTCTGTCCCCTAAGCTTAACCCTGAACACAACCCTCACAAAAAACTTTCTACATTTTATATTTAAAAAATGTATAAGCTCAAAGGCCCAATATGTATTGCCATTCTTGTGGCAATAATGTAGGGAATACACACACCTGGGCCAACTGTCCTAGCCACTGACCCAGCCCCCATGGGGTCAGATACAAACAATATAATTTCTCTCACTTCCTCTCTCTCATTTTTTTCTGTCTCTCACATAAATGCACAGACCATCATAGGATGCAATAAGAAAAGTTGATGCAGAGGATTGACAGACGGAAGGCAGGTGGGCTGGTTATTTTGTCACTCTGCCTAAAATGAGCAGGACATGTGACGACAGACTGCACTCAATGCATTGTATATTGTATATACAGTATATATTTTACATATATATTTTATTCCCCTGTACAATATGCCTATATAATATCCTTTAAATATACAGCAAATGCCATCATGTTTTGATGGCAAGGACAGATAGCACGCACGCAGGCAGGCAGGCAATTTCTTTTCCCAGTTTTCAGTTAGGTTACAGTTGAAATGGAATGTAGTTAATAATATTACCATGAATGCAGCTGACACAAAGTCTTCTCACATTAACATTAATAAAGTGTGAAGTGTAAAAAGAGACAGGGCCATTGTGTGAGGATCACTGCATTAGAGGTTACAGAGAATATCCATGACCCCAAACTATCTAAATAACACTATTTACAGCTGTTATGGGCTGTAACTCAGTAAGACCATTGACATCATTATTTACACCAGCTATTGTAGTCGGATGTTAACTGTTGTGCCGAGCTGGAGTATAACAATTCTGGTTGGTCAATTCAATTAAGTTCCCTTTTAAGAACTAATTTCATAAACATGCCCAAGATACTGAATATGAAAACTGAGTGGAGGAAAAATACAAAAGCAGTACGGGGTGATGTCCAAAAAAAAAAAAAATGGATGAAAAATGATAGAGATTAAAAAATGAATAGAGGATGCACATTGTGAACTGAAACAGAATCCGAAATGAATGTCACATTCATTATTTTTAATTAAACAAACAAACAGCAGGCACCTCATGGCCTAACAACATTTCTGAGCTGAGAAGACACTGAAATGATAGCCGTAATTACAAACAGTCCGACACACACTTCAGAGGCACTGAAGTTCAGAAGGTAAACAAGTATCTGTTTGTTTGTGTGTGTGTGTGTGTGTGTGTGTGTGTGTGTGTGTGTGTGTGTGTGTGTGTGTGTGTGTGTGTGTGTGTGTGTGTGTGTGTGTGTGTGTGTGAGAGTGTGTGTGTGTGTGTGTTAGTTTTGGTTGGGTTTTTAGTTTTTTCCCTTCTTCTTTTGTATTTTGTTTAGTCCTTATTGTTTTGTGCATCCTTTTTGTCTTGTAAAAATCACTTTGTTCTTGTCCTTTACTATATATGACTTTAAAACAAGGAAAATATAGATTACATAACATGTAATGTTGCCACATTTTCTAAAGTCCAGCATAAAACAAACCACAAAGGTAAATAAAGCCATGTAGCATTTTTGGCTGCAGTTATTGTTTTTTATTTGAAGCTTTTTGTTTGTTGGTTGGTTCATTTGCTTGTTTGTTTGCGTTACAGAACCATACAAAGCTTTATCAGTGTGGAACGCATCTTACAGACTTTCACACATTGTTAGTTTTATGGTAGCAGGGCCGGGATAAAAGTGAGCCGTTTGAAAACACCTCCACCAAACGGCAATCTTTCAGTGTGAAGTATTAAACAATGATTTAATAGAGGCATTTGCCTCCACGCTCTCATTATCTGACTATTAACTGCAATGGACTGTGTGCAGCGCTTCAAATTTTATATTGTGTTAATGTGCTGAGCACACAGACGAAGAGCCTAATTTAGTCACTCCCTGCTCTCAGACAATAGGAAAAATAAGGCTTAATCTCCTCCTAGTGTTTCTGTGCTAAAACTGCTTTTGTCTTTGACACTCCTGGACGTGTTTGAAATGGGTATTGTTGGTGGGCTTGTACGGCACACTTATCCAAATGGGATGTGACACACTAATATTGCACTAATTACATTATAAATAGACATACATGCATATCGCTCATTAATAAATAAAGATGCACTTTTTTATTAATGAAGTGGAAAATGCTGTATGGTAAAACATCAATCATTTACCATAAACAGGGGTGGCAGGGAGTGCACTTGATCCGGTGCTAAAATTAGACATCAAACAGCACGGTGAGCATTATTGTACATTTTATATAAGCAATCGTAAAGCACTTGATTTGTAATTTATGTGAAATGTCTACTAAAAAAAAAGACTGGCAGAGAAAAGATGCTGCAAATCTGCATATTAATTAGTTCCTGTGAATCTGCCTGATTGCTTCCACAATTAAAATGCCGGCAGAGGAGCGGCCTCTTACCCACCATGTGTTAGAGTGGGAAAAAGAGAGAGAGAACAGAGAGGAGAGTGACAGAGAAGGAGGGGAAGAAGTTTTTTTTTTTTCTTCTTCTTCTTATTGATTTGACAGTAATTAGCAGGCTTCCTTGAAGATGTCTGAGTCTACTTACTGCTGAGGGTCTTTACTGTACTCGACTGTAAATCTTCCCCTTTGACCACTTACACACACACACAACTGGATTACATTTCATAAAAATAATTGTTGCTATATATTTTTGTTTGTTTTCAGGGAATTTTAATAGCACACTCTACCCAGAAACATTTGTCTTTTTATCATATCATAGCATAAGACAGTAAAGGATGTTATAACCTCCATTAGGGACGAGATTGAGAGAAAGTGTGTGTGAGAAAGAGAGGGGAAAAGAACAACAGAGAATGGACAGAGGCCTGGAGAAAAGGCCCTGGGGGTCCAGCAGGCCTTTCTGAGAGAAGAAACATGAGAGATAGAGATAAGAAGAGAGATGAATGGCTGGAGAAGGAAAGCTGTGAGATCAAGGCCAGGCCAGAAGCTCTGTCTGCCTTTGTGTCCTTGGTGCAAGAATAGTATATGTGTGGGTGTATGTATGTATATGTGACCTACAGATGTTTTGGCCTGGCCATTTTTTTGTATTTACTTCCTATTTCACTATTTATCAGACAAAAAGTTGGGTGACAATATATTTATTATGCTGCAAAATAAGAATGATGATTCAGGTTAATCAGTGAATCTTTTTTATGATTAAAATAAATCATTTGAGCCACTAAATTGAATTGGACTTGGCACTGCTATTTTTACCTTTTTTTGTAAGACATTCTTATGGAAGCTTGTTTCCGCCACAGAATAAAACATTTTAAAAGATAATTGCTTTTTATCTTAAAAGACTTTCTCACAATTGTGTCAGAATTATATCAGAATTATCTCTACAAAAGTCAGAATTGCGAGTTTGTATCTCGCAATTCTGATTTTATAACTCGCAATTACACGTATATATCTTGCAATTCTGAAAAAAAAATTGTGAGATATAAACACGTAATTGCAAATGATAAAGTCAGAATTGTGAGTTATAAAGTCAATTCTGACTTTTTCGTGCAATTGCGAGTTTATATCTCACAGTTGTGACTTTATATCATGCAATTCTGACTTTATAATTGTCACGGTGTGTGCAGGCAGGAAGGCGAAGACAGGTAAATACGATTCTCAAACAATGGTTTAATGAACAAGGATACTCAGGTGAGTCATACAGGTCAGTAGCAACATACATAGATGAGATGAGACACAGACTGAAGGAAACTAAAGGGGAAACTAGGGGAACTAAGTAGCAAACAAAAACGAGTTAATTGACAAAACACAGCTGAAAAGAACTAAACTAACGAGGGTAACCATGGGGAAAGATGAGTGGCGGGAAACTGAACAAAGAAACGTGACAAATGACAACACACTGAAACAGGATGTGACAATAATTATGCGTTTATATCTCGCAATTCTGACTTTATATCATGCAATTCTGACTTTGTAACTCGCAATTCTGACTTTATATCAGGCAATTCTGACTTTATATCATGCAATTCTGACTTTGTAACTCGCAATTCTGACTTTATATCAGGCAATTCTGACTTTATGTCATGCAATTCTGACTTTGTAACTCGCAATTCTGACTTTATATCATGCAATTCTGACTTTGTCATGCAATTCTGTCTTCTTTTCTCAGAATTGTGAGATATAAACTCAAATTCTGAGGGGGAAAAAATACTTTTTTCTCAGAATTGCGTGTTTATATCTCACAATTCTGACTTTATATTTAGCAATTGCATGTTATAAAGTCAGAATTGCGAGATAAAAAGTTGCAATGACCTTTTTTCTTTTTTTTATTCTGTGGCGGAAACATTCTTGTTTGATATTGTTTCAGCTCTGACATTTACTTTGTGATTGTCATTATCAAAAATGGTAACATTTGGCTTTATTTTAGGTGATGCAGTTTGTCACATGTGTGAGAAAGGAAGTGGAGGTGTTTTTGTTTCTAATGTGGCCCAGTCCACTCTGCAAGGAAACATGCAAGCTTCGATCGATTGGAGTGAGAGGTCACTGTCTACCTCCGCTGACTGCATAATCTGTGCGCAGATAAGTGTTGTTTATTTGCCTAAATATGGAGAGTTAATTTGATTAAGGCAGGAATTCAGCAACCCTCTCCAAGCCAGCGTACCTCAGAAGGGCAGAATGTGTCCGGGATGCGTGGGCTAATCTAATTATACCCTGCCGGAGTGAGCTTCCTCAGCCGGCCCATGTTACAGATGACCGATGGACAATTGACAGTTTGTATTTACCAGGAATGCAATTTCAACCATAGATAAAGAACACATATACACACACACACACACATCAAAGTCTGTCATTAAGCACTATATTCGTGCCATTATTGACTCTGCATTATTGATGCTAACAGCTGCAGAATGAGCTGTACAGCCAGCACTGACCAGACAGTCTCAGAGAAGAGGCGTTTGTAAGCAGTAGTGCAGCATGTTGGGCTGTTTTGAGTCGCATTGAATTAGCATGCAACATTTGCTTTGGTGCCGTGTAGCATTGCTCTCAGGTCATTGCAATCGGCTCACACGCGCACTTCCCCCGTCTGACGAGGTTCATTACCGATGGCTCCCAGGAACGACCTGATTTCGGCTCCTTCACACTTTTAGGACGGCACTTTGTTCAATTGCCCTACATGGGAACTTTCCGTAATGGGGCCAGTTGATTATATTACTTTGGTTATTTTACTTAATGCCCAAAACAGGAGATAAATTTAAAAATCTAGGGCAACTAATCATGCTCCATTTTTTTCTCCTCCTCTTCCTTATCTTTATGTATCTATTTCTTCTCTTATACACTCTTTTTTTTCTCTGTCTCTGGTATCCGGAGGAAATCTCTTGATTTGACCATTGACACACTTAAATTCATTTCCTCCCTCCCTCTCTTTCGCTCTCTGAGAAGGGCCTGTGATTGTTTTTTAACCCTATTATTCACAATAATCTTGTTCCCTTCAAATACAGCGGTGTGTTGTTCAGACACAGCTGTGATGTGGGCCAAGACGGAGAAAAAGAGGAAAGAATAACCCGGGGGTCGCGTTCGCTGGCCTTAAATTACATTTCTCAACATGACAGAAACAGAAGTTGTGTGAAATGATTGTTTCACTCTGGATTTGCACTGGGTGTTAAAGTGTCCCTGAGCCTCGTGTTGCCAGCGTGTGTTAGGAGTGTTGCATGCGCGTCTGTAGAGCTGAACCCCTACAGGTAAAACTCACATTGCTTCCCTCTGGAAGGACATAAAGCATATCCCTTCACATCCACATTCACATGTACAAACCAGTGTTGAGAAGTAACTTGATTCTACTGTGAAATATATATGCCATATTTTTAGCTCAGTTGTATTCAGTGTAGCTTTTCAGTCGTGAACTAGTAGTGTAATGCTACAACACATGACAACATTGTATTTATCACACAATGTTTTTTTTTTGTTTGTTTTTTTGCCTTGAGAAGTCTGATCCATTTTAGTGAATTGTTAGTTAGCAGAATATTAAACAATTCACTGGTCAAATATACTGTATAATTCTCTTTTTTTAGTGTTATAGATATGTATTCACAAATGCTTGAACTGATAAAATGTATACCTTTAATGCAAGTAACTTGCTTTGGAAATACATCGATAAACATATGGTTTGTTTCAATTTTATGAAGCCCCTAAAGTGACATTTGCATGCACACAAAATTTTTGCATATGCACAAGAAACTTTGAAGATATGCATTAGTAGAAAAGGGAGCATGCAAACATTTTTCTCTGAGCACTGGGAAAAAAATGTATTCTCGTAGAAGAGACTTATACATGTGCAACACTTATACACTCTAAAAAAAAATGCTAAGTGTCCATGTTGGTTAATTTTTTTTATAAAATGTTTAAACCCAACGATTGCGTTTGTCCATATTTGACCTAAACATGGGTTGAAACAAACCAGCATTTTTTTAAGAGTGTATAGAATTTTTTGTTTCAGATAAATGCTGTAACTGCAGAATTAAATAGAATAGTCACATTTATATTATAATATACCATATTACTGATACTTTTAGCAGTTAGTAATGTGTAGTGTCGCTGACTTTATTTATACTTATTTAATTTTTTGAATAGTAGTTTGACTGTAGTTGAATTACTTAATGAAACTTAGTTTGTTTTATAGTTTGTTTGCAGTTATTTTTTATTGTATCTGCTGATATACAGTGTTACTGTTTACTGCAAAGCAGTGTTTTTTGCCCTCTGTCCTGTCTGTGTGATAGACTAGCAGAGAAACTCTAAAGCATTTTATGCTGTTCTCTATACTATTTAAACTCTATATCGATTGTTTTCACGTAGTAGGGCTATTGATTTTTGCATAGTCAATTATTTAGAGTGAAGAAGTTATTTATAAGTCTGCTTAGCCTCTTTTCACACCTCCTATCTCACTTTTTTCCTTCTAACTCTCTGTTTTAAAGTTGCAATCTGGTTTTCATTAACGGGTCTCGGGGCTGATGGCTGGAAATGCATTTCTCAAAGCCATCTGTGCCAGTGGTCTTTGTTCCTGCCCGGCGGTCTGGTGATCGCAGTAAAAAAAAAAGAGCAGTATTTACCGCAGTAAAGAGAGAGCCGTCTTCATCAGCTGCAGCCCTGCCATTGCCAGCCATCGGCTCGAACTTCTCACGCAACATGATTTGGTGGATTTGTCTTAATCGATTTTCCCTGGCTGCACATCAGACCGCCGTCTGGCCCGTGCCAGTCCTGCCCTCACCACACACAGCAAACGCTGCCCATAAAGAGCAAAGCAACGCTGCGGCGAGCGAATGTGTGTGCACTCTGCGGTTCTACACGTGTCAAAAAGGCCTAGGCCAGACCAGGAGAATGAAAGCACTCTCTCTCTATGCCTTCTCTCACTTTCTCTCTTGATCCCTATCTTACTCTTCATCTTTTCTTTCTCTTTCCACGGCGTGTCTAGTGTTGGCATGGAGAGCTTGGGGCTCAGGACCATGCCAGATAAAGTCTGGCTGGCTGAGGGGAGGAGAGGAGAGGACTTTGGCTAAACTGGCAGGAAGATCACAGGCTGGAAGGAACCCACGTTCTGCACATATTCCCTAATAAGTAATTCATCTGAAGAGGCTGCATGATCAAGAGCCCAGGGGCTTTCACCCCGCTGTTTCCAGAGCATCATGCCCCCTGTCTGTCTCTCGGCCTGTCTCGCTGCTGTGAGCTCCTCTGCCCCTTATTGTGCCTCTGCTCAGATCTCTTTGGATGTCAGTCTCCGCTGACCTGTGCTGGGTTCTGTCCCATGCTGCTTCGACAGCATACACTCTCATCAGCATGCATGCAAAGGGTTGGGGCATAAACCAGCTCAGGACATGTCTTTTGCGCTATGTTGCGAATCCCACAATGTGGTTTTTGGCTGTATGTGGCGATGAACCCAAAAATACAGCGCAGGCTAAATTTGAGAGGGTCAGCCGTGCATGTCTGTGCATGTCGCCTGCTTTTTCAAGTAGAGACGCGTATGAGAGATAGAGTATGCTAAGAAGCTGGTCTGTTTACTTTTTTTGGCTTGTTGCTATCATCAGCAATGACTAGATTTTTTAAAAAAGTTGTAACACAAACTTTAGCCCAAAATCTTCACTGTGAAATCTTCTGTTAACCTCACAAAAGTTTGTTGGATGTATTCAAACCATTTTTTTTTTCATCACTTTTGAAAACAGTATTCTTTGATGAAATGCAAAAGAACCAAGTTTTTTTGTAACAATGTTAAATTATTTACACTGTTGGTGAATTTAAAGCATACTTTCTGAAAGAAAAAAAAAGCCATACTGACACAAAACATTTGGTGTATATTCCATATACTGTAAAAAAAATATATATATATGGATGTAGTGTCCGTGACGTCACCCGTAGTTTCTGAAGAGCATTTTTGAAGCCTAAAGTGGGCCGTCACCATCTTGGCAGCGCCTCACACTGAAAATGGGCAAAGAGGCGGGACGTGGGTGGAGCTGAGGTGCCTGGTTGCTGAAACCACTTCCGCCTAGCTCAACCATAGTGGCAATCCACCTGTCACTCAAGTGACCATGCCCTTAACTGCAGAACTTTAAGGGCCAGATTTACTAACAGCTTGCGCCAGCGCAAACCCTCTTTTGCCGTTAAAAAACGACTGTCGGGATTTACTAAAGACACGCAGTGATAAATTAGGCGTGGACAGGGTTATTTTTGCGGCTGACCTTATTGCATATGTATTTGTAGGAGTTTCCATTTCAGGCACAAAATATATAGGAGGAGAGTATGTAAATGAATCATGTAAGGTGATTTACAAAGGTTTGTGCTCGCCAATTTACTGATGTTTGAGCGATTATTTACCGCCCAAAAAAAGCAAAAGCAAGTCTTAAACCAGACGCTAACGGGTAGATTGCGTTGGTCATTATGGAAATGATCTGGCTGCGTCTGTGTTCATTAATTTGTGTGTTGTCAGTAGATCACGCACAGAACTCTCCACTGCCATCGGCGCATTTATAGAATTGCACTCTCACGCTAATTTGCCCTGTTTAGTAAATCTGGCCCTAAGGCTCAATATAATTTAAACGGATGAGTTATAAAAAAAAATTCACCCCCCTCACAGTTGTCATGAAGGGCAAAATTAGCTGTATAGACCAAAACCACTATTTGTACCAGGCTGTAAACATGTTTTTTTTCTGCTGTAAAGTTGGGCATTTTAACATGGGGGAGATACAGATTTGACTTCCTTTTGGAGCCTGTCTCTAGTGACCAGTCGATGAATTGCAGTTTAAGTCACTTCTGTGTTGGCTTCAAGAGAGACCGCTTGGTATATTCTCCGCTTGGTATCTTTAAAAACTTATATATATAACTTAGATATAGGCTAGTTCACCACAAAATTAAAATTCTGTCATCAAAACTGGCTTTGTCTATACAATTAAGGTCCAAAACAACAATGGACTGACTTTCATTGTATGGACAAAAAAAACACAACACAACAAAATATCTTGTTTTGTGTTCCACAGAAGAAAGTCAGTCAGGTTTTAAACATAATGACACAATTTTCTGTTTAATTATTCCTTCAACCAGACCATGTTTAAACCAGACATGATGCAAAAAAAATAAAGTCACTTGTTTTTTATAACTGTGGCGTCACGCTAAATAGCCATGCCTACATTGAAATATGAACCAAAAGTGTCACTGAAATCACTATCAAGTATCAATCTTGAACATCAAACATGGACGAAGAGACTGTTTGTGGGAGATTAAAATCAGATAATATGTGACAAATCCAGTTTCACAAGGAAAACTATAAGCATGCCATCTGGTACAACTATTCAGATTATGTTTCATGATTGATTGTGTTATTTTTTTAAATTATAACAATCTTGTTTTAAGGATGTTTAAACGTTTACACTGGGGGGAAAACAAGACAAAAAGTTACATTAAAACAGTTACAAGTTACAAAGAGTTACATTCTCAGTAAAAGTTCTTTATACATAATAAATAAGTAAATAAAAGAAAATGGCAAAATAAAACTGTGATAACAAGAAACCCTTTGGCTGAAGGAGCAGGTCATATATAGAGTTACATATGAGCCTGAATCCTCCCCACGATTATAATGTGGCCAGCTATTTAATTCAGCTGCTCAGAAGGCACACTGTAACTCCACACTGGACCGTCTGACACTTTCCACATAACTTACAGCGTTCAACATCCCTGGTCACCCCTCATTATTACCCAACAGCCCTTTATCCCTTGGCTCTGGAGAGAGAAAAACAAATCCACTGCAGGGAAAAAGTGAAAAACGAACCTTGCTGCAGAAGGAGATCACACTTTGAATGTCTCTCATTCTGTTCCAGCTTCGATTGCTTCTGTGGAGCTGGTTTTTCCTGGCTAGTGTCACGTTAGAGAGGTTAAATTGGAGGTGGCAGTGCCCACTGACTCCAAGACTTGATGTGGTGAGGTGGCTCTCACTCAGGGGCTAAAGTTACTCCCACGGCCCCTGCAGCCCTGCCGCAAAATCCACTCCGCCACACGTGTGAAAGCAAGGCTGGGATTCGCGTAGGCTTACAGTTAGGAGGTGTGGAAAGGGTCTAAACACTCCTTGTGACTGATCAAAAGGAGGTAGGAGGCAAGAGTAACCGGCTAGGGAAAGAGAATCCAAGCCTCCGGTTAGCATTTCATGTCCAAACATTTGAGCGGTGCTGTTGGCTGTGCCCAGGCCTGGTCGCTGGAGCTTTCGAGGTGTAGAGAGAAAGACAGTGAGGGAGGAGAAAAAATGTGTGGAGGTCAAAGCGATGAAGAGAATATGGGAGCGCTGCAGAGCATGTTTGCAGATTTAAAAATGACTCAATCTGAAAAGGAGAAAGAACTCCTAAAAAAAGTTAAATTGAGAAAAACATGTCCATGCAATTAAATTAAGCCTCTAGTTGTGCTTGTTGTATGAATGAAGGTAGTAGGATAGATAGAAGAATGGAATGGTCTTGTGCTCCTGCTGGGATGAAACATACAGTGAGTTGCCAGCTAGGAAAGAAAGCTCAGACATAGAGATGAAAAAAAAATTGGAGCAGGAGAGTTCTGTCCACTTTCTGCTCCAGAAAACGTTTGTCCAAGTGTGGATAGGTTTTGACTTGCACTGTCTGTTAAAATGGATTTGTCCCTCAGTGGCCACAGGCTAGACTGACTCCCAAACAGCCGAGAATAAGAGAGAAGGCAGCTGTGTGTGAATTAATAAGCCTAATGTTGAGTGGCACAGCGTGGGTGCCTGAAGACGTGCAGCAACGACCCAGTCCTAATGAAGCCCAACTGGGGCACGGCACCTTCTTCTCTTATCCTGACACTAAGCACAAAAGACAAACATCTTTCTGACAGAGAGCCATAACCTTATAAAGAGAGAGAGAGAGAGATAGAGAGAGAGAGAGAGAGAGAGAGAGAGAGAGAGAGAGAGAGAGAGAGAGAGAGAGAGAGAGAGAGAGAGAGAGAGAGAGAGAGAGAGAGAGATAGAGATAGAGATAGAGATAGAGAGAGAGAGAGAGAGAGAGAGAGCATATGAAGCTCACACAAGAGTCTTGCTATATCAACAGCAGGCGTAGAAACTGAAAGAGGTAAAGAAAGAAGGGAGGGACGCTGAAGATGTCTGACTCTAGGATACCTTCACAGCTGCGCTTCTAAATCGGGTCAACATCTAATGGGCAAATGTGTTTCCTCAGGTGACATAAGAGCATTGGGCTGTCTCGTTTTTTATTCTCTCCTGCTTTGGCCCTTTATTTTCAATGTCTCTTTTTATTCCATCACTTAAGACCATGAAATACTGTACATTTCCATTATTTTATTGTGACTGGCTGCTTGAAAGGTCTCCAAAATAAAAATCAAGGCTTTTTTTCTCTCTCTTTTTTGATTACAGAACTGCCTGTCAAATTCCTTTAGATGAATGCATTGGTTTGTCAAGGCATTTCTCCATTGTCCCTTTTCCTAGCAGGAAGCCCTTACTGTCCAAAAATTCTCACAGACGGCTTTTGTGCTTCCATCTCTCCACATTGTTCTCTTATTGATCTCCACATGACATGCTATAAATCTGCCTTGAGTAAGAAGGCCAAGGTTCCACAGTAAGTGCTGCGCCTATGGAGATCTCTAAAATAGGACAACGGGAAGGGTGCTATCTGGCTAGCTCAGCTCATTCTGGCAGAAAGCGTCATGACCTTTGTATAAGTGTATAAAAGACACTCACAACAAATGTAGAAGACCTCATTCTTAGAGTTTTAACTGCATTGTGTTGCTTGGCAGTGGATGGAGGCCGGTATCTGGCTGACTCCATCACTGCTTAATCAGCGTCCGCAGCCGCACTGGCAGCCTCTCTCACCTTGCCCGTCCAGAGCATCGCGGGGTGTGTGCGTTTCAGCAGCACCTGCTCACAGGTGACGTGACTGTCAGTGGCACCATCCGTGTCACAATGGCTGTGTCAGTGTGTGTGCGGACACCGCTGTTGTGTGTGGACGTGTGAGATCACCTGTTTGACAAGGCTTGTCAGTGTACATCCTGCCCCCATTCAGTCACTGTCAGGGTAGGGCACCTGCAGTTGCTGTCTCTTTTTATCAAAAGTGGTCCCGTATCCTGTGTCACAGACTGAGAGTGACTAAACAAATAACACGGATTATTAACAACCCCACATATGTCGCCGTGAGGAAACTGGAACCATGGCGGGGGAACGGTTTTAGGATAAATCCCACCAAAATAATTTTGAAATCCAAAATTTTGTCTTCCAGCCATTCAGTAAAAAAAATATATAATACAAATAAAATATTTTAATAAATATTTTAATTTTTCTAAATAGATAAATAAATGTTTCATTCTTGATTGAATCACTGTTTTTTTTTTAACAAATTAGTTGAATGAATCAATGAATTAATGATTCAGTGACACTCCAAAAGACAGAGTAATTTTTTTTTTTTTATTCCTAAGTGAATGGCTGTATCTGAAATCTCCTAATTCCCTATTATATACTATAGGCAGAGGTGGACAGAAGTTAAGTATTTTTACTTTACTCAAGTATCTGTACTTTATCAGTGTTTTTCTTTGGAAAACTTTTACTTCACTACATTCTAGGGATGTAACGATACATTGTATATCGAGTTATTGTGATATAAAAATGCAACGTTATGAATCATTGATGTAAACGATATGATTTGCGATATTAAGTTTGTTTTATCCAAGGCTCAGCTTACTGTAGTTGTAAGGTATAAATCACTCAAAAATGTAAATTCTGTCATCCTGTACTTACACTCATGTTGTTTCAAACCTATAAGATTTTCATTTAACTTCAAAACACAAATGAAGATATTTTTAAAGAAACCATTTAAAGTCCATTCCTCTCAAACTTAAAAGATCCAAAAAATGTCATAAAGGCATCATAAAAATAATCAATCGAGTGGTCTAATACAAATCCAAGACTTCTGAAGAGACACAATGGCTTTTTATGATGAACAGATTTATGACGCGCATACTGTAGCAAACACAGACGTACAAATTTGCTTGCATGACGCGCAAAAAGAACATGAGAGTGAGTAAATGCAAAACTAACCATTTGCAGTTTGGGAATAGTCATTTTGACACGCTTTCTTGCGATTAGAACTGTGACTGATTGTATTGATCATCTGAAGCTCACGCACTGCCGGAATGACACTCCTCAAAGTGAATGTTTATGGAGTTTCAGTGACATTACTACATTAAACTGCAATGGGGGGATATTTGTGTGTCCTGATACAATAAAATGATTTAAATAATAATTTAAAAAAAAGTAATAATACATTTTTTTTCTTTATTTTGGCTTAAAATATCACAATAAATATTGTATTGTGAGTTTGCAATAGTATCGAATCACGACATGAGTGTATCGTTACACCACTACTACATAATGTCGTACTTTTTACCGCACTACATTTCATAAATAAAAAGTTCCCTTTCGACGTCGGAACTGACCGGCGAATTGCGGATAATTTTCAGAGACCAATCTACTTCGAGTGTATAAAAACGAGCCAATAACGTTGGCATACGGTCCACGCACCACCCCGCAACGCGGGTATAAATACGGAAGTGGAATACCGCGTCCTCGCTTTCAACTTCGGAGCCGAACGGTTTGCTGTCAAGCTGTTTTCTACAAAGAGTGTTTTCTCACGAGTCTTGGAGGAAGATCGCTCGCTTACCTGGTGCTGGTGTGACGGCGCGATTCAGCGAGTGGCCGATGCAACGTGCACTGTTCCTGTGTTGGTTGGCTGGGCGTTTATGTTTGTTGAGTGCTCACACGCAGGCTTGCACTATCAGACCGCTGAGAGCCACGGCCATCTCCCTGAGTGCTTCAGCACTGCTAAAAGAGCATTTTCCATTCCTAAAAGAGCAACACGGTTTGACCCTGCGTCTTTTTCAAGATGTCATTCAAACCGTGTGTTTCTGGATGGCGTCGTTTTCTGTCCCCAGTTGACGGTCATGATCGCGGTCTCACATGTTTGGGCATTCAGCACGCTGAGGCCGCGTTCGTGAATGACTCATGTTTCCACTGCATCATCTTTGCATGCCATGGCGCTCCTGCAGGTCTACCAGGCCAAAGCGCTAAAGGATCTGCACGAGGGTAGTTCCGACCCAGGCATTATGCAGGAACTACGCACAGCGACAGACCTCGCCCTCTGGGCGACGAAAGTCACTGCGCGCTCCCTGGGTCGGGCGATGTCCACTCTGGTGGTCCAGGAACGCCACCTGTGGCTGAACCTGGCAGACATGCGCGAGTCAGACAAAGTTCGGTTCTTCGATGCCCTGTCTGTCAGGCCGGCCTCTTCGGCGACGCCATCGAGAGCTTTGCCCAGCAGTTCTCGGTGGCCCAAAAGCAGACAGAGGCGATTAAGAGCATTCTGCCCCGGCGACCAGCTGCTGCCTCCACCCCATCGCCGGCCAAGCTGGTTGTGCCACTCCTAGCTCTCCCTCTTTTCGCCAGGGGGCGGTGTGAGGCTAGAGGACGCCCTGGGGCCTTCTCTCCCACACGCTGCCCCACCCTGAAACGTTCACACAACACTCCGGGTCGCCTCCGGGCTGTCTGGTCTGAGCGTTCCACCTCGCTGCCCCACCCTGGGTACGTCTGTGGTGCCGTTGGTCCCACTTGTACGGTCTCTGGGGGCCTGGCTAGCGCTCCCCAGACCATCTCGCTGGCTCACTCGGCTACACGATTCAGTGCGTGTACCGGCCCCCCAAGTACAAGGGCATTCTCTTCACCTCCGTGCGGAGCAGCAAAGCCCACGTCTTGCGGTCAGAGATCGATGTCCTACTGGTCGAGCCTGCTCTATCCTTCCTCGACACAGACCGTTCCTAAGATTTGTGTTTGAGGGGAGGGCATATCAGTACAAAGTCTTACCCTTCGAAAGTTGCGGAGGCAGCCATTGTTTCACTGTTCCATTGTTCGCATTCTCAACTATCTTGACAACTGGCTCATACTCGCCCAGTCTCAGGAGCAGTTGTGCGAACACAGGGACCTGGTGCTCTGTCACCTCAGCCTGTTGGGGCTTTGGGTCAACCGAGAGAAGAGCAAACTCTGTCCCAC
This sequence comes from Rhinogobio ventralis, assembly GCA_039654625.1. Lineage (NCBI taxonomy): Eukaryota > Metazoa > Chordata > Actinopteri > Cypriniformes > Gobionidae > Rhinogobio > Rhinogobio ventralis. Next base: position 24,195,801 of record CM077204.1, read on the forward strand.
ACAGAGGATCTCTTATGTCGGCATGGAGCTGGACTCGGTCAACCAGACTGCGTGCCTCACAGAGGAGTGAGTCTGGTCAGTGTTGAACTGCTTGAATACGTTCAAAGGCAGGACATCGGTCCCACTGAAATATTTTCAGAGGCTCCTGGGGCATATGGCATCTGCAGCCACGGTAACACAGCTCGGATTGCTTCATATGAGACCGCTTCAGCACTGGCTTCATGGCCGAGTCCCGAGATGGGCGTGGCAGAGCGGCAAGTACCGGGTCCCAGTTACTCCGTACTGTCGCCAAACCTTCAGCCCGTGGTCAGACCCTTTGTTTCTACAGGCGGGAGTGCCCTTAGAACATTTAGTGCCCTCAGCATGCTGTGATCTTCACGGATGCCTCATCCACCGGCTGGGGGGCCACGTACAACGGGCATGCAGTCTCGGGTCTGTGGACGGGGCCCCAGCTGCATTGGCATATCAATTGCCTCGAGTTGCTAGCAGTACGTCTTGCCCTAAGCCACCTCAAAAAGCCGCTTCAGAGCAAGCACGTGCTGGTCCGTATGGACAGCACTGCGACCGTTGCGTACATCAACCGTCAGGGTGGTCTACGCTCCTGTCGCATGATGCAACTCGCCCGCCATCTCCTCCTGTGGAGTCAGATGCATCTGAGGTCGCTTCGGGCCATTCACATCCCTGGTGCGCTGAACCAGACAGCTGACGAGCTCTCTCGTCAGTCGACACCCCCCGGAGAGTGGCGACTCCACCCCCGGACCGTCCAGTTGATATGGGACCTTTTCGGAGCCACGCAGGTAGACCTGTTCGCCTCTCCGGACTCGACCCATTGCCAGTTGAACAATTCCCTGACCGGGGGCACCCTCAGCACGGATGCACTGGCGCACAGCTGGCCCCGGGACCTATGCAAATATGTGTTTCCCCCAGTGAGCCTTCTCGCACAGACTCTGTGCAAGGTCAGGGAGGACGAGGAGCAGGTCTTGCTAGTTGCGCCCTACTGGCCCAACCGGACCTGGTTCTCCAAACTCACACTCCTCTCGACAGCCCCTCCCTGGCCGATTCCCCTGAGGAAGAACCTTCTTTCTCAGGGACGGGCACTCTATGGCACCCACGTCCAGACCTCTGGAAACTCCATGTCTGGTCCCTGGACAGGACGCGGAGGTTCTAGGTGGCCTGCCACAAGCAGTGGCAGACACCATCGCTTCTGCTAGAGCCCCCTCTACGAGGCACCTCTATGCTTTGAAGTGGAACCTATTCGTTGAGTGGTGTTCTTCCTGCCGAGAAGATCCCCGTAAGTGTTCGGTTAGTGTCGTGCTTTCTTTCCTGCAAGATGGGCTGGAGCGAAGGCTGTCTCCCTCCACCCTCAAGGTGTACGTCGCAGCAATAGCGGCGTACCATGACGCAGTCGAAGGTAAGTCTTTAGGGAAGCACGACCTAATCGTCAGGTTCCTCAGAGGTGCGAGGAGACTAAATCCTCCTCGTCCAAACTCGGTACCCTCTTGGGACTTAGCTCTGGTGCTCAGGGCACTTCAAAGCCATCCCTTTGAGCCTTTGCAGTCTGTAGAGTTAAAAATCCTGTCCGTAAAGACAGTACTCCTGACTGCATTGGCCTCTATCAAGAGGATAGGGGACCTGCATGCACTTTCGTGCCTATCACGGTCGGATACGTGCCCAAGGTTCCCACCACTCCCTTCCGGGACCAGGTGGTGAACCTGCAAGCGCTGCCTTTGGAGGAGGCAGACCCAGCCCTGGCTTTGTTATGTCCCGTCCACACTCTTCGTGCTTACGTCGACCGGACTCAAAGCTTTAGGACCTCAGAGCAGCTCTTCGTCTGTTACGGAGGCCAGCAGAAGGGAAAGGCTGTCTCCAAGCAGAGGTTAGCCCACTGGATAGTGGATGCTATCGTCTTAGCGTACCAATCGCAAGACGTGCCTTGCCCGTTCGGGTTGCGAGCACACTCAACTAGGAGTGTGGCTTCCTCCTGGCCGTTGGCTCAAGGCGCCTCGCTGACAGATATATGTAGAGCTGCGGGCTGGGCGACACCTAACACATTCGCTAGATTTCATAGCCTCTGTGTAGAGCCGGTTTCTTCCCGTGTACTCGTCCCTAGTGGCCGGTAGGCACGAAGTGCCCGTTCTTGTGTCGGCTTGAAACGCCACTCCCGCCCACCGGGCCAGATACGTGCATCTATTGTCTCCAGTTGTGTTCCCCAGAAATAGCTAACCCTGTGAGCTCCTCCGTCCCCCTTCGGTGTCAGACGTTGCGGCCGTCTGATGCTAGGCCTGCACTCGTATGCTTGTGGAACGTGTGTAGGCTGGGTTCCATATGTAGCGGTTCCCTAACGGCAACCCCATATGTGTATTCTTCCACGGTACCAGCTACCTTACTCGGCTAGCCCCGTGTCTTTCCCTTGACAGAGCTTGCTCTGTCGTCTCTGGCGGTGTTCTTTCCCCCCTGGGACCAGGATGGATCCACCCCAGAGACTGCCATAGGTAGTACTACTCTGCTAGGTTAGTCCTTATGAGTATTCCACCTCTCCTCTTTGGAGGACGTGGCTCCGCAGCGTTCCATCTCCCTGAGACGGGCACGCTTTCCCAGCAATATCCAATAGTCGCTCTGAGTGGGTCTTGCAGAAACAGCTGTGACAGACCTTCCCTGCTTGGAGCCTTGACTCCTGCTCCAACCTAGGAGCACTCCAGCGAGCTCAAGCAGGGCGCTGGAAGGGCCAGCTTCCCTGGCGTGTTGGTAGGGACCCCCTATTCGTCGGTCAGTTCCGATGTACGTCGAACGTGACCGACTGAAAGGGAACGTCTCGGTTACGTATGTAACCCTCGTTCCCTGAAGGAGGGAACGGAGACCTACGTCCCGTCGCTAGGTGCTGTGCTTCCGCTGAAGGGCCGAGTCACTTTTTCGGTTCCTCAGTTGGACAAGCGAGGATGCGGTATTCCACTTCCGTATTTATACCCACGTTGCAGGGCTCTGCGTGGACCGCATGCCAAAGTTATTGGCTCGTTTTTATACACTCGAAGTAGATTGGTCTCTGAAAATGATCCCCAATTCGTCGGTCAGTTCTGACGTACGTCTTCGTTCCCTCCTTCCGGGAACGAGGGTTACATATGTAACTGAGACCTTTTTTTGCCTTTTGCCTTTTTTTTACATTAAAAAAAGTAGAACTTTATTACTTGTACTCAAGTAAAACTTTGAATTACTTTGAAAAACTTTGAAAAGTAAGAAAGTACTAGATTTCTAATGTAATTAAGTATTAAATGAAATTCAATATGAAACGTAGTGCAGTAAAAAGTACGTAATCATGCTTTGGAGTTTGGAATGTTGTGAAGTAAACGCTTTCCAAAGAAAGCCTCTGACTATAGGTGAAAAACAGTATGTGAAAAAAGAAGCATGTCCGAATTCAGTACTCATAAAAGAGTAAGCAAAGAGTACCTGGATGACCCACTACTTCCGGAGAGATTCTGCAGTGTGCATACGATGGACACTTTACAATCCAATGAAGCCACAGGAGAGGATTTGTGAATGGCAGTGTAGCTCCAAAGGAGGATAGGATTTTTAGGATAAACCCCACCAAAGCATAGTATGTATATTACATACACACATTTATACTATACAGTATACAACATACTTTTTTAGCGATTGTGAAGTAATTACTAATTCAAAATAAGTACCTATTCAAGAGTATGTGATTTCGGACGCAGCCAATAATTGCTTTGAACGAATTGATTTCAATGAATGATTCAATGACTTACTCATAAAAAGTCACTTACTGCCACCTACTGGTCTAACTGTGTAACCTGCAGAATTATGCAACTTTGCATAAGACAAATGTTTAATTAAATGTTACGTAAATAAAATATCAAAAATTATGTTTATGTTTTTATTTCATGAATCTAGCCAGGGTAAATATACCCTGATACACTTGTATCTTTTTAATACATCTTATTGTGCTTTTTGTTCTTGCGTTCTAGCTCTGATTTGCTGTAGTATTTATTTGTACATTTTGTTTTTTTTAGGCATTTATTCAAAGTCTTTTATTGCTGCATTTGGTTTGACTGTTTTCCAAGCTGAGAGGATGTTTCATGGCTTGATGTCTTCTCCATCGATTCTATGAAAATGTCAGGATTTTTACCTCCCCTTGTGGGAGCACAAATTTAATGAGGCTGAATCTTGATAGGTTCCTCAAGGTTGAAATGGGGTAAATACATTTAATAAAACAGTTTTGCTTGGAATATTTATAACCCTGAAAATTTTACATAGAGAATATGAATACCCCCCCCCCCCCACACACACACACACACCCCTGCCCTGCCCCAAGATTTTTCTCAAAACCCTGCTTCTTTTGCAGCTGTTCCTCTCTCTATGTTTCACAGGAGATTTTGTGTGCTTTTCTTTCTCAAAAGGGCTGATACAGGCTGTCCTCTTGTACTCTGAGATTGTGGTTAGCCTGTGTGTGCCTGTGTGTGTGTGTGTGTGTGTGTGTGTGTGTGTGTGTGTGTGTGTGTGTGTGTGTGTGTGTGTGTGTGCATGAATGTGTGTGTGTTGAGATGGAGGCTAGATAGGGTAATGACTGCAGACAAGGTTTGGAGGCGACGGTGGAGTCATGGCAGGGCTGAATTGATGGGATTAAGAGATGTACCCCAGAGCTGGTCACACACAAGAGCGTTGAGGGCGGTTTAGATGTGGCCGGGCTCTCAGTGCAGTCTCGGGGCTTGTCACAGACCGCAGAGAGGGCCAGACGATGATGATTTAGTGAGAAAGAGGAGTGTGCTATTGTCTCATGACTTCTGAGATGGACTTAAAACTCCATAGCCTTATCAAAAATGGTGTTAAAGACATTGGCAGTGCATCCAAATTGACATCTAATGGTCCAGATGTGTGACCGTACGCATGTTTGAACACTCGACCACACATTTGTCTGTCTCTTGTCAAACCGAGCGACTCGACCATGCTTGAGCCGAGGTGTCGGATGCCTGAAGAACCAGTGTCCTCAGACCCACGGCAAGAGTTTGAAGCCAAGTGGTGGTGACAAAGAGAGGAGCCTGCAAGCTCCATCCCTCCATCCTGACATGATGGAGGGGAGCCGAGGCTCTCACACGGTCGGACACATTTTAAAAGCATATGCTGTGAGAGGCTACTGCTGAGGCCGCAGCTAAAGGCTGAGATGAAAAGGTTGAGACATGTGATTGATGACCCCCCGTTGGGCCGCACATCATTAGCTCGTACAATTAACTGCATAGGGCGGGGGAGTAACTCATGTTGAAGAGTCCTCTTCTGATCTTTTATCGCTGCACACTGAACAAAAACAATGATTGGGGTCGCACAAGCATGTGACAGGCGAGATTTGACTTTGCATACGCACTCACAATGTCCTGAGTCACTCTCACTCACAGAAACAAATGATTGTGATCTGCTTCATGCATCCTAGGTTTTGTTTCAGATGATTATACTAAAGGAGCTCTGTAGAAAAAGCATGATTTTTTTGTATATCCTTACCATGGCACAATTCACAATGGTAAACTTGTAATAACGTGTTATAATTTGAGTGGTACTGGTGGATTTCTGCGGGAAATTCAAGCATGTCTTTGCATCATTACATCATGTCTGTATACATAAACGCTGTAAATTCTAACAAGTTCAGTTTACTTAAAAAAAGTTTGGAAACCGATTGCCTTATTTTTGCAAAGTTAATGAAGTTAATTTAATAATCAGCTAAAAGTAAAGAAAGCTAACACCTCCCAAGTAAATTAAGTAATAAATATCAAGTTAGTTTAATGCCAATTCTAGTTAACATACTCTAGAATACTCTTACTTAAGATCTTATTTAATAGTAAGATTACTTGAGTAATTCCATTTAACTAACAGTGTTATATTATGTTCTGCAAACATCTTAAATACTATTATTCTCAACATAGTTTTAATCTGTAATTTTCAGCTATGGCGACTTAAAAAACTATGTGCAATCGGTTTTCACATTTTCTTCAAGTAAAGTGAACTTATTTTTAGTAGTTTAACTAGCAATGGATGCACTTAACACTCAATTAAGTAAGCTTAATTGCATCAAGTTGTTCTTACTTAAACCATTTAAGTTTTGTCAACTTAATTCTATTTGTGATCTGAGGAAGTGTACTCCCAGAATGCATTGCGGCATGAATAAATTAATTGCATTGTTTTACTATTTTTGGCTTTATTTTACTATTTTATTGGCTGTCTTTTGTCAGTATAACCCCAATAATGACAGCAAATAAAATTGTAATGGTCTTATTAAGAAAAAAAACAAAAAAACATTTAGTTACCATTTTGCATGCTGAATGATGAAGTCTGTGTGTGACTCAAGCATGGTCAGTTGCAAGATATTGTCACAAATATAGAGGGATTATAACAACCCAATTAAAAGTCTATGCCATAAGTGTTAGCAAAAAAATGTTGAAAAGATCTTTATTTGACATGAAATATAGTTACGTTATATACCATTAATTCATTCATTTACATACATATGTATGTATGTATGTATATATATATATGTATGTGTGTGTGTGTATATATACACTCACCTAAAGGATTATTAGGAACACCTCTTCAATTTCTCATTAATGCAATTATCTAATCAACCAATCACATGGCAGTTGCTTCAATGCATTTAGGGGTGTGGTTTTTGAGCGTGGCATGGTTGTTGGTGCCAGACGGGCCGGTCTGAGTATTTCACAATCTGCTCGGTTACTGGGATTTTCACGCACAACCATTTCTAGAGTTTACAAAGAATGGTGTGAAAAGGGAAAAACATCCAGTATGCGGCAGTCCTGTGGGCGAAAATGCCTTGTTGATGCTAGAGGTCAGAGGAGAATGGGCCGACTGATTCAAGCTGATAGAAGAGCAACTTTGACTGAAATAACCACTCGTTACAACCGAGGTATGCAGCAAAGCATATGTGAAGCCACAACACGCACAACCTTGAGGCGGATGGGCTACAACAGCAGAAGACCCCACCGGGTACCACTCATCTCCACTACAAATAGGAAAAAGAGGCTACAATTTGCACGAGCTCACCAAAATTGGACAGTTGGACTGGAAAAATGTTGCCTGGTCTGATGAGTCTCGATTTCTGTTGAGACATTCAGATGGTAGAGTCAGAATTTGGCGTAAACAGAATGAAAATATGGATCCATCATGCCTTGTTACCACTGTGCAGGCTGGTGGTGGTGGTGTAATGGTGTGGGGGATGTTTTCTTGGCACACTTTAGGCCCCTTAGTGCCAATTGGGCATCGTTTAAATGCCACGGCCTACCTGAGCATTGTTTCTGACCATGTCCATCCCTTTATGACCACCATATACCCATCCTCTGATGGCTACTTCCAGCAGGATAATGCACCATGTCACAAAGCTCGAATTATTTCAAATTGGTTTCTTGAACATGACAATGAGTTCACTGTACTAAAATGGCCCCCATAGTCACCAGATCTCAACCCAATAGAGCATCTTTGGGATGTGGTGGAACGGGAGCTTCGTGCCCTGGATGTGCATCCCACAAATCTCCATCAACTGCAAGATGCTATCCTATCAATATGGGCCAACATTTCTAAAGAATGCTTTCAGCACCTTGTTGAATCAATGCCACGTAGAATTAAGGCAGTTCTGAAGGCGAAAGGGGGTCAGACACAGTATTAGTATGGTGAGTGTATATATATATATATATATATATATATATATACACTCACCTAAAGGATTATTAGGGACACCTGTTAAATTTCTCATTAATGCAATTATATAATCAACCAATCACATGGCAGTTGCTTCAATGCATTTAGGGGTGTGGTCCTGGTCAAGACAATCTCCTGAACTCCAAACTGAATGTCAGAATGGGAAAGAAAGGTGATTTAAGCAATTTTGAGCGTGGCATGGTTGTTGGTGCCAGACGGGCCGGTCTGAGTATTTCACAATCTGCTCAGTTACTGGGATTTTCACGCACAACCATTTCTAGAGTTTACAAAGAATGGTGTAAAAAAGGGAAAAACATCCAGTATGCGGCAGTTGATGCTAGAGGTCAGAGGAGAATGGGCAGACTGATTCAAGCTGATAGAAGAGCAACTTTGACTGAAATAACCACTCGTTACAACCGAGGTATGCAGCAAAGCATTTGTGAAGCCACAACACGCACAACCTTGAGGCGGATTGGCTACAACAGCAGAAGACCCCACCGGGTACCACTCATCTCCACTACAAATAGGAAAAAGAGGCTACAATTTGCACAAGCTCACCAAAATTGGACAGTTGAAGACTGGAAAAATGTTGCCTGGTCTGATGAGTCTCGATTTCTGTTGAGACATTCAGATGGTAGAGTCAGAATTTGGCGTAAACAGAATGAGAACATGGATCCATCATGCCTTGTTACCACTGTGCAGGCTGGTGGTGGTGGTGTAATGGTGTGGGGGATGTTTTCTTGGCACACTTTAGGCCCCTTAGTGCCAATTGGGCATCGTTTAAATGCCACGGCCTACCTGAGCATTGTTTCTAACCATGTCCATCCCTTTATGACCACCATTTACCCATCCTCTGATGGCTACTTCCAGCAGGATAATGCACCATGTCACAAAGCTCAAATCATTTCAAATTGGTTTCTTGAACATGACAATGAGTTCACTGTACTAAAATGGCCCCCACAGTCACCAGATCTCAACCCAATAGAGCATCTTTGGGATGTGGTGAAACAGGAGCTTCGTGCCCTGGATGTGCATCCCACAAATCTCCATCAACTGCAAGATGCTATCCTATCAATATGGGCCAACATTTCTAAAGAATGCTTTCAGCACCTTGTTGAATCAATGCCACGTAGAATTAAGGCAGTTCTGAAGGCGAAAGGGGGTCAAACACAGTATTAGTATGGTGTTCCTAATAATCCTTTAGGTGAGTGTATATATATATATATATATATATATATATATATATATATATATATATATATATATATATATATATATGTGTATATATATATATATATATATATATATGTATATATATATATAAAATGTTTATTACTTCCCTTCCTTTGAAATCAAATCACTGTGATTTCTTGTTGCATCGCTGCATCAATAGGAAGAGAATTACAATAATGTAAATGTAAGTTCCAAGTGGCCAACCAAAGGGAACACTAATCACCATAATTTTTATTTGTATTGTCAATAACATTCAAGATGACTGGAAAATGAGTGAATGCAACTAACGAGAACAATGACTGCAGAAGTGGAGGAATTAGTGAAAAGTCTATTAAGAATTGCCCCGCCTCAAAAACCTTTTGCCCCACCTGGTTTTTATTTTTATTTTATTTTTTTGCTTTGGCAAAATGGTACTCAAACCAGTCAAGTAATGTTTACTTGGGTTTTCTGAGTAACAAAGGCATAACTATTTAAATAGTTCAGATTACTAAATTGTTTTAAGTAAGTTCATTGGACATTAAGTAAAGTTAACTAAAAAGTCTTATTAAGAACAACTGTTGGATTTTACAGTGAAGAAGGAGTCCGGCTAGTAGTAGTATCGCATGTGAGGATGCTGCAGGTGGCCAATCATTTATAGCCTTTTCTCACAGCATCTGGAATAGTTAAATGTACCATTTTGATGGCGGATTGTAATCTAGAAAGGACTGGAGATTCACCCATTGTCAAAAGTAAAAGATTAGACTGTACAGAAATTAAAATCTATAGGTAACGCTAATACACACTAAATACACGTAGTCACGCAATACTGATGTTGTTAGCGTTAACAATTTGAGAACAAAGTATACGAACAATAATAATTTGCAAGCTATCGTTAGATTTAATCACCGTTGGTAGCACGATTTATTGTAATGCTTTTTTTCTCTGTTGGTCAGAACAAAAGTGGCAGACATGTTACTTACTTGTTCAGATGACATTTTGTGGGGAAAATTCTTATATTGGTCATACTTCCAAGACGTAGAATCTGTGATTCCAAAGTACAGTATCCACACCGGTACGGTGAATGAATGACAGCCCAACATACTCCTCATAACATTTGATTAATCCGCGCCAAGGAGCCGTTTCACAACCCACGTAAAGACAATAATCCCGCAAATAACTGCAATTGCAGGTTTCAAACAGAGATGGCGACAAAGAGGCAAAACTTACGGACTGCAGCTTTAATGGCATAGAAACAATACAATTATATATATTTTTTTTTATTTAAAAACTACAAGTACAGAATTGTTTCCCTTTCATGCAATTTCATGCATTTGGAATGATAATGAAAAAGGAGTTGTCTTTATGGACTACTGCTGATGAATTGAGTCGCAGCCAGAATCAGAGACAACAGATGTAAGAAATGGCCCTCCATTTCAGTCTGTCCTCGTCTAACTCTCTGCTCTTCTGCTAGACACGTTTATCAGGGTGGTCTGTCAGAAAACTGTGGCCTTTACAAACTGAAGGACAAACAGAGGTATAAAGCAGGTCAGAAGCTGACCACGATCACATCTCTCAGCTCCATTTCCATTCACTTCTGTTGGAAACTCAGCGGAACGGTGCAGTGTAGCCATTGTTTCTCTAATAGGAATTTCTCCCTCCTTTTTCTTCCCTCTGGGTCTGGGTGTTTCCTCAATTGTAATTACCTTGCTGTTATAATTAAACCGACAATTTATTACCTATTAGCAAACAAGCTCCTTCTTCCTGTGCTCAGCTTAAGCAGTGGCCCAGTACTGTCAGAGAGGCAGCTAGCACTGCATTACTCATCACACTGGTCCGAAGTGTGCTAGCCGCCCAGATGAGGAGAACCTGGGAAAAGGCAAGCCGGCCCACTTCACGACAATTACCCTATGAATCACGACGAGACAACAGCACAGGCCCATGTAAGTCTCCTATAAAAAATAAAACACGTCGTATAATAACAATGAGATAAGATACAAACCAAATTAAAATTCCTCAAAACAAATATAAAGAATCACAGGAAGACCTCCACATTTCCAAAGCTAAAAAATGCATGTATTTAACTTTTAGTTTAGTTTGTTCATTTTAGCTAAGTTTCTCTTCTAAATTCATTATATATATATATATATATATATATATATATAATGAATTTTTCTATTGATATAATAAAGAAAAGTTCTCACACTTTCTGATTGTTTTACCTATTCCTCCCTCAAATCATCCTGCTTAAACTCCTTTACAGGCCGTGTCTTTGACAAAAAAAAAAAAAAAATATATATATATATATATATATATATATTTTTTTTTTTTTTTTTTTTTTTTTTTTTTTTTTTTTTTAGCTACAGCAGAACAGAAAAACAGAAACAGCAGATAACACCTTAAAGTCCTAGGACATTTCTGCTCCCTCCATGGGTAAACTGAGGTAAATGAAAAAAATATTTAAAAATGTGTTGCAGCCCCCTTAAAGTGTTGCTTAGTGAAATGTAGAAGTGAACAATTGATTTATTGAAACATGCTTTATTGACATGTAAAATATTAAAATATTCATACTTCCAAAGCATTTGCAATTTAGCTTAAAATTGTGTAAAACAAAAATAATACAGAAGAAAAAGGTTATATATGTAAATGAAAAAAATAAATAAAAGTGATGCAAGTAAAAATACACGTAAATGACAAAATAAATGGGAAAAAGGTAACACTTTATTTTGATATTCCACTAGACATTCTACTATAAGTAACTTAAGTAACTATAAGTATAAGTATAAGTACAATAAACAACGCCCACAGACCGTTGGCTGAACGCCTGATGCATATGGCACACTTATCTGGAAACACTTCAGAAGTTTCGAAGTCGTCATCTAATTGGTTGAATTCTACAGGATGTCCGCGAGACGTGTGTGTTGCTTTCTTTAATGGTCTGCCTGAAAACAAATGCTGTGCCGCCAAACCCCCACGTGGAAGAAGAACGACGTCGTGTTAACAACTGTGGCAATGAGCGCTTACAAGGATCAACTAAACGCTGCATTTTCAAAAGTATGTGAAGTTCACAGCTCCATTGTTGCAGTAAACTTGCACAACATTCTTTAATTAATAATTTATAGATGCACGCCGGTCTGTTATTGTAGGGACATCGACTTTACATGATTTTCACGCCCTTAAACATGACACGGAACAAAACAAACTGTGATTGGTTGCATTACATGTCAATCAAACATCTTCTTGGGCTGTTCTTGGCCAGTGAACGCTGCGATAGAGTCCAGACCTTCTGCCGTCAGTCTGAAGGTCTGGCTATGCAAGACTAACCCTAACCTAACAGTTTATTAATACTCTAATGGAGGGGTGCAAAACGTTCCTGGAGGGCCACAGCCCTGTAGATTTTAGTTTCAACCCTGCTCCAGCACACATAGGCTGCCTCTGTAAGCTTAAAAAAGCTGCTTTTGGAGGATGCATTCCAAGGTAGGAAAGTGTCAAGGCACGTCCAAATCCAATGTTAGCTTTACTTCCTGTCTCCTGAGATACCTTCATCAGATCGATTTTTCAAGGTAGCATAGATGTATCTTTCACTGCCTTTGATATCCCACAATCTGTGCTTTTCATTCTGTGACAGTTGAGCTAAAAAATAAAGATGGCATCTAAAAGTTGCGGTTGGTGGTCAGTTTTCCACTTTTGATGTAATTTCTAGGAAATTACTATTGTAGTAATTAAAGGGTACATAACACACACAGTTTCTGCCAATCTCATGTTAATCTTGAGTAGTATTGCATCCTTCATATCTCTGAAGAGTCTTTAGTTTTACCATATTTATAAAAAGACTTTCTTTCCGAAAACAACCGGACTTGTGGAGGCGTCCAGTAAGCGGAACTAAAGAGTCATGAACACACACACACACACACACATTATGTACATCACTACAAGCCGATTGCCAACAAAACACAGACATTTGATGCAGTTTCACTCACCGCCTGCTTTTTCGACTCCGGGAACAAACAAACACACTTGCAGAACTCCGTTGCTGCTCCGGAAAAAAAAAAACGCATCCATTGTTTCCTTAAAGTTGGGTTATTTGGGAAAGCTGAACAAGGTTAGCTTTCCCTCACAACCAAAAACACACTATGCTATATTGTACGAATGCTGAAGGAGTGTATTTGGCACAGAAATATTCAGTCATACGTCCAACTCATTTTTTACATTTTGGCCATGTTTAGCATGAGAATCCAACTCTCATTAGACCAACCCCCGCCTTAAATATTTGCTTAGTTATCACCAAAGCTCGCTGTTTTGCTGTAGATCATTAAACCATTATTCTACTTTAGAAGCCTGTCCGAAATCAGCTTCATGAGGTACCTTCATGTGCAAACGCTGCATACAAAGTCATCCATACAGGTACGTTTAATTAGGGTTGTAGCTAAACTCTGCAGGGTTGTGGCCCTTCAGGAACAGAGTTTTGCAACCCTGCTCTAATGAGAGTTAGTTGACATGTAATTTCAAAGTTAGTTAGTGGAATGTCTAAAGTGGGCTATCAAAATAAAGTGTAACCAAATAAGAAGAAGAAGAAGAAAGAGCAATGGTAAAATGTTATACAGACCCAGATTTCATTTAAATGAAATCACCCCTAATAATCAGGAATGTTTGAACTCGGATCATGATTAAGTCCGTTATATATTATCCAGTGCAATTAAAGCTGATCCAGGCCTAGAAGAAAGAGAGAGAGAGAGAGAGAGAGGATTAGATGGGGTGGAGTTTCAACTCTCCCCTCCTCCACCAGCCAATCTGAAAACCTACTTTTCTGTGCCATAACTGGGCGGATAGGCCAACAGTATCTAATAATAGGTATTGACTGGTTGAATGTAGGATGAATAGGGTTGGGTATTGGATCTCCATTGTGCCCCAGGTCACACAGCCAGCTACACTGAGAACACGTCTCATAGGGCCAAAGAAAAAAAGAAGACATTTTAAACTTTCATGACTGAGAAGGAATCTGTGCTGTTTGGCCTTTTAAGGATTAACTCTTTGTTCTCAAAGTGCTGGACGATCAATAACCTAGAGAGAGAGAGAGAGAGAGAGAGAGACTGAGAGAGAGAGAGAGAGAGAGAGAGAGCAGACATCTCTATTCCAAAACACACACATACAGTCCCCGTTTACTGCATACACATATATCCAGTTTCACTGAGAACATACAGAACGCAAAGGTGAATACACTAAACAGTTGTCACTTTTACGTGTATTATTTCAGCACAAAACCTGCGTCTTATTCACTAAACACCTGCTATCCAGTTTAACCAATCACTAAACGTGAAATAGATTGAAATAGCGCTTGCATGGTGAGTGTTAGGTCATTGTAATCCTTTGCAGCCTACTTTCTATTCTTTTATAGATTCAGTTCAGAATTTTTAGTTGTATATTTTTACCATTTTACTTTTACAGCTTTCACTGCTGACATGCTCTTCGTGCTGCATAATTTAAGATGGAATGGACATGCCTAATAAATCTCTCTGAAGAAATGTGAAGTAAACCGATAAAATCCATCAATAACACATTTTTGGACTAAACATTCTAATGAATGTCTAACCTCTTGCCGAAAACTAACTGTACATGACTGGACTAATAACAGTTTTGAATTTGTATGTACTCCTGAAACCAATTAAGAAAGTAACATTTCTCCTTTTGAAACAGTTAAGTATTGAACTTTGAATCTTAGGTCTTTTCAGTGATATAAAGCTTGTCAAGATTCATTTACATTTTTGAAAGTGAAAACATAAACTTAATGTAAACAAATAAGCCTCTAGTCTAGTGGATACTTTAAAAGTTTTTAAATACTTTTTAACCTTTTTTTTAAGTTTTTTCCACACAATGGGCCCTAACATACACCCGGCGCAATGCGACACTAGGCGCGATTCAAGTGTTTTTAGCTAGTTTCAGCCCAATGCAGTTATCATTTTCACGTCTAGTGCCCACGTTGTTTAAATAGCAAATGGACTCACGCCCATCTGTTCGTCCATGGGCGTGCTGGTCTGAAAACGAGGTGTGTTCAGGCGCATTGTTGGCGTATTGCTATTTTGAGGCAACTGAAAACGACTGCGACCGCAGTATTTTTTTGTTATTAAAGGGCGTGTTAGTAATATGCGCCTATAGGCGGCGGGTACACAACGCGCATACACTCTGATTATTACACACACAGGGACGCGCAGCAGCACACAAACATGCCAAATATTAAAAATAAAAGGACTACAATGTAAAAGATTATTACTGTGTACATAAAGATAAAAATGCCTACATGTCATAATGGATAGTCATTGCATGCATCAGAATGACCTATTTGCAGTAATGACGAATGAAATTGGCTAATTATTTGACCAATCGTGGCAATACACACATGTATTTAAACTGACTTGCCAGGTTTTGAGGGTGTCTATATTCCGCCATCTAAATAGAAATCCGCCATGGTGCAAGCACACCTGGCTTTTAAGGGAATGGGAGATGACACTCTGATTGGTTTATTGCATGTTATGCCCAAAACACACCCATGACTCATTAAGAGACTAGGTACAAACCTCGGACCACTACCATTTTTTTCCGTCGTTAAACTAGCAAAAGTGGATTCAGACACGCCCTAAGTGCACCTGCGTCATGTGCTTAGATCATTAAAATAGGGCCCTTTATCTTACTAGATACTAGTGCGCTAGATGAGATACTGTAAACCCACTTTTTAACTACTGATGGGATAGTCTAGTATTTTGAGTGATCAGGTTTTTATTGTATGGAAAAGAGCAGGTTTGACAATTTGTTCTGGGGGAAAACATACATTTAAAGTGACACAAGGGTGAGTAGTTCAAAGAAAATCTGTGTGACTCAATTAGACTGACCAAATTTACTCAATTTAGATTTCTTTTTTTTTAAATAATTACACAAACAGTAAGCATCTAGCATAATTTTAAAGATGTTTTCCTTAAATGTTATTTATTTATTTATTAAATTATTAATTTAATTTAATTTAATTTAATTTAATTTAATTTAATTTAATTTAATTTAATTTAATTTAATTTAATTCAAATGAAAAATTAGTGAGGGCAAGATGCTTCTGAGTCCCAGTGGTCTGGTATGGGTGAGAATGAGGAGAATGGCTGATATGAACTTCCTGTGTTGTGAGGTCACGCAGATTATTACCACACAAATTGAACACTCTAAAATCATCTCTCAGGTTCTCGCTCAGCTTCCATTCTATCAGCCCGTCACTCCTGATTATCAGATTTAGCTTTAGCACACATTCTCACAGAGGGAGGGCAGAGAGGGGAGGAGAGAGAAATAAAGCATTCAAGAGTCCCTTTCCATGAGTGCCAGCTCTGCACACGCTTGTGTGCGTAATGAGTGTGACGTTTGTTATTTTGTGTGTGTGTGTGTGTAGAGGCGAGGCCTGTGATCATGTGTACTGACAGTTTCCCCCACCCTCCTCACTCAGCTCAAGTCTCGGTGAGAAAGAGTCTAATGAGAGGTTCACAGGCTGTGAACTGATGGCCCCTCTCCATCCACCTTCACACATACACACACTAAACCTGAGCAGCTGGCGCCCACACCACTGGTTCAATGTCACATATCTTACTCTCGCTTTTCCACACTTTCATCTGCCTTGTGTGCCACCTGAGACTTCACACATACACACACAGTAGACTATATGGAGACAGAAGCTGGGCTAATGAGCATGGATATTCTCAAGCCCATTGCTCTGTTCTCTGCTGGGTGTGGAGTAGAAATGAGTATGTGTGTGTATGAAGAGTGGGGGCTCGTCCTCTGCTTTATTACAGGTGAGAATAGAGGGTCAAGAGGAGTTAATGTGCCAGTCTAGCACCAATGCTGCTTGGAGGAACAGGGCTGGGAACTTTCCTTCTCTGTGTGTGATAATGTGTTTAAAACAGTAAAACACATTGTCGGTATGGGTATCCTCAAAGATTTAGTTTTATTGTTTATTGTGCACCTTTTTGATTACAACATTTGTATTGAACACCAACAAAATGTATGTTTGTATTGTGTTCAAACAAAAAATATGCTGTCTGAAACTGTCAGCTAGTGGTCAATTACTCAGAACTGAGATGGTGGCTGGGAGTTTCTTGGTACTTTTATATCCCAAGTGTTGATTTTTAATAAAACTTTTATTAAAACAGATTTCAACTTTTTTTAATGAACACATTCAACTTTTTTTCCTCATACTAAAGATGTACACTACCATTCAAACGTTTGGGGTCAGTAATTAAAAACCTTTTAATATTACAAAATAAATGCTGTTCTTTTGAACTTTCTGTTCATCAACAATTCAATGAAAAAGTATCCCCGTTTCCACAAAAAGTAGCACAATCTTTCTTGAGCATCTTGCCATCACAGGAATAAATTATATTTTAAAATATATCAAAATAGAAACAGTTTTACAATATTACTATTTTTCATCAATTAATTGCAGCCTTAATAGATGTATTTTATAAACATAAAAAAACTTACCAACCCCAAACTTTTGAATGGTATTTTATTGGTTTAATCATTTAAAATATTTTTTATATTAATAATATAATGGTAAATACCATTAATAGTGTTAATAATATAATTAATAATTATGAATTGTGTAAGTTTTCAGATCTTAAGATAAGAAAATTGTAAAATTTGATCTTAACAAAAAGTGAAAAAAACACACCATTTTAAAATGTATTGTGTGGGAATGATTCAAATCAATTTTCCCATTTACAATTACGGAAGAAGTGAAAAAAAAATGTATTGTGTGTTTGTAGGATACATAAAATGCTAAACAATCTTTTCTTTCAAATTAGTCAAGACAAGACTTAATATTATTTTCAAAAATATTAAAAAGTCATTTACACTACTGAATTCTGTTAAACTCATTGAATAATTTTGTAATGACAATGTGGTGGAAATGTTAATGATGACATTATTGCCCTGTGTAGCATGTACAGTATGTCCACTGTTGTTGTTAGTATACAAGTTAAACTAAGAGTGTGAAAGGTGTTAACAGTGTATTTTCTAAAAGTCAACTGGACTAAAAGTGCCCACAGAAGAAGAAACACCCAGCTATACTATACAAATGTTCATGTTCTCTCTCACACACAGAGATATAAATTTTACAGAAGGTAGAAGTGTGCCCAGAGTTGACACATGGGCTTGCTAAGGGCTCTGAGACCTCGGGTCAACCATGTGTGAGTGTGTTCATGCATCTGTGAGTGTGTGTATGTGTGCGTATGAATGCCTTCAGGTGCAAAGTGTGTGATACGCTGTTCTCCAGCTGTAGCAGATGTGAAAAGGAAGCCCGCACAGGGGACACAGGGCCACAGGGTCGAGAGAGAAACGACCACAGCTGTGGCCCTTTCACAAACACTCAAAAACATGTACACTTCCTCACCCTATCTCTCAAAGATTCAAGTGTGGATACTACATCTGATGAGACCAGATACATTTTATTATTCTCTGTCTAAGTTCAAGTTCAATAACTTCAAGTTCAATAATTTCTTCCCCTTTTTTGACTGATAGGACATAAATGGCTGATAATGTAATAATATCAGCTGATGTCCAACAGCGCAGATATTGATTTTATCGACCAATACTGATAGTTGCCCGGTGCATTGGTGCATCATTAATATCACTCTTTGAATCAAATGAAGTTTGGGTGCTACTATTACTATTTGTTTATTGCAATACACTTTCTTTTCCATCGCTCTCCTTTTCTTTTCTTTCAAGTGTAACATTTCTGTAAAGGGCCAGTATATCTGCTAGTAAGCCATGGGTCAGTAGCAAAGACAACAGTTCAAGTGCAGACAACATCAATACCGAGGAGCATGTGTGCAAAACATTAGCCTTGAAATCTTAGCCCATAAATTAAATGTGTTTTACTTGGATAAATCACTGGATTCTAAAGCTGGCTTTAAAAAAATACACTAGCTTCTAGAAAAGTGCTTTTTTTGTCTTCTGTCACCCCCCCCCCCCCTGTCTCCTCATGTCTTTCATTTGCATCTTTATGACCAAGAAATGATCTGAGGGGAAGACACATGGGCTGATCATAAATGGGCATGTGTGTTTTAGCACTCAAGAAAGTGTGTGTGATGGTGATGGTGAATGTGTGTCCCAGCAGAGTGAGTATGTATGATTTACCTCATTTACATAGGTATGCTCATTAGCATGGTTGGGATCGCTGCTGGCCTCTACGCCTCAAACACGGACGGATCTATCCATCCGCTCATGCTACACGACTGTGTAACCCAATAAGCGTAATCCTGACAATGAACTGTGCTAATCACATCTAATATGCAAATGAGATTATCTAAACTTTGGTAAACATTGGGTAATGTTGCAAAACTGGAGATTTTTGGGTTGGGGGGTGTTAAAAAGCAAATGCAGTAAATCAATACTCCCCTCCTGTTATTCGCTTTATTTGTTTACTGAGTTTGTAATGTATAAGCAGTACAAACTCATTTTAGGGATTGTGGAGCGTTAGGGACGTGTGTGAGGTGGCCAGAGCCTCTGTGTGGCTGGATGCAAAAAAATGGTGGCAAAGCAATTAAATTCTCATTTAGCTCAAGCGATTAAAACAGACACAAATACAAATCATATTATGCTCATCTGGATGTGACGGCGTATTGTGCAACAGCCTGCTGAGAGCAGTGCCTTTTCTGTTTCTTATCGGAGAGATTCGTTTAGCTGTGATGTGGCTGGTTAATTTCTTTAGCCAATAGTCATCATCAGTATCACTGCTACAGTATACACTCACCTAAAGGATTATTAGGAACACCATACTAATACTGTGTTTGACCCCCTTTCGCCTTCAGAACTGCCTTAATTCTACGTGGCATTGATTCAACAAGGTGCTGAAAGCATTCTTTAGAAATGTTGGCCCATATTGATAGGATAGCATCTTGCAGTTGATGGAGATTTGTGGGATGCACATCCAGGGCACGAAGCTCCCGTTCCACCACATCCCAAAGATGCTCTATTGGGTTGAGATCTGGTGACTGTGGGGGCAGTGAACTAGTACATTTTAGTACAGTGAACTTATTGTCATGTTCAAGAAACCAATTTGAAATGATTCGAGCTTTGTGACATGGTGCATTATCCTGCTGGAAGTAGCCATCAGAGGATGGGTACATGGTGGTCATAAAGGAATGGACATGGTCAGAAACAATGCTCAGGTAGGCCGTGGCATTTAAACGATGCCCAATTGGCACTAAGGGGCCTAAAGTGTGCCAAGAAAACATCCCCCACACCATTACACCACCACCACCAGCCTGCACAGTGGTAACAAGGCATGATGGATCCATGTTCTCATTCTGTTTACGCCAAATTCTGACTCTACCATCTGAATGTCTCAACAGAAATCGAGACTCATCAGACCAGGCAACATTTTTCCAGTCTTCAACTGTCCAATTTTGGTGAGCTCGTGCAAATTGTAGCCTCTTTTTCCTATTTGTAGTGGAGATGAGTGGTACCCGGTGGGGTCTTCTGCTGTTGTAGCCCATCCGCCTCAAGGTTGTGCGTGTTGTGGCTTCACAAATGCTTTGCTGCATACCTCGGTTGTAACGAGTGGTTATTTCAGTCAAAGTTGCTCTTCTATCAGCTTGAATCAGTCGGCCCATTCTCCTCTGACCTCTAGCATCAACAAGGCATTTTCGCCCACAGGACTGCCGCATACTGGATGTTTTTCCCTTTTCACACCATTCTTTGTAAACTCTAGAAATGGTTGTGCGTGAAAATCCCAGTAACTGAGCAGATTGTGAAATACTCAGACCGGCCCGTCTGGCACCAACAACCATGCCACGCTCAAAATTGCTTAAATCACCTTTCTTTCCCATTCTGACATTCAGTTTGGAGTTCAGGAGATTGTCTTGACCAGGACCACACCCCTAAATGCATTGAAGCAACTGCCATGTGATTGGTTGATTAGATAATTGCATTAATGAGAAATTGAACAGGTGTTCCTAATAATCCTTTAGGTGAGTGTATATGTATATATATATTTAAACAATACATATTTAATATTGAGTAACATGCATACAATATTTACCGTGTCACAAAAATACCTTGTCTGCACCGCAGGTGAAAATAGTATCAACTGAACCCATATTAAAATCAACTACATTAATTCCTAAACAAATCTGTGTTGTGAATGATTCAGTCACTTATTCATAAATACACTTGTTTAATTTCTGAATGAATGAATGATTGGTGGCTGCTTCCGAAATCGCGTACTCTCTGACTAGAAACTTCTTTTGAATAAGTAATTACTGCTTAAAAAAAATTGTTCTATATAGTATGAATGTACAGGATGTACATATGTATGTTATTTTACAATCTCACTGGAAGTAGTAAGTCACCCGCTTACTTTTTGCCTACTTTTTTATGAATACTGTAAAAAATTTAATATATAACACTTTTCACATATTGTTTTTTTGCCTAATATATAGTAGAGAGGTAAGTGATGCAGCCAATGATTTGTTGATAGTCACTTGCATCATATGATTTTCATTGAGACCCCCAGAAGCATGACTCAGTAAAACAGTGTTTAGGATGACTACACCAGCACTAGACTTTCCAAGAGCTTTAGGCAGACACAGGGCTTTTCTCATTTTCCCGTTCCTTTTTAACTCTCTCTCTCTTTCTCTTCGCTACACATCTGGTGGGTCCGCTGACAAGCTCTTGAACTGTTGACAATAAGTTGATGGGCTAAAGCCCCCCAATAAACATCTCTGGTGCCACCTCGGCCCAGCTGCTAGTGTTTAGGGCTGAGTTGAAAGTGGCCGAGTAGCGAGGCCTGAGTGTCATTAGGCACTCTGTTTATGTCTGCATGCATGTGGCCTGGCCAGAGATTCGACACTTTTCATCACATTCTTGGGTTGCCTGCACAGGAATCCAGTTGCAAAACACATAAAAGTAAAAAAGAGACCATGAGCCCTCTCCCTGGAGTGGGCCGCAGAGCGAATCGAAGGCTATTCAAAGCTTTGTCCTTTGTATCATGCTACATGTCTAGAAAGCATTTGTGTGTGTGTAGGGTGTGTGCGTAAGACAGAATGCTTGGTCTACACTTGCTGACAAATTGTTTGCTGCTGTTGAACTAGTAGATTTTAGGAGATAGACAGGTAAAAGGAAGGGATATACTGTGTCACATATGCACCTTATATGTGCTGAAAAAAGCCAATATATCAGAGTTTACGTTTATTTAGATAACCTGCTTCCTACTTAATTGAAGATTGTTTTGAGACTCTGAAAGATTTGTGACACTTTGAAATCAAGCAAGAATGCATCAAATCGGATTTCTGAATCCATTCAATGAATATTCTCAAGGTTTGAACGCAAGAGAGAGAATAACTTTTGCATTTATCTTGTCTATGTCCTTTCTACGAACCTTTGAAATGAATGTATTTGCATCACTGTTAAGAATATTGTAAGTAAAAAATACGTTTTTTTCTTTCTCACACACAAGTGATCCCGTCATCCACCTGCTCTGAAGGCCAGTTGGTGTGGCCGAGTGTTTTGCGCTGCAGATGGCGCTGGATGAGGGAAGCTGGGTCATGCTGAAGGACTGACCACAGTGCTTCATCATACTGAGGGAAAGTGACCCTAAAGGTCACAGCACACACACAGGCTTAATTTTAGAGCAATTAATCTCCTCTCAAGAGAGTTTTATGTGTGAGCATGTGTGTGGGTGTCTCCCAGGTCCTGTGCTGTAGTTAGAGCCGGCCGTCAGCTGTCCGGCCAAGGTGGAGGCCCAGCCATCTTATCATCCAAGAGAAGCTTAATATGAGGAGATTAGATGGAACAGAGGAGATTACAGCTTGGCCTTTAATGCATCGTCCTCTTACCTAACAGGAAACCTGATCCAAATCCACCACGGGGCAACAAGGCCATCACTCCGACCAACATACACAAGAGGATGTGTGACGTACACACAGACAGATACACACCAGATGATGAGTGGGTGGCAAAGAAGGCAAAAAAAAACTCCAGATGAAACAGCAATGGAAATGAAAGAGGCGGAGCTTTTGGTGAGAGAGAGTGAAAGAGTGAGGTGGGATGGAAGAGGTGTTCCCCATATAAAAGCCTCTTCACTGGTTTGGAAAATTAGCTGGGTCCTGTGGTCTACTGGAGCCTTTTATTTATTGATGTAAAGAAAGATAACTACGCCACCTTCCGTATTCGCTCCATTTGCATGAGCGAGGGAAGATTAGGAGTGAAAATCAAACCAAATAAATAAATCCCTCTTTTTCCCTCTCTTCCCCTCCCCTTCCCTTCCCAGACACACACTCACCCTTCTGCCATAATAAACACTTTGCAAAAAGTCGCAACAAAGTTTATTTTTCAGACAATCACTGCCAGACTATCCAGTGGATGTATGCTATATTACTCTTAACGCTCAAAGAACATTGTTTATTGGCTGCAAAGGCTGGAAAGTAAAAGCTGCCCAACGTTACCATCAAATTAAACTGGTATAAACAACGTTGCTGTAAATGCACGCTTGTATATGTGAGCGGTGTACATGTACAGTATTTGAGAACAGAGTCATGTAGCAGTGTCTTAGCAGCTTAACGTCTTCTGCAGGAGGTTGAAAGTCGCATATCCGTTCACAAGTCTCAGGTTGACATCTAAATGTGGTCCAGTTTCACTGAAGTGTAAAGCAGAAGGGAATCCAATCAGTTTCGCTTACTCTGAATGCCAGTTTGAATGTGTTTGAGTAAATCTTTCGTCATGATTAGTGCCACCTTCTAATGTCTATCCATCGTGTTAGTTTCTTACTTTCCCCTGTGCAGGGTTGTCAGAAACAGCACTAAATAAGCAAGACCAAAATTGAATTGAGATTGCTTTTTAAATTCTAATTCAATTCTGAATTTAATTTGAGGTGGAAAATAGAACGTAGAATTGAATTTGATTTTAATTAAGAAATTCTTATTACCATGTTATTTTCGTATTATTTATATTAATATTAAGTTTTAGTATTTTCAGTTAATTTTCATTAAACATTAGATGAAAACTTAAAAACGGTTAGATTTAATTGTATTTTGTATTTATTTTTAAATAATTTTTTTTAAATTAACTCTTTCCCCACCAAACACAGAATTTTCTGTTATTTGTGAGAAAACGCTTCTTCGCCAAACACAGAATTTTCAGTGTTTCCGTGTTTTCACTGTTATATGCTAGGGGGCGCTATGACTCATCTTCTGAAAGAGTACAGAATCTCCTGATCAAAACACAGGTGAACAAGACGTAGAAACAAGTGATCTCATGTAATCATATGCACTTGTAAAATAACGTAATCATCAACATTAAACAGCATATAAATCAAAACTAATGTTACTGAATGAAATGTTGACCCAGGACGAGCTATAGAACTGTGAAACATGTCGATGGACTCGATTTACTTCATCTACGTTATGATCATCGTTCTGAATCCGATCCAGATGTAGTGGCTGGCAACTTTTTTTTAAAAAGCTGGCGGTAAAAGAGTTAACAATAGCAACACTGCTTATTACTGTTACTGATCATTACTTATTACTGTATAGTACAGTACAGTATATACTGCACAGTATAAGCACAAGTTTTAAATATCGGGTTGGAAAAGCTGTTGTAAAGTTTAGAGAAGAATACAAAACTTTGGAATTTTAAGGTTTATTGGATGGATGGAGGGAGGGAGGGATGGAGGGAGGGATGGAGGGAGGGAGGGATGGATGGATGGATGGATGGATGGATGGCGGAATGTTATCATATTTAATACATTAACTTGGGGGGACCAGGATGGAAGAAAATTTCATTTCCCAGAATGCTTTGCTTCTGTTGAATTTTTTTCCTCTGGGGTGGGGCCTATTTGATTGAAATTCATAAATAAAAAGGGAACCAGTTCTTCAGTTTTGTACAACCATGACGTGGACACCAAGAGAAGGAGGGCTTAAGCAAATGAGGCCACTGATGCCTAGTTTCATCCACCCAAATGTGGGTGTTCAATGATGAACACCCTTATCACACACTTTTTCTGCAGGCTAGAGGCAGAGTTATGTTGACTGGAGGGCAGAGATGTTCACAAACAGCCACAGTACAGACAAGAGCAGCCCTGAGTGTGTGTATTTGCTCCTCCTTCTTCTCCAGGAGTCCTCAACAGGGCATTAAATGGGCATGTGTTTGTGGTCCAGTGAAGCCCAGCCTGAGCTCAGCTTTTGCACCGCTGCCCCGCTCTGCTTCCAGATGTGGCCTCAGCAGCTTTTTCTCATGTGGATTGAAATCAGCATTATGTCAGCTTTGCATGTGTCCTCTCCTCTCTTCTCCTCTCCGTTCTCCTTTGCTGTCCTCTCCTCATTGTTCATGCGGCTCATTCGGCTAATGAACCAGTACAAACACAAAGTGCATTTTATGAGAGAGATATATTCACAGGGGACATAAAACCCTACATAACAACAGCACAGATGGAACAGAGGCACATGACAGACAAGCCCTGTTCAGAAAAAAAAAAGCAAGTATGAGTACTGTCTCTGACAAAAACAAGCCTCTTATTCTACCCACTATTACTGTCTCTTTTTGTCCTCTCTTGTCCACCTGTGTCCCAGCAGCAATTAAGGACCCTGGTGGATCCAATCAAGGAATCACACGAATGGCTACATGTGAGTTTATGTTCAAAATGAAATATTTGTGTGTGTCAGTGAGCGTAAATTAGAAGGTGAATTGAGAATGCGTTTTAAATGATTTAAATTTGAATTGAAGTAGCAAACAGGATGCAGAATTGCAATTTGAATCAAAATGTAAGGTAGTAGAATTAAAGCTGTAATTCAAAGCGATTCATAAAACAAATTTTTAACTAGAAAAGAAAAGTTTATGAAGACAGATTTTGAATGTTGGCTGAACAAAGCCTTTGACAGTTTTGAAAAAAAAAAAAAGTTTAAATGCTTAGAAGTTTTAGGTTTATAGGCCTTATGGACAGACAGACAGACAGACAATGTTTGAATTTAGACAATGTTTGAAATACCACCTAGACGTTTTTGGTAAAACTTTATTTTACAGTGTCCTTGTTAGGCCTACACGTAGACAGAGCCAGTCCTCCCTATACGCAGAGTATGCAAGCTGCGTAGGGCCCCCTTGCTCTCAAGAATCAGCTATTAGAGCTGTGTTTTAGTTTCGTTTTTGATTTTTGCTTCCATCGATTGTGAAAACATGTTTCTGCTTTCCGTTCCTTTCCTTTAAAGCTGCGCTGTCACCATACGTAACATCACGTGTAAAAGCGTTTGAGCTGCGAAAGAGACGCTGTTCACGCACAATTACAGGCTACCTTGGGCTTCATGTGAGTGCTTAAACACACAAATACACACAAAAATATGTCAAAATGTCCTTCTTGGGGACATAAACGCATTCAGTTATGTCTTTGATGAACAGGAGGATTATTCTGTTAGCTGGGAAAGTAATCGAATGCTTGTCAGAGTATCAGGTCTGTGCATTTGGTCTTAAAGTGACTGCAGCTGATAAACCCATTCACTGCTCTTCCCTGAATAACACTAGAACTTTAATAAGAATCACTGTTTATTTAAGTCTATGCAATGTTTTATTTTATTATAATAATTTTTTTACATTTCATTACTTTATTCCATTTCTGTATAGTAGGCTATTATAAGCAGTAGGCTAAATTGTTCACTTCATTCATCTTTTGTCCTATTGCTTTTATTTTTTTATTTACTGAACGTTTCAACTCACTGTTGTTTGTTGACAGTGTACACTGCTCTAAAAGGGGGTCACTGGGGCTCATTCTGTTTTTTTGGGGGGGTTTTTTATGAACTCACTGACAGGGGCCCCCAGACAAAGTTTTGCTTAGGGCCCCCAGAAGTCTAGGATCAGCACTGCATAGTAATAACAATAACTTATGCATAATTACATGCAACTAACCTTAAAACTAAACTTAATCCTACCCCTATAGTTAATTAATATTACTCAGTACATACATGTTTAATAGCACTGTAACAAGGACACCTTGAAATAAAGTGTAACCAATTATTTTATATTTCACCATAATACATTAACATTTGTGGTCCAGGGAGCATTATTTGTGTTAGATTTATTTGAATTACAATGCATTTCTCATCCTGTCATTCAAATTCTAATTCAACTTAGTGTTTGATGTGAGAGAAGTCTGAATCTGAGTGTTAGGTTAGAAATATATACTACCCTTCAGAAGTTTGGAGTCCGTAAGATTTAACTTTTTTTTTTTTAAAGATGTCTCTCATGCTCACCTATAGGCTGCATTTATTTAAATTGAAAAATTACAGTGAGAACTACAGTAATATTGTGAAATATTATTATAATTTAAAATAAATATTTTCTACTTGAATATATTTTAAAATGTCATTTATTCCTGTGATGGCAAAGCTGAATTTTCACCTTTAGAAATCACGATTTGGTCCTCAAGAAATATTTCTTATTATTATCATCAATGTTGAAAACATATGTGCTGCTTAATATTTTTGATGAATAGAAAGTCGGTATTTATTTAAAATAGAACATGCAAAAGTATTTAATTCTTAGCACTTTTAAATGGTTTAATGCATCCTTGCTGAATAAAAGTATTAATTTCTTTAAAAGAAATCTTACTGACCACAAAGTGTAGGTGTTGCTATAGATGTAGATATATGTAGGTCAGTTTATCAGGACAGCTTTACCCTATAAGATCTAAAAAAGAGAAAGAGAACACTTATATAAGTCCTCTGTCCATACAGTATCTATCAGTATAAGTATCTGTTCTGATTGTTCTGATTTTGTACTTACCAACATTACTGCTTGTTTTTGCCATCACATTTTATCTTCTCAAGTGGGTTTATTTCCTCCAGAGGAGACCTTTGTGCTGCACTGTACACTCACAAAGAAACAAAGAGCGATATCTCATAAAACATAACAGAATTACAGCCTGAATGAACACACACACACACGCAATCATACATAAATATGAGCCACACATCCTCTCACTGGGTTTTGCACTCATGCAGGGCCTTTATGGAGAGACATGAGTAAAACCAAATCAATACAGAAGGCCATACTGATGAAGAATGAATCTGAAAGTGATTATATCTGTAAACAGTGATCAATATGGAAGCTGTTGCGCAGAGTGCGAGATAAAACCAGCCTTGATAAATTCTCCATCACTTCACTGTCCTTCACTGGAGCTTAATAGCATCAGTATGCAATTTCAGATCCAAAGTCATTTTCAACAATATGTTTTACTATCATTGTCACCGACTGAAAGCAGTGCACTCGTTTTGTGTTTGAGAAAGCATAGTTGCTAAAGGCAGATCGTTGTTTATGTGCTTTGCATGATCTGTTGTTATTTCTGGTAAATGGTCATCGTCTGACTGCTCATCTCTATCTCTTCTCCGTTTCTCTCTCGACCTGTCTGCGGTGCTGTGATTCGGGTGAAGATGGTGGACTCGTAACAGATCAGGGCATTCAGGCTGGTGACATTCCTCCTGGCGAGCAGATCCATCCTGGGCCGGGGGTGAAAAATGCAGCGCCGCGCCGCTGCTCAGCTGCAGATGAATGGAGCTATCTATCTTGTCACGAGGGGTCGGCGGGAGAGGTTACAGCCCAACTGTACCTGGTCTCCGGTGCTGACGCCTGCATGCCGCTTTCCTTTACAAGGGAAGAAACAGGAAAAAAAGAAGAGAGGGAGGGAGAGAGAAACAAATCCTGCCCCATCAAGCACTTCTTTAGTCCCTCCAGAGCTCATCTCACTTCCCATCATCCCGCAGTCCTGCTGCCCTGAGCGCAGGCTTTGACACATCTATATGTTTTTCCTTCTGACCTTTCAACGTCCTTTCTGTCAGCGCCTGTAAACCATAAGCTGATGTATGAGGGCAATTTTTAGCGGTGCCACTTGTATCTGAGTGATTGTGCAAACTTTACATTTGGGGGGCCTGCCACCCTGCCACCTCCTCAACATCTCTTTATTTGCTTTGCCTGAGATTGAGGTGGAGAAACTGAAAAGAAGGAATAAAAAAGTGGATAGGGGAGTCCATTCTCAACAACCTCCAGGCAACAGGCCTGCACTTTATCAGTCCAGCTAGCTGAGCCCCCAGGCCTGACCAATCACACCTGTTTCTTTTCAGGTAAAGTTCTAAAATTCAGGTACTATAAGTAAATAGGAAAAAATATATTTTCCAGGTAATATTTTAATAATTTGATTTAGTACAATAACAAAATAAAAGGCAATTATTTAACTAAGAAAACGGCTTGTCTTTATAATATCACACCTGATATTTTTCTCATACAGTATAAATGTAATTACAAATATCTTCTTGAAGAAAGTTTTTTACAAGGGGATTATCATATATGTAATTCCTTGGTATTAAACGTTTAAAAACCTGCTTTAATCTGATTGAATGAGTGTCTAATATGTTTTCTCTTGCTTTAGCGTAGTTCTTTTGTTTTAACATACACAGATCAGGCATAACATTATGACCTAGTGAAGTGAATAACACTGATTATCTCTTCATCACGGCACCTGTTAGTGGGTGGGATATATTACGCAGCAAGTGAATATTTTGTCCTCAAAGTTGATATGTTAGAAGCAGGAAAAATGGGCAAGCGTAAGGATTTGAGCGAGTTTGACAAGGGCCAAATTGTGATGGCTAGACTATTGGGTCAGAGCATCTCTAAAACTGCTGCTCTTGTGGGGTGTTCCCAGTGCAGTGGTCAGTATCTTTCAAAAGTGGTCCAAGGAAGGAACAGTGACAGGGTCCTGGGCGGCCAAGGGTCATTGATGGGGAGCGAAGGTTGGCCCATGTGGTCCGATCAGAATACAGAGTGCATCTCAGTTTGTTGCGTAGGGGGCTGCATAGCTGCAGACAGGGTGCCCATGCTGACCCCTGTCCACCATGAAAGCACCAACAGTGGGCACATGAGCATCAGATCTGGACAACGGAGCAATAGAAGAAGGTGGTCTGGTCTGATGAATCACGTTTTCTTTTACATGTGGATGGCCGGGTGCGTGTGCGCCGCTTACCTGGGGAACACATGGCACCAGGATGCACTATGGGAAGAAGGCAAGCCGGCGGAGGCAGTGTGATGCTTTGGGCAATGTTCTGCTAGGAAACCTTGGGTCCTGCCATCCATGTGGATGTTACTTTAACACGTACCACCTACCTAAGCATTGTTGCAGACCATATACACCCTTTCATGGAAACGTATTCCCTGGTATCTGTGGCCTCTTTTAGCAGGATAATGCACCCTGCCACAAAGCAAAAATGGTACCACAGCACACCTGTCCATGCCTCGACGGGTCAGGGCTGTTTTGGCAGCAAAAAACACAATATTAGGAAGGTGGTCATAATGTTATGCCTGATCAGTGTATGTCTGTTACTATCATAGTAGCTTCATCAGATACAAAGTTAAAAAAAAAGTATTTTTCGAAGTTATATAAATAAGTCAAAGATTAGTACGTTTTAAAAGAAAATACTGTTTCAGTCTTTCTCATTTAAAATTTCATTAAAAAATGACTAGCAACTTCTGTATGAAAATTCTTTCTATGCCATATTTATTTTATTTTTCAGTGTATATTTTGCCATGGCTCTCAGAGATATTCTAATTCTTATTTGTCTACAATCTCCCAGCAGCGTCAACCATAATCCAAAGAATAAATGATGCTGTTTCTCTCGTGTCCTGTGGTAGATGCTGCATAAAACTTGTGTGCACAAGCTTCACAGTGTCCTATTATCCTCTGTGTTTGCCACTGTGAACACTTTCTGGTGACATATGTTTACTGTCACATCCTGAACACTTGGGTCAGCTGCCTCTCTAGTCTTCTCATCACAAACTCTGACAGCCTAACAAAGCAGTCATTAGACAGCCTCTCAGACACGACTAGCACACCCTCTTTACTTTAGGGAAAACTAGCATAATAAGAAGCAGAGAGTTAGTATCCGCCCAAGACAAACACACAAAAAAAACAAAACCTCACTCATCTCTTTTTTAGATTTTCTTTCTTTCCCTCCCCTGGTCCTTGGTCTCCATATTTATAATTTAGCATTACGACATTTTAATTTGTGCAACTTGAAAATAGCACTTTCAGTGGTATAAATATGGAGTGGCACTCCTGTGAGAAAAGCCTTTATACTTTAGTAGGTTAAAACTAATACAAACAAATCTGGAATTATTAATTATAAAAAAGGAAAGGGAGAAAGGCAAAATCCCTACATTTCAATATCATTTGCATTTCGATTTCGAGTCGGATTTTCAGCAACCTGACTGTTTTCCCTCCTCTTGCGTTCTCTCTAATATCTTGCAGGATCAAAGGCTTTCATTAGGTTTAACTCCTCCAAACATTGTTTGCCTCCCAGGACAACAACAAAGTTCCCTCAGTGTGCCAGATTCAGAAGAATAGAGAATTAGTTATTCCTGGACTAATTTGACAACAAACAGTGGAAAAAAGTGACAATTGGGAAGATTGGCCATATGTTTCCAAAGGCACCCAGGGCAGTGAAGCTCACACTCTCACACCTAGAAAACACACCATTTACATGAGGATGATGGCTAATAATACTAATTATTATTAACAATAATTATTATTATTAATAATTATTATTACATATAATTAAATAGTTTTATTATTATTATTCATTATGGAATTTTCGATATTTAATATTAACAGATACTACTAATCATCATCATCATTGCATTTTTAATAATATTTAATAGTCATATTTTCAGTCAAAGAAATATCTCACGTTTACATTTTATTTCCATCTTTTTTAATATTAAATCCCTGCCAACTCCCAGAGAGTAATGAATTAAGATATCTTATATGTCCAGGATATACTGTGGATATCTCTGTGGAATCGCACCTTTATTACAGCCGGCTGGATGAAATCTTCATTCAGCTCCCTTCATTCACTTAGCTGCCATTCTTACAGTGCTATAAAATAATTATATCCTAGAATTACAGGTTTTTAATCTAAGGCATATGCAATTACTCATTGAGATAAGTTGTCTTAATATAATCTGTCTGCTTTGAATAACTTGGTTTGCGTTCTTGATTCTGGTATCATTGTGGTCTTGGTATTCCCTGTAGATTATGGGGACCAAATGTCCCCACAAAGATAGTAATACCAGTCATTTTTGACCTTGTGGGGACATTTTTTTTTTTGGTCCCCATGAGGAAAACAGCTTATAAATTATATTAAATTGTACTTTTTAAAAATGTAAAAATGCAGAAAGTTTTCTCTGAGGCTTTAGGGGTAGGGTTAGGGGATAGAATATGTTTGTACTGTATAAAAATCATTATGTCTATGGAAAGTCCTCATAAAACATGGAACAGTGCATGCGTGCGTACGTGCGTGCGTGCGTGTGTGTGTGTGTGTGTGTGTGTGTGTAAGGCCACAGCTGAAGGAAGCAGAGCACATGTTCAAAGGGGTGTGTATCCTGAGGACAGTTTTTGGACCCAGGTCTCCTTCAAACTCACCTCAGCCTTTACCTTCCTCTGAGCAAAACACACACACACACACACACACACACACATGAGCACAGGTCAATCCTTCCCTAGACTACATAACAGTCAATCATAACATTTAAAGAGAAGCATTTCATTTGTATTTGACTCTGTGAAGTGAAGTGTGCAGATTATTATTTTCTATACCTTGTAAAATGACTGATCATGGCGAAAAAGCTGAATGAGTTCAAATGAGAAGTCAGAGAAATAATTACCTGAATTCTCATAGTGTAATTTTCTGTAATTGTCAATAATACGAGATCTCAAGAGCCCTACTGCTAGGCTAGACTAAATAATTGTGATTTGATTCAATGTCACTTCCTGTAGATATAGATCTTTCTCTTTAAGAGGCCAGTACCTGACAAAAAGCTTAAGGATTAATTTGCATAATGAAGTTTGACAGGAAAATGATTTAATTACAGAATTTTTGAACTGCTTCCCTCAATCTTCCTCACTCTCATTCATAATCAGATTTATACACACACATACACAAACAATTAACAGATGGTATCACAGACAAAATTGCAAATGTACTCCTGTTAACCTCTACCAGCCTTTCTGCTGTTCTGAAACCACCACTGTATATTTATATTTTCCCCATGTCTTTTTTTATGTTCTAGATATGTATGTATGCAGGATCTGAAATGAACTGTCGCTGAGCTCCAAATGCAAGAAAATTGGTTTGTGTGAGTAAATAAACATAGGAACTGCAGCATTGCATGGTATAAATTCAAATGTGACAATGATAGTCTGACTCTTGTTGATGTTATAAGTGTCAAATCAAAGACTTTTGTGTTTTCTAACAGTTTTAGAAGACAATTTACCATCATATCAGATTTGTATCTATTACTTCAAGTTGACACATTAGGAATATTGTTAATTTGTGCTTTTTGTGTTAACACAAATATTTAATGAAAAACATCTAAATAATTAGTAAAATATATATTTTAATAAAAGTGTCATCCAAAATATCCTAATGTTTCTCTCAATCCATCTTCATTAGAAGGTGTGGCCAAAAGTTAATTTTGGACCCTGTGTGTACACTGATAAAAATTCATCATTGAGGCTGTAAGTCTAATATAAAAAAAAAAACATTATTTTTTACAAATAAATCTTTGTTTGTTACTTTACTTGAATAATTTGAGTAGCTCACTTAATTTGAATTGGTAGCAAAAACATATTTTGTATAATTATATATCGCACTTCTTATCCTGAGTAATCTAGACAAGGCTTTGTAGACATGCATTTCCAACATACTATTTAAGTTACATTTACTTAAAATATTTACAGTATTGTGCAAAAGTCTTAGGCACGTTGGTATTTTCACACCAAAAATGTTTTAAAGCCAGTTATTTATATCTTTTACTGTAGTGTGTCAGTAGGAAATATTTTAGTTTACATTTCCAAACATTCATTTTGCAATTAATTGTAATAATCCAGTGAGATTTTTTTTTTTATGCACAAGAAGTCTGATAGCAGCCGATCTGATCTCACCATCATTGAGTCTGTCTGTGATTATATGAAGAAACAGAAAAAACTGAGACAGACTAAATCCAGAAAAACTAAGGCAACGTCTCCCAGACACTTGAGGAAACCTTCCTGCAAAACTACAGTACTGTGAAAAGATTAGGCACTTGTCAGAATGCTTTAAAGTGAGAATGCTGTCAAAAATAATAACATAAATAGCTTTTATTTATGAATTAACTTCTATTAACTAAATCAAATCGATATTTGGGGTGACGGGATATTTCGGCTTTTGTCACCTGCATCTATTCCTACACCTATTCATGTAGTTTTGCAGGAAGGTTTCTTCAAGTGTCTTGGAGACGTTGCCACAGTTCTTCTGGATTTAGTCCATCTCAGTTATTTATGTTTCTTCATGTAATCACAGACAGACTCAATGAAGATGAGATCAGATCTCCATGTGGAGCATAGAGACTATTGTCAGACTCTTTATGCATACAAAAATCTCACTGGATTATTAAAATTAATGGCAATTAATTTATAAATGTAAACTGATATTTCCTACTGACACACTACAGCAAAAGATATAAATAACTGGCTTAAACCCACTTTTTGTGTGTAAAAATACTAGCGAGACTAAGACTTTTGCACAGTACTGTACTTCTGGATTTGGCTGATGCAATGAACCCTTTTCACATGGCGACGACATATTTTTCCATATTGCAACATAAATCTTGCAATTTTTCTTATATTTCATATTTTAGGGTAATTTTATAACAGCATTGTCTACATCAGGTGTGGCCGTTGTTGTTTTGAGGATGTTTGCTGCTTGATAAATATTATATAATCAAATGAACATTTTGTCACAACTTAATTTTATTGTAATATACTTAATGTCAGAGATCAGCCAGGCTCCACCATCACCCAATCACAGCGTTCGATGTCACCGGAGTTCTAATCACACGCACCTGCACCTCATTTCCTCATCAGCACAGACTCATATAAGCACACACTTTACACAGTCACTTTGTCTGGTCTCGTTTTGAGTAAGGACTCACCTTCCTGGTTCCACTTACCTGATTTTAGCGAATGTTACTCGTCTCCGATGTATCTCCTGATTCTCTGTGTCTGCCGTTCATCTCCATTTCCAAGTCCCCTTCCAGTCATCAGTTCCTTCACCGAGGTGTGTGCTCCAGCTTCCATCTTGTTCGCCATCCACGACCTCCTCATCCATCTTCAGAGAGAAAGACTGTCAGTATTCCTATTCTCCATTCATCTGCTTAACATATCCTCAGATATACTCACCACCCCATCTTCATATTCTTCAGCTGTCAAATAAACTCTTTCATTTTTAACATCATCCTTGTTGTGAGTCTCTGTTCCGTAACACTTAATGGGGGGTAAGGAGATTTCTAGTTCCCAGAATGCTTTGCATGAGATTTAATTGGAAGAGAAAATGTTGAATTTATTTATCCTCGTGTTTTTAAGCAAGATAAATGAAGTAGACGGCTTGTTATTATTGTTTAGTGTTATATTAAGTTGGGATTTAGAAATGTTTTTGTCATGTTGGAGTTTTCGGGGTGAATGTCGTGGTGACGATTGGAGCCTGACGTTAGGCTGATGACAGGTAGGTGCAGTGCATCATATGAATTGCTTTGCTCAATCAGCAACCGTTTATAGCAGTATTGTGGTTCGTCTCTACTGCATACTGCTTATTACATATAGTGAAATAAAACTAATGCATGTCCTATAAGTGTATTCACTTGAGTTATTTTTACATCTAATTTTATTGCTGCTTAGTTGAATTATGTTTCTGCTACAAAAAGTATTTGAGTTGTGTTTTACGATGAAAATTTAGTTGAAATTATTTAAGGGTACATGTTGAAGACATGTAAAGTCTATTTGGTCAAACACAAATTAGATGAGTTCAAAAATACTTAGAAGTCTGATGCAAATAGTAGTAAAACTAAGGCGATATTTTTTACAGTGTATGTTGTGCAGCACAAAGAGCGCGAAATGGTAGGAAAGCTCA
>CM077204.1:26729218-26776718 GCA_039654625.1 Rhinogobio ventralis
CATTCCAACCGTCATCACACACGCTGCCCCACTGGCCATTAATAAACACCTCTACGCGGCCCTCCTTGCGGCTCTCACCATCCACCAGCCTCACCAGGGGACCTGGAACCACAGCATAGCTAGAAACAGCACAGAAAAGATGGGCCTCTATAGACTTGGGAGAGTAAAATTAACATAATTAGTTAAAATGTAAATTCATTCTCTTTTTTAAAGGATGATGTTAAGCAAAATCATATCCCCATATGGGGTGCAAAGATATTGGCTAAGAATTTCATTTCATTGTCTAAGAATGTTTTTACAGGCACTCTTGTTATACAGTACAACAATATGTTAATATGGTGCCTTAAATGACAGAAAATAGCTTCATGGTATATTTATTTTTAATAATTAAATATGATAATTACTGTCTTTTAAAAGTTATATTACGCATCACATTCTTTTACCAAAGCTAAAAATAGTCAAATAAAATATATATTGTTTTTGGCCCTGTCCCAAATGGCACACTTCATATGCACTTACAGTTTTATGGACTTACAATGGCCGCCGCATGCTAGTTAAGTCCACAAGACCATAGGGTGTCCCATTTGTCTTGTTAGGTTTAGCTTCAAGTATTCAAAAAAGGCCTGATGTTGGAGCCTTGGAGTCAAAATGATTGAGAACCACTGATTTAGATTGCAGAAAATAAAAAAAGCACATTATGTTAATGAAGATTTGCAGTCAGAGCAACAAATCACTTTCTGATGATTGTAATAATTTTTACACCATGTCTAAACCTTATTTTTTATAAGCATATAAATATGCAAACATATAATTAAGATGATGTTTCCTAGTATCCAATTTGTTTTGGAGGGCTCTTAAAAGTATAAAATGGACTTGTTTCTTCTTGTGTAACATCTGATAAGGATTTTGTGTTACTATTGATGATTATAAAGCTAATAAAAGTGTTTACATGGAGTTTACGCACCTGTGGCAGGAGCCACTTCAGGGATTTCATTGTTCTGTCCTTCTCTTTCACAGCGTATGCCCACATCTTCACTATGGGAGCAGTCATGCTGCCCCCACTGACCATGAGCACAGTCCAGCAGAGAGCTCTCGCCCCCTTCACATTTCACCTCATCCAGCAAGATTAACCCTGTACCCTCCCCATACATCCCATCTGGAGCCATCTCAGCACGCCCTCTGTTGGACAAACAGCGGTATTGCAGAAACAGATCAGACTGCTAAATTAAACTAAATTAAACACTTATAGTCATACATTCCTCAAAACATCTGATGTGCAAAAATGCAAAAATGTGCTGCTTTTAGTTACTTCAAAGTAGCACGTCATATGCTTACATACATTTACATAAGAAATATGTTATCAATCAGCTTACCGATAACCCAGCTGTCGGCATACCACCTGGGCGTGACGTCCGGTCCAGTTGTCATCACATACGGTGCCCCATTCTCCAGCGTAATAAACTTCAAGGCGTCCTTCCCATGGGCTATCAGCTCCTACTAGACGCAACACTCCATCTACAGCAGCATTAGCATGTATAAGTTTATTATGCACATATACAGACAGATAAAATGGTGATCAAAGTAAAAGGGGCAGGACTTTTGGTCCCTACAGTACTTTCAATGGGTTATCATATGGGCAGTGATGTTGTCTGACACAGTTCATGTCATCTTCACCTGTAAATGGGTTACAAGACACTCCAGCATCCTCCATGTGGTCACAGTTGTGCCGGCCCCAGGGCGCATGAGGACATTCCTCAAGAGATAATTCATTTCCTGTGCAGTGCACGCCATCCAGTACGATAGGCCCAGTGCCCTGCCCAAAGTGTGCCCATGTCCACGCCTTTGGTACACCACTAAAAATAAACAATTGCCTGTGATTTATTCCAATACCAAAACAGTCAAGAAACACATTCCTTTTCAAAAGTCTGGGGTCAGTATGTTTTTTTAAGAAATGAATACTTTTATTTATAAAGGATGCATTAAATTGATCAAAAATGACAGTTAAGACAATATTACAAAAAGGTATTTCAAAATGCTGAACTTTCTATTCATCAAAGAATGTTTCATGGTTTCCACAAGAATATTGAGCAGCAAAACACTGATAACAAGAAATGTTCCTTGGGCACCAAATCAGAAAGATTTTTGAATGATCATGTGACACTGAAAACTGGAGTAACCACCAAGTTCCCCCATTCACACCAAGAACAATAACTATAATGATAACTATATTAGCGTCCCCACCAACGCACAATATTGTTCTGTTTATTATAAGCACATGCTGCAGTTTTGTTGTCTGCCGATTTAAATGCTCAAGCTCTTTAAAGCTGGATGGATTCTGATTGGCTGTCAATTTTTATCATTTTGTCATTCATTAGCTTGAAAAAATTGTTGTGAAAGTTAATCAAAAGATCTAATTTCTCTGTGCCTGTATCTTTATAGTTGTGGTGTGGGCTCTGCTATTATTTTTTATTTAGAATGATTTTTAAAACTATATATTTTTCGTTATAGTTCTTGTCCTTGGTGCCTTAATGGCTGCTCAAAATTCAGCTTTGCGAGCCAAGAATAAATTAAAATTTAAAGTACATTACAATAAATAAGTTATTTAAATTGTAATAATATTACAATTGTATGACCATATTATTGTATTTTTGATCAAATAAATAAGCAAAAGAGACTTCTTTCAAAAACAAATTTAAAATCTTAATGACCCCAAACTAAGGGGAAGAAAGATACAGAGGTACCATATTAGTTTAGTTACAGTACATAACTTTGTAATGATACTTACATTGCAAAGCCATTCAAGATCATCATTATTGATGTATATAATGTACAGAAGAGGATAGTGAGAAAGAGTAGTAGAAAGTCAACAGAATGTGTTACATGGATGGTGAAGGGTAAAATCAGTTGCTTTCGACCCCACTGCAGATTCATAAGGTGAATCCCTGCACCCCATCAATCATTTATACACTCCTTCCATTCATCTATATTAATAAAGTTCACTCACTGTGCTAGTGCGCGTTTGTGTGTGTAAAAAAGGACTGTCCTTTCAAGCAGCACTCAGATTTGTGCATGACATCATCAGTGTCTCCCAGCTCAAAGCAAAGCATTTCTAAATATTATCTAAACAGAAAAGAGCTCAGTAACATCCTAATGATGACCTTACTTACAAAAGCTTTCAAGCAACATTAGAAGAACTTGCAATAATTCTTGTACTCATGCTTATAAGACAACTTTTTTTTTTACAAAATTATTTTAGTATTTTTAGAGCTGTCAAAGTTAACGTGTTTTAATATTTAATTTAACAAATTTATTTAATTTTATATTATTAGTTTCATTCTTTGTGGTCCAAATTCAAATGATTATTTTCACAATTATTTTTTTTCCCTTTTTATCGACAGCCTCCGTTTAAAAGGCATGAAATAAAATATTTTTTTTATTTTTATTTCAACATGTTTATACACCTAACATTGTAAAAGAAGGTAGATAAGTTGTCAACTTAATAGGCAATAAATATTTTCCAGATAATATTTTAAATAATTTTTGCTTTAGACAATATATAAAAAAATAAATAAATAAAAAAAAAAAAAATAATAATATATATATATATATATATATATACACTCACCTAAAGGATTATTAGGAACACCATACTAATACTGTGTTTGACCCCCTTTCGCCTTCAGAACTGCCTTAATTCTACGTGGCATTGATTCAACAAGGTGCTGAAAGCATTCTTTAGAAATGTTGGCCCATATTGATAGGATAGCATCTTGCAGTTGATGGAGATTTGTGGGATGCACATCCAGGGCACGAAGCTCCCGTTCCACCACATCCCAAAGATGCTCTATTGGGTTGAGATCTGGTGACTGTGGGGGCCATTTTAGTACAGTGAACTCATTGTCATGTTCAAGAAACCAATTTGAAATGATTCGAGCTTTGTGACATGGTGCATTATCCTGCTGGAAGTAGCCATCAGAGGATGGGTACATGGTGGTCATAAAGGGATGGACATGGTCAGAAACAATGCTCAGGTAAGCCGTGGCATTTAAACGATGCCCAATTGGCACTAAGGGGCCTAAAGTGTGCCAAGAAAACATCCCCCACACCATTACACCACCACCACCAGCCTGCACAGTGGTAACAAGGCATGATGGATCCATGTTCTCATTCTGTTTACGCCAAATTCTGACTCTACCATCTGAACGTCTCAACAGAAATCGAGACTCATCAGACCAGGCAACATTTTTCCAGTCTTCAACTGTCCAATTTTGGTGAGCTCGTGCAAATTGTAGCCTCTTTTTCCTATTTGTAGTGGAGATGAGTGGTACCCGGTGGGGTCTTCTGCTGTTGTAGCCCATCCGCCTCAAGGTTGTGCGTGTTGTGGCTTCACAAATGCTTTGCTGCATACCTCGGTTGTAACGAGTGGTTATTTTAGTCAAAGTTGCTATTCTATCAGCTTGAATCAGTCGGCCCATTCTCCTCTGACCTCTAGCATCAACAAGGCATTTTCGCCCACAGGACTGCCGCATACTGGATGTTTTTCCCTTTTCACACCATTCTTTGTAAACTCTAGAAATGGTTGTGCGTGAAAATCCCAGTAACTGAGCAGATTGTGAAATACTCAGACCGGCCCGTCTGGCATCAACAACCATGCCACGCTCAAAATTGCTTAAATCACCTTTCTTTCCCATTCTGACATTCAGTTTGGAGTTCAGGAGATTGTCTTGACCAGGACCACACCCCTAAATGCATTGAAGCAACTGCCATGTGATTGGTTGATTAGATAATTGCATTAATGAGAAATTGAACAGGTGTTCCTAATAATCCTTTAGGTGAGTGTATATATATATTTCTTAAAAAAACACTCATTATAGTATAATTGGGATTTTATACAGTCAAACCAAAATGTATTCAGACACCTTCAACATTTTCAACATTATCACAGTTTATTCACTACAGTTTAGAAAATGGTAATAACATATGACAAGAACTCTGAGTTAAACTGTGTCAGAACAAATTTATCTTGATAATGTCAGATAATTTTGATAGAAAGGTATAATGGATTACAATCAACCAATCAGCTGTCAGCTGTTAAATTTAAGTACACAATTAGATAATACCGATTTACGGTCAACTAATTACCAAGCAATGCTTAATTTTGTTCAGTCTGTGGTGTAAAAGGTCGCATTAGCAATTAAAGAAAAAACACTTAAGCAAAACATGGTCAGGTCAAAGTGTCTGAATAAGTTTGGTCCCAAATTTATTATCAATTTTACTGGTAGTCCACTGTATGAAGAATTTTTAGCTATAATATGTCACAGTTTACTTTATTTTGCTATCCTCACTTACATAAATGAACTATAGTGTTCTGCACCCACCAGTAAAAAATTATATCTGATGTCTGAATAATTTTTGGTTTGACTGTATATGAAGTAATATTTGGGGGTCCTTGGCATCAAAAAGGACACATATTATGACATATTTCTTACCCCAATCCCAACTGTCTGCAAACCACTTCAGCATCAATATCATCCCATTCGTCATCACAGATAGTACCCCACCTCCCGTTATGGTACACCTCCACACGCCCCTCAAAATCCTCAAGGCCTCCCACAAGCCTCAGGGGGGCACCATTGCCTAAACAAAACAGTCCAATAAACTGATGATTAAATTACTGCAGCAGAGAATGAGGTTACACTTTATTTTAAGGTGTCCATGTTACTGTGTAATTATACATTTAAGTACTGAGTAATAATAATTAACTACATGTACTTACTATATGGTTATGTTAGGAATAAGGGTTGGTTTAGGGTTAGTTGCATGTAGTTATGCATAATTTATAGTTATTACTACAGTAATTACATGTAACATGTGAAACAAGGGCACTGTAAAATAAAGTGTTACCGAGAATGATTAGGACAAAATAATCAGTGAAACATTTCACACTATTTTGAGAGCAGAAGCTTTAAACTCTACTATATGCATCGTTAGAGATATCTTTACAAGATATGGGTCTCCCACATATGGCATAATAATACTCTGTAGCATGTATGTGTGCATGGCAAAGGATGGGGACATGTGTAAGAACCCTTGGCAAAGCCTCAGAGATCTCAGATTGCTTTCTCCTTCCTAATGTTTCTGTGTGAATAATTCACAGCTCTCTCTAAATATACCTGACCCTGTTCTAGCAAACTGTCCATTTACAACAGGCACACAGTTTATGACCCTACTTCTGGCTGTCATGAATTCTGTATTCATTTAGCTCCACAGAAGGCCTTTCCACACTATAACACTGTTGAAAATATATCTTATAGGAGTATGATCAGCAGATACAGGAAGCTTGATTGTTGCTTTATGCACTGACTCTGAGAAATGAAATTGACAGCATGTGACAAAGATAATGTTTCCTAACTTGCATTCTCTCTCTCTCTCTCTCTCTCTCTCTCTAAATTAATATTTTTTTCATATATTAAATGGATAAAAATTGTATATATATAAATAGGATACCCCACTCAAATGAAAAACAAACTTGCCCTCTGGTATAGCACACACCACTCCAGCCTCATTGCCATGGTTACAGTCGCTGGAGACATATTTCCGGCTCCGGCACTTCAGCAGAGAATCTTCATTGCCATGGCAGCCAAGACGTTCAAAGTGGAAGAGACCAGATCCAGGTCCAAAGTAAGAGTGCCGAAGCGCAGTGCCAATTTCACTGTTGGGAGTTAGCAGGTAATTAAATGAGAGCATATACTGAGTGTTAATCAGTACAGAGCCTCTAGCTGATAATGAATAGAGTTTGCAGCTTATACCCGAGCCTCAGTTGTCTACAGATCACACTGGCATCTCGATCGGTCAGGTGGGTATCACACACTGCTCCCCAACGGCCATTGAGGTACACCTCAAGACGACCACTCTTATTAGACGAAGCTCCCACCAACCGAGCCTCACCTGGAGGAATAGGTGCAGAATCTAACATATTCAGAAATTTTGATATATAACAAATCTTTGAACTTTTCTTTGAACTGTAAGACTGTTACTTGGTCCACTGATTTGTAGAAAGTGGGATAAGAAATATATATATATATCAGTGGGTGACTTGTATACATATATACGAGCGGTGACTTCTTTAACTGGGTATGCTGGGTGGTGTATCATGTAAAAAAAAAATGCACAGGTGGTGCAGATACATTGGATGGGTTTATTATAGACAGCATGTCTCAACAGGTAAATATAGGCTACTTTCAATAAAAGGTCCAACATATTAAGTATATATATATATATATATATATATATATATATATATATATATATATATATATATATATATATATATATATACTTATATGTTGGACCTTATTAAGTATATATATATATATATATATATATATATACTGTGTATATATATAATATATATATATATATATATATATATATATATATATATATATATACTTAATATGTTGGACCTTTTATTCTCCAATGATTCAACTTGTCTCTTTTAATGTTGTCAAAAGTACCGACTTCGGTATCAAGTCATAAAATTAAAAAAATGTGATGATACCAACATTTTCAAGCGCTTACACAGATACACACGGGAGCGTTTGAAAGCAGGCGTCTATTAGCGGATCCCTAATATATCCGCTGATAGATGGATCCGCTGATGAATACCTGCTTTCAAATGCTCCCATGTATATCTGTGTAAGAGCTCGGTGAATTTATTTACAACATGTTTTGAAGCATTGATCATTGTAGCCAATCACAGACCTATATGTTGAGCGTGTGAACACAATGGCCAATCAGAGGTGTTTAAGAATCCGTTCAACAGTGCTCAAAATGCTAGAGGGAAATGCTGGTATTGTCACATTTTTAAAATTTCAGTACCAGCTTGGTACCGAAGTCGGTAGCCTACTTTTGACAACACTAATCTCTTTACATGACACACCTTATCCCTAATGTGCGAAAAGCTGTGTAAAAAGCTTTTTATGTTTTGAGAAATCTATTTCTCCACTTCCTTATTGTTGCAGATACTGTCTTCTTTATATTCAGTTGAGAGCAGACATCCTGAAATATAATTAGCTTTTACCTCCGTCTTCTTTCTCCTTGACTAGAGGACAACTTAAGTAAAAGTGGCACATGAATTTAAATACACACACTAATTGTTTGAGTCTGTAACAGTTTAATGTTATTACATAGAAAGGAAAAGGAGGAGAGAGGCAGACAGAGATAATCACAGCTCCCAGAGATAAGGCAGACAGATTTCAACACCACCTCGGGACTGAACCACAGACACAGGCAGGTGATGACAGACCAGCACAAAGAGATCCAGAGAGTGAACAGACACTTTCAGAGTGATATAGTAATATAGAGTAACAAATCCACATGAGGGACGTGAGTCTGATTGATTAGTAGACAATAAACGCATAGACAGGGGAAGATGAATAGAGGATAATAAAAACAGAGGACAGAGAGAATCCTTGGCTGTGGCTGTTTGCTGTGACTGCAGTAATAAACATCACTCAGCTTCTGTGCAACACCACCTACGCTAATATGACAGCTATGACACAAATACTCACCAGGACACATTCGCTTAATAAACACAAACAGCATGGTCCAGTAAGAACTTTTCTAGGTCAAATGTAGCTAGACTAGAGCCACCTGCAACCATGCACTACAGCCCCAAATGTTTTTATTTTGTGCATGTTTTAATATTCTAGTTGTTTTTCTTATTTACGGTATGTATTTACTGCAGGTATTTTAATTGTAATGGCAGCTGATTTAATAT
This sequence comes from Rhinogobio ventralis, assembly GCA_039654625.1. Taxonomy (NCBI): domain Eukaryota; kingdom Metazoa; phylum Chordata; class Actinopteri; order Cypriniformes; family Gobionidae; genus Rhinogobio; species Rhinogobio ventralis. The sequence goes on from CM077204.1 coordinate 26,738,001, forward strand.
GGAATGAGTGTATTCCAATATGCCATTTGTATGTAAAGGACTTTGAGATACAAAAAGGAAACTTAGATACAAATTAGCTTGTGCTTCAATCTCTATGTACAATGTATTTAGTTTATGTTTTTGTACTGCCTCTATGCAAATAGAACAAAAAAAATTAATAAATAAATAAACCTGTGAATAAATCTATATACATATATACGTACATACAGTTAGGCTTTATTAGCTCCAGAAAGGCATGTGTTGACCATGACGATACATTTGAGAATAATACAAATTAAACAGAATTAGCCTACTCTGTAGGTACATTTATTATGTCTAGAACATATTCAGTGCATAATTTAACTAATTATAACTTAGCCGGTTCACAGTATATCTCTGATGTCTAAAATGAACCATGGGATAGTCATGCTAGACTCTCTGTAATGATAACCAGCATGCTCAACATTTTGTAGAAACAGCCTGAAGCAAAATTTTTCACAGTAACACTAAGCGTTTTCAAGCTTCAGATCAGAAATAGTTTTGCACGTGTTGGTTGGTTTGTAAATGCTTGTGATTTTGACACTTAGGGCCGTATTTTAACGATCTGATCGCAAGGCATCTGCACTTAAGGCGTGTCCGAATCCACTTTTGCTAGTTTAACAACGGGAAAAATGGTCGGTTGGTCGGTTGTCCCTATTCTCTTAATGAGTCATGGGTGTGTTTTGGGCGTAACGTGCAATAAACCAATCAGAGTCTCATCTCCCATTCCCGTTAAAAGCCAGTTGCGCTCGCGCCATGGCGGAGTCGCTACTTACATGGCGGAATTTGCAAGCAGAAAAACTGAACGCTTCTCTAGCGAGGAAACGTGTGTGTCTGTGTGTGTGTGTGTGTGTGTGTGTGTGTGTGTGTGTGTGTGTGTGTGTGTGTGTGTGTGTGTGTAATAAGCAGAGTTTACGCGCGTTATGGACCCACCTATAAGTGCATATTACTAACATGCCCTTTAAATAACACAAAAAATACTGCGCTATTGACTTTTGTCACAGTCGTGTTCTGTTTAGTTTCATTATCACGGACTTTTAGTTTGTCATTTTCATCATGTGTCATTAATTACCCTCGTCCTTGTTTGCTACTTAAGTTCCTCCCGTGCACTCAGTCCTTGTCTGATCACCGTTACGTTTTCAGTTGCCTCAAAATAGCAATGCGCCAACAATGCGCCTGAACACACCTCGTTTTCAGACCAGAACTCCCATGGGCGCAGAAATGGGCGCAAATGCATTTGCTATTTAAACAATGTGCACTGGATGAGAAAATAAAAACTGCGTCAGGCTGAAACTAGCAAATAACACTTGCGTCACGCCCTTACTTGCGTGGGCCCTTACTTGCGTGGGCCCTTACTTTTCCTCAAAACTCAAAGTAATACAAAAAGCTATTAAAATGAAAATAAAAAAAATAAAAAAAAACAGTAAGGAAAGCTCACCCTGGTGGCAGTCGCAGTAGGCCCACCCTATGGCTCCTGACTTCTGTCTGAAAAAGCACCAGGGGTTGGATTCACGGTCAGGATTTCTACAGTGGTTGTGGTCACCCAGCCCACGATCAGGGTACTGCAGCATGTAGTCTGGAAAGTCAGTCCATTTTAGACAGGAAGAGCCAGAGTCTGTCTGAGACACAGATCCATTGTAATAACCCAGCTCAGTGAAGCCCTCAGAGCAGGACAGAGGACCTATGGAAAACAAACACACGAAGTTAAATTCAGCATTCAAATTACTTGAATAATGCCCTTGGTGAAGCATAAAATAATATTTTAATGCAGGGGAAAATAAAGCTCAATTCATTTTAAAATTCTTGGCATGAAGAAAAGTGCATGACCTAAAATGATAAGACCTTGGGTTAACTCAAAGCAGCAGTGATGCAAACCTAAGGTGGTCTTATTAGCTTTCTTATTTTGTAACTTTTTTTTTTCTATGAGTGAAAAACCCTACAGTCTTTCCTCTGGGTGCTGAGGGTGAGGACAGCAGTGTGAGATACTAATGATGGCTTATTGCACTGCTGGAACAGCAAGACCTGTGAGGAACCACTATGATGAGTCACAGATTCAAATGTGGTTGTATAATATACAGTAATAAATAATATAAACTAAATGAAAATAATAAAAATAAAATTAATTTTATTATATAAATAATAAAAGTAAAATAATATATAATATATATTTGTAAAATTTATTAAATATAATACATTTATTTTAAATATAAATATATTTATTTTATATTTTACATAATGGATATACACTCACCTAAAGGATTATTAGGAACACCATACTAATACTGTGTTTGACCCCCTTTCGCCTTCAGAACTGCCTTAATTCTACGTGGCACTGATTCAACAAGGTGCTGAAAGCATTCTTTAGAAATGTTGGCCCATATTGATAGGATAGCATCTTGCAGTTGATGGAGATTTGTGGGATGCACATCCAGGGCACGAAGCTCCCGTTCCACCACATCCCAAAGATGCTCTATTGGGTCGAGATCTGGTGACTGTGGGGGTGACATTTTAGTACAGTGAACTCATTGTCATGTTCAAGAAACCAATTTGAAATGATTAGAGCTTTGTGACATGGTGCATTATCCTGCTGGAAGTAGCCATCAGAGGATGGGTACATGGTGGTCATAAAGGGATGGACATGGTCAGAAACAATGCTCAGGTAGGCCGTGGCATTTAAACAATGCCCAATTGGCACTAAGGGGCCTAAAGTGTGCCAAGAAAACATCCCCCACACCATTACACCACCACCACCAGCCTGCACAGTGGTAACAAGGCATGATGGATCCATGTTCTCATTCTGTTTACGCCAAATTCTGACTCTACCATCTGAATGTCTCAACAGGAATCGAGACTCATCAGACCAGGCAACATTTTTCCAGTCTTCAACTGTCCAATTTTGGTGAGCTCGTGCAAATTGTAGCCTCTTTTTCCTATTTGTAGTGGTACCCGGTGGGGTCTTCTGCTGTTGTAGCCCATCCGCCTCAAGGTTGTGCGTGTTGTGGCTTCACAAATGCTTTGCTGCATACCTCGGTTGTAACGAGTGGTTATTTCAGTCAAAGTTGCTCTTCTATCAGCTTGAATCAGTCGGCCCATTCTCCTCTGACCTCTAGCATCAACAAGGCATTTTCGCCCCCAGGACTGCAGCATACTGGATGTTTTTCCCTTTTCACACCATTCTTTGTAAACTCTAGAAATAGTTGTGCGTGAAAATCCCAGTAACTGAGCAGATTGTGAAATACTCAGACCGGCCCGTCTGGCACCAACAACCATGCCACGCTCAAAATTGCTTAAATCACCTTTCTTTCCCATTCTGACATTCAGTTTGGAGTTCAGGAGATTGTCTTGACCAGGACCACACCCCTAAATGCATTGAAGCAACTGCCATGTGATTGGTTGATTAGATAATTGCATTAATGAGAAATTGAACAGGTGTTCCTAATAATCCTTTAGGTGAGTGTGTATATATATACACACACATATCTATACACATATATAATATTTCTTACTATAGTATTATATAATATATTAGATATTTACTCTACCTTTTTTTTTTTTTTTTCTACCCTAAAAAGGAAAATGTTTTAATTTAGGGGTAGGGTTAGGGCATAGTATTATATAACAACAAGTGTCTATGGTATTGTCACGGGTGGCTGCTAACAGGAAGCGCACAGCGAAGGAGAATTCAATACAAATAATCAAAAAAATTTACAGGAACATTTAGGAAAACAGAATAACAACCCTCTAAAGGCCAAAGTATACTTCACTTTTTACGCGTACGCGAGGGTCAGCGTACAGTGCACGTGACGCAAATTTCATCATCAGAAGAGTATGCGTGTACTGAACGCGCACCATCTGATTTTTGTAACCGCGCGTAGTTTGCAGTATTTACATGGGTTGTAACTCATGGCGAGAGATTGCGCAAAACTGTGCATGCGTCGAATGGCTGTGTATGCATACGAGTCAAAAGAAGTATACATTGCAAGGCTGTGTGTTCGACTGTGCGCATACGCGTAAAAAACAAAGTATACTGTCAGCTTAACACTAAGGACACCGAACAAAGAACTGAATGACACAGATTAACAAAAGGGCTAATTTATTGGACAACAGGTGAAAGGAATTATTATTATTAGGAATTATTAATCAAAATGGGATAACTAGGTCAAATGACAGGGAAACAGGCACAAGGAAAACAGAACCAAGACACAATGAAAACTAAAGCAAAACAGAGCACACACGTTGCAGTAGCTCTCCCGCCCATAGAAGTGTCCATCTGAGTGAAGGATGTGAAGCTGGAGAGGGTTCAAAACAAAAACAGAAACAGGCAAAACAGTCCATGGGGGAGTAGAGGGTGGGAGCAGCTAAGGGGAGCCAGGAGCAGGAGTAGCCAGGCAGGGACCCAGGCCACTGCCAGCATGATGATCCATGGTGGAGTCGCAGGAGGGAGGAGCCATGGTGGAGGCCTGGGAGGAGGTACCAGGGACCGTGGTGGAGACCCAGATGGAGCCAAGGAGCCAGGGTGACAATGCAGGTCCGGAGGGCCAAGGTGGAGCTGTCAGCTTGTGGGGGCGAGGTGGAGGCAGGGACCTGGAAGACCGTGGTGAAGCCGGAGCGACCAAGGACAACGGCGGAGCCAGAGGGAAGGCGGAGCCTGATAGAGGCGAAGGGATGGAAGGCGGAGGCGCAGCCAGGACGAAGCTGGTGGGATGACGGGCCACAGTGAAGACGAGAGAGCATGGAGCTAAGGCGAAACTGATGGGTTGGAGGGCCGAGGTGGAGTCCGGCGCTTGGTGGTTGGAGGCGGAGACAGGGGATCCTCACGCCAAGATGGACCTGGCCTGGGGAACTGGCTGACTCTGGTAGAGGAGGTGGGAGAGGGAGGCTGGGAGGGATCACAGGGAGCATAGGCGACAGGGGGCTGGGCGGAAACAGTGGATAAACAGGAGACTGGGCTGGGCAGAACCAGCGGGGCACTGAAGAGTTTATGCTGGGCGAAACACGGAAATATCCTCTTCAAAATCATCCAGATAGTCACCAGAAGCCAGGCAACACTCATCCCCAGCAGCAGGGGTGTGGGCGGGGCCTTCCCTCCCTCTCAAATTCCACCAAAACTCCTACGGGTTGGGTTCTAGAGTTTTCAGACTTCTATAAGTCTCATGTGAGAGAGCATTCTCTAATACATGTTATGTGTAGCAGGAGACCAGAAACAACAATTAAATTTCATGCTTTAGTGTGGGCTGTTAAATTAATTTGTAAGCATTTAAACAATCATTTAATACAGCGATCCATAATTTATTAGCTATATTCTTATGCTGTTCCCCATATGCTGCAAGTCTGTTATCTAATGCATTTCTGGAAATGTGACTAGAAAGGGAGAAAGTCGTGGGTTTTGTGCCCACCGTCCAAATGCAAGCCTAACTACAGTCTTGACATATTTTCAGACAAGAGACAGATGTTAAATCCATCCAGAGAAGGATATTAAAAAGTAGTAGTCACTTCATTGGGTGCTTTGGAGGCAATTATAAAAGGGAATGAAATGAGGTTTTAAAGAGTACTCATAGGAGACGCTATTTAGACCAATTAGTGGTTTGCTGAAAGCATAACGCATATAATTTCAGATTATATAAAACATTTGTGTAGGCAAATAAAAACAGTTTCACCAAAGGGAAAATAAATGTCAGAATTGATCATCTCTGGGGAAAAAAGCAGATCATTTATAGGCCTATTGTGCAGGATCAAACAGAGGACATTGTGCCCTAGCCTCTCTTTAGAACAGGTGCTAAACCCTTAGGGCGAGAGAGATGAGACCATCTCATACTGTGAGCATTATGGGCCAAAATGCTTGCAGAGGTAACGCCAGAAAAGTATTTACACCTGTATGCATATACAAACTACACCCTGCGGACACATAGCCTAACTCCTGTCTCTGCTTGTGTGGATTACTTTAACATTGACTTATTGAGCTGAGATGAGTGCACTTAAAGACTGATGGCCCAGATAAGCATATTAGAGCTAAAGCATCACTGAAACTCTATTACGCCGCTCTCTTCTGTCTACATTATTCCAAATATAACTGTAAACAAAGGACTGAAAAAAACTCACACAGTATCATTCCATATCTTATTAAAAAACATGTTTATCATATGAGAACAGTATTGGATTTCCAATGTGAGCCATTTTTAAACCTCCAGTCCATCCTTTATGATTGTCTTGATTTAGGCAGAGGGAACAGAAGAGGATGACATTGACATAGCTTTCTGACATCTATCAAAAAAAAAAAAACACTTTCCATAATCTAATGATAAAATATTGATAATTATTTTAATTGCTGATAACCAATATGTAATGTAATATAATATAAAAAATAATATAATATAATAATATAACCATTATCAAATAATATACATAGCCAATAATTATAACCAGATATATAGCCAATAAATAAAAATATATATAATTTCAGCCAATAATAATATATTGTGCATTTCCAAAAAAAAAAAAAAAGTGAAAGTTTGCAAAAATCAGCTCTATATTCTTTTCATTAGTATCATAAATATGTGCAGTGCGTAGTCAATGATAAAACACCATACACTGTGTTATGAGCATAAAATGTGATTGCTGTTTCTTTTAATGGTTTTAGTATGATTGGACTTTTGGACACCATTACATTTAATAATAACCCATTTAAAAATATGTTCGACATTACAAATAGTTTCCATTCTTGTACATTAGCAGGTTAATAGTTCAACAGTTCAAAATATTTTCTTGCACACACTCGTCTAGTGAGAGCTCAGGTTCCATGCTGTATGTCGGTCTGTACATACAGTAAAGCAATTTGCTGAAATAGCATCAGGGTAGAGTTCCAGTCATATTTCTCATGGTGTTACAGTTATAGAGCACGATAAAGACCACCAACAAGACTCCTGGTGGTATCACAAGAGACTAAATATAAGCTGTTTAACAGCAGAGGCTGCCGGCCTGAGTAAAATAAGTCTACAGATGAGGCAATCATAGAGGAATCTCACACTGCCCCAGCATGAACTGGGAGTAGGTTGACGGTTCTGTGGGAAGGTTGGGTAGATTTCAGCATCCTGCCCTAAGGATGTCAGCACACAAACCTGCCCAGACTTGGAAGGCAAGGAAAGCAATAAAGTTCACAGAATATGAATATGACACGTGTAATATGCAAAAACAGTGAGGCATTCAGTCTCAAATTAGCTAGTCCTTAAAGCCCATCAATGCCACAGTTGCTTTACATCCATTCGCTGTCATCAGTAAGTGTTTGTGCATCACTCATATTACAAGCACATTGAATATAGTCTTTTTCTCCAGAGCAATCTTGTCTGAGGAGCAATTGTTGTGGTTGAGTATTTCTTTAACTCTGCCCTAGGGAAACATCGTCGAATATATCTCCTGACAGTCGAGTGGTTTTGCATCAGTTAATGTTGTATTATACAGAGCCAAGCAGAGATGTGGTTATTGGCATCGAAAGAGATGCTCTTTACGAGAACAAAATACAGTGACATTTCAGCTGCAACCAATCAGTGTGTGCCTGAATTAGGTGACATAATTTAATTTCCCAAGCAAATGTTCTCCCAAAAGAGATGCTGGTATAATTCCCGTAAAAGAAACAAAATAGGTTTCCAGCTTGCACCTTTCTTCAACCTTTAAGAAATAGTGAAAAATATATATTTGTAAATGCATGTGAGTGCCTACCTGAGCTCTGCAGGGTATTTAGGTACACAGCGCTCTGTCTTGCCTATGAAGACAAAACAACAACAGTCAGTTTACTTCTTTCACTAACAAAAAAGTTTTAAAAAAACATGTATTTTTGGACATGTACTGTACCATATTCTTTGAATTACCCTGTGAAATGAATGGGTAATCATTTGGTACATCATTTTGTTATTGGTATTTTGTTTAATATATATGAAAGTACCATGGTATTCCAATCTGATACCTTCACGGTACCACACTCTTAAAAATAAAGGTTGCAAAATGGGGGTTTGCAGTGATGCCATAGAAGAACCATTTTTGGTTCCTCAAAGAACCGTGAAGAGTTCTTAAAAGAACCCATTTTTGTTAGATTTAAGAACATTTTAATAATCTAAAGGACTTTTTTTCTACTACAAATAACCTTTTGTGCAATGGAAAGATTCCATGGATGTTAAAGATTCTTAATGGAACCATAGATGCCAATAAAAAACCTTTTTATTTTATGTTTTATGTGCATGACACTTTTGTAAGGGTATGGCAAATAAATAAGGTGAATGGCTAGACATAAATTATGACTTAAACGCAGGGCAGGGTACAGCCTTATTTTTAGTATATACCATTTGATTTTTGTTGTTTGAGTTGTTTTTTTTTAGGGTGTTTTGTTTTGATCCCAATAACCAGCTGCCAGCCTTAGTCAGGTTTTCTCCCTGGAGGAAGGTTATCAAAGTATCCTTTGCTTTACGACAGGAAAATGTCACAAAGACATGAGTTAATAGTGTGGAGCAGTTTTGCTTTAGCAGTACAGCTGAGATCAAAGAACACTTTCATGACCATCAAGCCATTACCTGACTGCTACTGTGTGAGCTCACACTTTTCTCTCATCCTGACTAAACTGCAAGCAAACGACGGGACAGGATGCTTGCAGTGTAGAGAGGGTGTAAATTCCTCAATCCTTCAGACTTTAGGAATAGACAAAACAACAACAGCAAATATATGTTAACTGTCTGATTGTCCTAAGAAACTGCACCCACTTGTGTTCCTTGTGTGCCCATTGAAAACCATATTCGCAAATTCTTGATGGTTTTGTTTTATGCTTACAAAGTGAACTATGAACTAAATATTGATGGAGGAACAATTTCATACAAATAAATGTTTATGATTAAACACAATAAAAGATTAAACACTATATATAACTAAAAAATTGCTGTAATTGTTTTGAGTTTAGATATTCTTGATCTGAAGACAATAGAGTTGTTAAGTATGTACGGCTTAAGTATATTCTCCCAAGTCATTAAGGTAAATAAGCATCATTATGTTCTGTTTTCATTATTTTCATGAATGTTTTGTTTATTCAAATATTCCTGCTGAAACATTTTAACAGTTTGTCTTTCTTGTATTTGACTGGTTTTAAAGTGGGGTTTTGGCCAATTTCAGCTTGTCAGGCTACAGCAGACTAGCTGAAGATCATCTTTAACCATCTGAAACCAGCAAACGTTACTGGTAACACTTTATTTTACTGTAGTACTGTTTATATATTACTGTAGTAATAACAGTAAATTATGCATAACTGCATGCAACTAACCCTAAACCACTCTATTCCTAACCCTATAGTAAGTATAATTAATATTACTCAGTAACTGTAGCAAGGACACATAAAAATAGTGTAACCATGATTTTTTATCTAGTAGAGAATGATAATAATAATAATAAAAAAAACAATAGGCTATAAATAAAAAATAACACGTTTAACGCAGCATATTATGGAAACAGGATCATAAGGAACGTGTAAATATGCATATGCACGTCTCTCATTATCTCGTGATTATTTAGATCCTTTAAAGAGATTAAATGTAGGCTACTCGGGGCAAAGTACACCTCAGCCACAAAAATGAACAAAGACTGCATGATAATTCCTTATAACAATTACCACACTTTCACGTGATACACGGCGTTAGTCACACACTATAGTGAAGATGCCAAAGCGTCATAATAATATTTTTCGCGTGTCGACTTCCATTCTAACTCATTTAACAGAAGAAAAATGTGCAAAAACATATTTAGGATAGCCTAAAAACCAGCCTTTTGTCGCAGTCTGAACTCTCTACTAAAACCCAAAGAAACACGTCAATAAATAAATCACAGTCAGTTTGAGAGATGACTAAGAACTTATTAGTCATAGCAAACTGCGTTTACATACCTCGCCGTAGACACCGACAGCGAAACGAAAGACAGCAGCGATAGAGAGGATCCCAGTGATATCCATCCTGTCATTGATCATACATCCAGCACAACTGTCCCATCATCGCTGTCTGCGGGCATACAGGGAAAGTGGGACGCCTTCCCGCCTCATAATATTTACAAATGTATGTTACAGAAGAAGAAACATCGAAAATGATCAGATAGAACAAAACAATATTGTGTAAACTTCTAAAAGTCCAACCACACGACTGAGGTCTGACTGAGGTTCGTGTTCTGTTGTGTTCACTGAGGTGACACGGAAAGAAGAGACGCCGCTCCTGCAGCCTTCTGTACACTACACATGATTATAGGACATAAACATTTATGGAGCACAGTGCAGTGAGGTTGTCCCCTATGGCAAGCCGGTTAAACATATATTCCTTTAAACTAACTAGCATCTATTTTTATAGTAGCCTACTTGGTTTTAATTAGTTACCCAATAGCGACTATCTTTTGCCATTTCACTATTAACTATTCATTAGATAGGCCTACTTATGCCAATAGGCCTACTGATGAGTTTTATTTGGTAGATTTAAAAAAGTAAATAATATTTAAAACATTTCAATTGGTTTAGGCAACTGTGATTTAGTGAATAAATAACATTGAAGGATTATGCTAAACAACCCCCGGTTTGTTACAAACCTTATTGTAAACCACTCATTTGTACGTTTCTTTTCTTTTTAAGCAACATCTAATCAACAACCGATGTATATAACAAAGTATTGCTACTTCTCACTCTCATTGCGACTTTAAAAGATTGCCAGTCTACTTGTGCCAAAGTTTTAATTAGAACAAGAAAGAAAAATCTTTTGAGAACCTGATCGCATGAGAAAATATAACTATTTTACGAGGTGACAATTTCATTTGAATTGGTACACTGTAAAAATGTTTTTAAAAAATCTGTGAAATTTAGCATAAAACACTGGCAGCTGTGGTTGCCAGAAACTTACCGTAAAACTATGATAGCAACATTTCAGGTTTTACAGATTTAACTTAAATTTACAGTAAAAAAACAAAAAACAAACATATAACTGATATAATGTTAATATACCAACCTATACTAATATCTGTTTTGTACCTTTGTAATACACGGACACCCACCAAAAACAGGTGGTGATGAAAAAGTCACATGAATCAAAGACCATCACAAGCAGCTTTCCCACAAGCTGAGAAGGTAAATACTAATATATAAAAGGTGCACCGTGTCATTCACTCAAATACAAAACACCATCAACACATATGAAACTAAAGTAGAGCAACATTAATTTAACAAAAACTAAGAAGAAACCTAGTTACACATCATCTAATGCATAGAGAATATACATCAAATGTGAAGTGCCATGCAGGGAATTCTGGGAATGTCAATTAAATTTTTTTTTCACTTGATCTTTTTCACTTACAAAAACTGTAAATTTAACTATTTTATGTAAGGTTAAATCTATTACAGTTATTCATTGTATACAGTTGCAAGAAAAAGTATGTGAACTTTTTCACAGATTCTGCAAGCGGTTCACATACTTTTTCTTGCAACTGTATATTAGATAAATTACGCATTTGTATAGTCTTTTACCATCAAAATCGCAATAATTTACAATGTACAACAATGCGATTCATACAGAAATTTAAGATTTTAAAGAAAAAAGTAAGCATCATCAGTGGGGCGAAAGCAGATTGTACAAAAATGTACAAACAAGATTGTACAAGTTTATCTGAATAAGCTACCAATTCGCCAAAATATAAAATCGTTATGAATTTCCATTAGTGTGTTGTGCAGCACCTATTTTCATTCAGAAATTGAAAACATGTTCATCATATAAACAATTTCAAGTTATCTGCATGAAATGCGTTTTGGAATGGATTTTTGAATAACTCAGCAGACCGTTGTACAGCACCCCTAAAAATGCGCCTAAAGCTTCAAAACAGAGAACACAGACCTTTTGCGGTCACATGGCAAATATGAAACAGACAGACAAGGAATTCCTGTTCTTTTCCATAACTCCTGAAACCTTCCAAACATGGGACAAAGGGCATGTGTTGATAAGGTGGATATTATTAACCATTTGGGGAAAAAATGAACTTTTAAATCTCTTGGATTTAATAAATACATGAACTAGAGCCTCAATACACAGGTGGTTGAGCTCACCATGTCTTGCATTGTTCACCTGTGTACACAGGCACTTGAATAGACCTCATTCCACATTGTTCACCATTCATACAGCTTCAATAGAAGTTAGCAATACCTGAATCACTTACTCATAATTTAATAAAAGATCAAAGGCTCTTTTTAACCAGACCACAATTAAACATGTTATTCATATTCTACTATACTTAAATTCATTCATCTGTAAGATCAGTTTACTTGTGTCCAGATTTGAGTTGGGCTTTATACATAAAGATAAAATAACATTTATTCTAATCCTTCTAAAGAGGTGGATTTGCTCACCATGACACACTAAGATTACATCATTACTTAAAATGTAAGAATTAGTAAATTTGATCAAAGCTAAAAAGTCATTTTATCAGGTATCAAGGAACTAAAAAAAAACTAAACAAACAACTGATAATCGTTGGTTTTCTCTTATCTGATGCCCAGAGGTGTGGCTGCATTGCTTGGCATTCATCCACACTCTGTTCTGGGGGTGTTAATCTGGTTTATATATGCTTAAGTAACTGGAGACTGGAATGGATTACTGTATATAACATCAAATGCCTATTGAATATAACAGGTTGAGGTAATCACTTCGTAGTATTTCAAATAAAAGCTGAGAGGCACTGACATGGTAACACCATTCTGCAGAGCTGTAGCTATTTTAGTCTTAGATCTTAAAAGTATTTTGGGCTGTGCATTGTTGCATTCATTTTTGTTTCAAGTTTGTCCTGTTGACAATTGTTCAACAGCAGCAAATTTACAATGTCGTGATTGAGCAAGGTTTAGATTTACAGCAGACAGCATTTCCTTTGGGGTCTAAACACATTACGCTGCAGACAACTGTAGATAATCAGCCTAAGGAAATGGTGGGCAGTGTTATCACAGGATGGCCATGGTTAAATTGCATTAAGGGAACTAAACCAATTCTTGGTCACAAAGTTGAAGAAAGTTTCAACTCGAATCAATCAAAACATGAAATCTATAATTTGAATAGAAAGTTAATTATTTATAAGTTAATACGTATGAGTTATTTCAATCTTTATTGCAGTGTTTTCATGCTCAAAACTAATACACTTGGACAAAGCATGTAACATGATCCGGCACTGAGTACTTTTCCCTTGATCTCCATTTTCTGATAATTGAAAATGGCTGAGACTAATTAAATTGTGGATACGGCACGAAAACAGGAAGACAAATTGTAAAATAAATAAATCGTCTGGTTTCACAGGATTTAGAAAAGCAATACAATAACATTCAGATTATCTGAGGAATTAATGTTGGTATAGTCAATTATTAAAGGGGACATTTCACCCTAGTCTATCAACATTTACTCACCCTCATATCATTCCAAACCTGTACGACTTTCTTCCTTCTGTTAAGCACAAAAGATGACATGAGGGTGAGTAAATGGTGACAGATTTTTATTTTAGGTTGAACTATCCCTTTAAGTATGTGAAGGGAAATGAGCTTATTCTTTTGTACTGTTTTAATGGGACGACCTACAGGAGTGCAGTGAGTAAAATATAGTTATCACCAAAAGTACCTTCAAAACCTTGTGAATGCAGCTCATTTGCTTGGCGAGCATCCAGTGACAGCTTCATTGCGTTTTTTTTTTTTTTTTAGAAAACCTTTCCACACCCCGTTCTCCTCAAATGGCTTTCGCAGTAATGCACTCAGACTAAAGTCCCCATTTATACAGTTCAGATAATAAAAGTGTCCATTCTAATCTATGTTACTGGTCCTAAATCTCACTGGTCAGGTTGGGAAATCGTTTTAATAAGGTGTTGGCTTCCTTAGGCAAAAGTCGACCCTGTGTTCCCTGCTGTCCTTTGGCCTTGTTCTGCGCCTGTAAAAAGCAGAATTAGGAAACAATGTTAAATAAAAATAACTATTGCATACATTTAATTACTATTCCTCCTCAAAGGCTTTAAGAGAAGTCATTCTAGCCAGTTGTAGAGGGAGATGCTAGATGAAATATTATCATGCTAGATGTGTGAGGATGCCAAAAACACGGAAACAAGCAAGGTACTAAAAGTCTAGCAGGAAACTGCACTGCAAACTGGGAAGTGTGTTCGCCATAACCAAGAAATGGCAGAGAAAATCTAGCTCTTCGTTCATCCTAATTAACTGTTCCCATATATTCATCAAAACCATGAAAATTAAGGCCATTAAATTGCTGTCATCTATCAGTAGGGTGTTTTACAGAGGATTTCCTGAGGATTGTGAGTAATACCTTTTCAACACATGTGTAGAAGCCTGAGACTTCTTTAGAGCAGAGTGCATTGTTAAAGTCGTTCAGTTTCCAGCAAGCCATCAGCAACGACATCTCCGTGACACAGGTGGCCTCTGTAACAAAGAGTGTGTATCACCATGTGAGGGTTTAGCAAAACAATGCATTACAACAAGCCTTTGATTTTGCCAAAAAAAAGCAAATGAGCAACATTTGTATTTCCTGTCCCCTTTAGTAAAGCAAAAATATTTGTTAGTGCACACATGTCATTTTAGTTTAGCCAATCAGATCATGTTACTTTTAATATGGAGACTGAGTGAGAGTTACGTAATAATGTTTTTTTAAATTATTTCTTTAATTATTTATATTAAGTACCAGTAAATGTATGTTATGTATATATTCTTTTTATATATTTTAAGATGAACATTTACTGGACTGAACATTTATTTCTCAATTACCATTATACTACATTGCATTATGTTTTGCCTCACAACTTAAACTATAGAGCGTTCATCATAAGACTAAGCATTTAAATATAATCTCACTAAGACATACTATTAGGAGATATAGAGTGAAAACTGGTATTTATATGCATTTTATGAAAGTAGTCTGCTACACTGCTATCAAAATCTCATTGATTTGCATTACAAGCTATCAAAATTCCATATTACTCTTTGGCCATATAATAAAATCTATACATAACAAATTTCACTTTTTTCCCTCTTTTTGTTTTTTGTTGCTCAGTTTGGGTTTTGGAATAATAAATTAGGGGTATTTTTCCCACTTCAAATGTGTGCTCCATATTCTCACTATATCATACTATGCGGGACATGAAAGCCTAATGTATCAAATATGATACAAGACATAGTTTTAAATCATATTATCTAAAATAAAGTGCAAAATTATTTGAGATTTTCTTGTATATTTTGTACAATGGATAAATGTATTTTCCATTTAAAAAACAGATGATTATTATTTCACGTCAGGCTTTACAGTGAAACTTTTACACTGTATTCAAAAGTATTATTCACTACATTTCACAAATATGCATTCAGCATAGACATTCAACACTTCGACAAAGGATAAATGAATTTACATATGTAAGCGAATAAACAAAACGTGATGTAATTTCGATCTACCGCAGAAGAGGCCAGTCGTACCTGTTTATTGCACATCCATTGAATCATTAAGAGACTTACAGACACCTAAGAGATTATGTTCACATATGTTGATATCAATATGTTAAAGTCCTTACCTCCTTTCTTCGGCTTGCGGTTAGCGACTTCATTCTTGAGCGCCAGAGGTTTGACAGCTTTCATTGCAGGTTTCCCATTCTGCCTGCTCAACAGTCTCGCAACCTTCTCTTGAATCGCAGATCCACTCATGGCCTTTCTATAATGTCTCCTCTCGAGGCGGTTAAAACATTAAATTCAAAATAAGAGTGAAACGTAGTCTAACAATATACCATTACTAATGACAGACTCATGTCATTGCCGACTCATATGTAAGTCGCCATTTTGTGTCGGAAAGCGTTCTCGACTTGTTTTCATGGTTACCGCTGCTGACACTGTCGTAAAAGTATCGTGAGTTGTTTATTTTCATGGCTCTCATACAACCACGACATTATTGGATGCACATAAAGTTGTCAATCGCCATAAAAACCATAAATAATATATTATTGGACTTTAAATATTATGAAAATTGTTTATATGCAGTTGACTTAAGCAATATTGAAAAACTCATTTTATTCATACACTAATCTAGGGCCATTTACAATGGGAATGCAGGTAAGTGGTAATATCTAGTGCAATTCAGAGTTGTTTCTAAGGTGTTCTGGCGTGTTCACCTGGAATTTGAATTTCAACCCATGAATTGAACGAGAACCAATTCTAAAATTTGCCCACACCTAATGCAAACTTAATGATTAACTCATTTACCTTTTAACAAGAACTGGACATGTGCTTAATTGTAAACATCGGGACAGGATGCCTTTAGGTGATGCAGGTTTTCCAATAAAAGTTTTTAAGGACATAATTACACACTTATGACACAGCAGGGTCCTGTGAGAGCGCAAGACAAGCCAGAACAAACTTGATTTTTACTCTTAAAGGACTAAGATAAAACCCAGTGTTCTTAATATAACTATATTTATATCCTTAAATTGCCAGTACTCTAATAGACAATTAAATCAATTTCAGATAAGTACTTTTTAAAAATTTAAGGTGAACCAGAGATTTCCTTTCATGCCCTGAAAACAGGGCATTCAGATTAGATATTAAGCTGATTCAGAAACATTTTCTCATGGATTTGACACCACACAAATGCTTCCTGATCCTGTTAATTGCTGCTTATGAACAGTACTTGAAATTATGTTTATCAAACAGAAACTCCTTTCATATGCTTATCAAACAGAAACTCTTATCAAACAGAAACATGCAGCTCCAGTTATAAACATGCAGAGACAAAGTTTCAGTGACCATGTTGCTTTTTGTTCTTCCTTGCAGTAAAATCAGACCAGTTTTTTTTTTTTATTTAAAGAATGATAGATTTTGATGGATTGGCTAACTATAAATCATGCCACAGTGGAGAGATACGATTTGTGTGGCAATGTTTCTGTCCAAATGTAAATAATTAAACTTTGAATCATGAAGATAAGTTTTAAAAATGTATTTTGATAATTTTTCACCTGTCTTTCCCCACCACGTTTCCTTCAGGGTACTTTAACAGCCGATGAACTCCAACTGGTCCATGCATTCCATTAAATGGCAGCTTGTACTCAGATATGTTCTGGTATTCTGACTGTGTCTCTGCTTGTTTGTAACAGGGCTAACTACTACTAGTTTTCAGCCAGCTGGAACAACTATCAGAGCCAGTTATGACGATTTTTGCACATGCTTAGATTGGTAAGTGTTACTGGAATGTTCAGGACTGTTTATAAGTAAATTCCATTTCAGAATTTCATATTAGCAAAGTTCAACTCTGTGGAAAGTCACAAATCATGAACTAAAGACAAGTTAAAACACAACATGTGGACTGTAGAAAATGTAACCTTTTTATTAAATCAAATTGAAGTGCAGTGCATGTAGTGTAGCTCCAAGTTTATTTCAGTCGTAGTGTTTTTTGTATCTGTTTTTCATGTGCCAGCAGAATATGTTGACATGGACAATACCTAAGAAACAAAGACTCCCCTTCCCTGAACTCTGACCTCTCCTGCTCCTGTTTGCTTGACTGAGCTAAATTCAATGGCCTAAGTTTTCCAAGGAAGTTTTTTTTTCTTTTTGGTGAGGTTGGGTTTTCTCTGCTCTCAATTATAAATCATTCCTCGAAAACAATCTATTTCAAACTTCATTCAACAAACCTGACAAAGTAGCTTTTTCTCTTAGAACTAGAGATATCGGACTAGTTGGTTTTGTATCAGGACTTTAGTGTAATTTGCTCTTTAAGGAAAATCCCTCGTCTCATATAATTGCTTTTAGAAAAAATTAGTGAGTTAGTCTATAAATGTAGACCCTGAAAGAAGTATATTTCTTGCACCACCATGATATACTTTTGTAAAGTCTAAAAAATGGGGCCCTTTTAAAACTAAAAGGATAGTCTGTGACCACATGAATCATTTTTCTAATATCTATTTGAATCTTTCTCTACTTTTCTCATCCAGTAATTAAATTTAACCATATTTGTCTCACATTACCATGTTTCCCTTTCTATTTTCCTCTTTTTAGTCAGCTGTGCTTGCCCAATGAGTTGCATATGCTGCACAAACATACCAGACCAACTAGAGGTCATGACATTCTCCTCCCTCATTGTTGCACTTAGTATTTGTGTCGGTACCTTACTGCTTGGTAAGGTGACCCTGTAACCTGTAAGAATGCAGCTAGATCTCCTTTGAGACCCTCTTTCACCACACGATCCAAAAATCTTAAATACCACATTAGTTAAAACATATTAGCGTGTTTGATTAATGACTCTGTTAGTAATATGTTAATCCAAGCCTACAAGTCAAATCAAAGTAGGTGATAATGTAACGTATTTGCTCAAGATATTCAGTGATAATTTGAAAAAGAATAGCAAAGGTTAATGTGGGATTCAAGCTACTGAAGTTTCTTGGCTATAATTCGATAATAATCCCTCACTCTAATTTTAGAATGAGTTTAATGGTTGTCAGCGGCTATGTAACGTGATGTTAAGGAAGAATGGACGGCTTAATATAATATCATTAAACTCTGTATAACTTGCAGTCAGGGGAAAAGGAATTAACAAAGTCTTTAAGGTTTAAGCTTTATGTGCCCATAGAGAAATGAAGCGAAGTTAAATAGTCATTTTCTACTTTATAGAATTTTGATAAAAAACTGTGATCCACATGTAATAGGTTACTAAAAAAGTCTTTCTCTTAATTATTTATCTTAGTTAATGTGCCAGGTTCCTGTAACAGTTATGCTCAATTTTGGTTTCATTTTCATTCATTAATTTTCCTTCAGTTCATCATCTGACACTATCATTAGAATATCTTCTGGCTAAGTTTAAAATATAGTTTTTTTTTCTCATTTCCCATCGATGCTCCACACTCAGTTCAATTGTTGGCGGTAATGCAACGAAAGCTGCTCTGCCAACCGCCAATAAATTAAAAAGAAGTAGTAGTTCATCGTCTGGTGTTGCAGACTGCTTCTACAAACATTTGTGAAAGAATGGGAGCTCTCAGGAGCTCAATGAATTCAAGCGTTGTGCAATAAGCGTTGTGCACCTGTGCAATAAGTTCATTCGTAAAATTTCCTCACTACTAAATAATTCCACGGTCAACTGTTAGTGGTATTATAACAAAGTGGAAGCAATTGGGAACAACAGCAACTCAGCCACGAAGTGGTAGGCCACTTCATGTGGCCTTCAGATTAGCTCAAGAACAGTGCATAGAGAGCTTCATGGAATGGGTGTCCATGGCCGAGCAGCTGAATCCAAGACTTACATCACCAAGTGCAATGCAAAGCGTCAGATGCAGTGGTGTAAAGCACACCGCCACTGGACTCTAGAGCAGTGGAGACATGTTCTCTGGAGGGACGAATCACGCTTCTCTGTCTGGCAATCTGATGGACAAGTCTGGGTTTGGTGGTTGCCAGGAGAACGGTACTTGCCTGACTGCATTGTGCCAAGTGTAAAGTTTGGTGGGTGGGGGGATTATGGTGTGGGGTTTTCAGGGGTTGGGCATGGCCCCTTAGTTCCAGTGAAAGGAACTCTTAATGCTTCAACATACCAAGACATTTTGGACAATTTCATGCTCCCAACTTTGTGGGAACAGTTTGGGGTTGGACCCTTCCTGTTCCAACATGACTGCACACCAGTGCACAAATCAAGGTCCATAAAGACATGGATGAGCGAGTTTGGTGTGGAGAAACTTTTATTAAACCCTACGGATTAAGAATGGGATGTCATTAAAGTTAAAATCTTTTGCCAATATAGTGTGTTAGGGGGATAACAGTTTAGGACCCAAGACCAGTTGTGAAGAATGAAGACCAAGAGTCAGGAGTGCAATTAATTAAAGAAAAATGTACTGAAGAATAGTTTGCAGTTTCTTCAGCAGAAGCCAGCTTCAAGTCTTACAAGGAGTTTGTAGGCCACACTCTCCCTCTACCTTTTTTTCGTACATACAATTTCTCAACAGTTATACTTTTTTCAAGGTCTAGCTACGTTATTACTGCAGGTTGAATGATTCTGATTGGCTAAGAGAAAATAGATAGTCATAGTAAATTTCCACACATTGTCAGTTAATCAGATGCACGTCTCCATAGATCACTTGTTGACGCTTTCACCCCGGAATTAGGCACGTAGTGACCTTCCAGTTCTGGAGCAGGCGCCAGCTTGTCCAGAACAACATTCCCGTTGTACACCTCTAATACTGATCTGCAATACAGAACCCTAGCGCACATACACAGATACACAGGCTTCTCCAAGGTTTGAGTTGGCTGAGCTCCAGCTCTGACCAGAAGGTTTCCCAAAACATACTGATAACATGTGCTTTCTCTCAGTAAGAGGTACAGACAATATTCACCATAATTCTTTAGTGTTTCAGTAAAAGGAAATAATATAAAATGAAATACAAATCCATATTTAATCTCTGGTGAGTAAGCACTGTTACTGCACTCCTGGCATGGGTCAGACCCTCAGTCACTCCTCAGAGACCAAATACAAACTTTAGAAAACATATAAGAAACAATAAACAATCAGTGGTTCTATTGATTAAGTAATATCATAACTGGAAAGAATCATTAAAATCATTTTAATAATATAGGAGGATAAATATTGCTTAATGCTTTGATTATAAATTGAATTAGGATATATATAGGTATATTGAAGCGGCAGTGGATTTCAGAATCCGCACCCTTCAAGTGTAATAATATAATATAATATAATTGCTCTATTATTCATAATTTTATTTTCTTAGATAATGTGCCAGGTTCCACCAGCCTGCTGTTAATTCTTCATTTATTATCATCTGATTTTATATATTTATCCCCACTCTTTTTAAAATGGGTCTCATAAATATAGACTTCTCTTTTATATAGTCTTTTATATTCAATGTTATGATAATGGGAGACATCCCTGGGGGAGTAGAAGCCCCCTGAGTGCATGAAGATGATGAATTTTTGATGAGATGTCATGGTGTGGGCCTTTTTCTCAGATGGCACATTATGTAGTGCCACAGACACGGGGGCTCTCTGTCCTGTAAAACACAGCCATGACACCCCATCTGCCAAAAACAGGACATTCAGAGGCTCAGCACTCACACACTATATGAATACTGAAAACTACATGTAAATAGACACTGATATTGCTCAAATACACTACATAAAGAGGAATGTTTTGCATCTCTGAGTTATTAATTCAATTCATCTCTCTTGCAAATGTGGATCTTATTGTCCCTATATGATTCATTACTTTAATTATCCCCTGCATTTAATTTTACACTTGTACAGTAGACAGACTTTGTGAGAGATGGCTGAGAAGATATTGAGGGTTTGTCCACGGGGAATAGACAAAAATGACATAGGACAAAAGCGTGTCTGTGTTTGTAATAGAGAGAGAGAGAGAACCAGAAAGGAGAATAGAGACAGTCTGGTCTCTCTGAGGACTGTCTGGAATTGTGAATTGATTAATGCAAGGCTGATCCATTAGCTAATGAAGTCTGTCTGGTCAACAGTGCATTCTGTAGAACAATTACTTCACCTCCACCATGCATCTTTTGACTTTGTCCCTTCACGGTATTGCAAGGCTCTTGCATCAGTGGTATTATTTATTTGTTTTAATGAATTATTTAATTATAGCTATTGGATATCATTATGGCCAATGGCCTATGTAATATGTAAGACTTTACGGGAACTTCCATGTCTATGAGAAGAGAAAGCAGGTTGACGCAAATTTGACGTTAAATTTCGTATAAATACAGTAAAGACAGTAATATTGTGAAATAATATTACAATTTAAAATAACTGATTTCTTTTTAAATATATATTTAAAATGTATTTTAATCCTGCAATGGCAAAGCTGAATTTCATGTCACATCACATGATCCTTCAGAAATAATTCTAATATGAGGATTTGCTGCTCAAGAAACATTTATTATTATTATCAATGTTGAAAACAGTAATTCTTTAATGAATAGAAAGTTCAAAGGAACAGCATTTATTTGAAATAGAAAACTTTTGTCATTATAAATTATAAATGTCTTCATCGTCACTTTTGATCAATTTAAGGTGTTCCTGCTGAATACAATTTTCTTTTAAAAAATCTTACTGACTAAACTTTGACTGGTGTCATATACTGTCACTATTGTCCTATAGAGAAGTGTTGTTCTTGAACTGGCCAATAGTGGTTAAACAACACAAGAAGTGAATGCCTCTACTCGTGAATTTAGGTCAGAATGGATGTTTATAGTGACATTTGACTTTTTGCCCTAACCCTTGATCTCCGAACTCACTGATTTATTAGTAGGAAAGGTTTCAGTAAGAGTGTCAGTAGACCCTTTGTTTAAGCAGATGTGAACCTTATTTTCTGCTGTCTGTTTGGTTTGGGGTTAGAGGCTGATATAAGAGCAATTTCAAATCATTCACTGGGCACAAACATGTCTGTATAGAGGCTTTGACACTAATGATATTCCAGCGCATTGAATACCAACATCATGAGGCCCTGAGTTTCATCTATGCATGTTTTAGTGAATAATGTTATAAATATATTTTTTTATCATTTAAAACACATTATGTTATGTCTTAAAGCATATTAAAAACATCACATAGAGATATAAACAATATAAAAAACTTGATTTTCACCACAGGGGGTCTTTAATTCTTGAATTAATCAGCCATTTGAATGAATCGGTGATGACTCGCTTATTAAAACAGTGACTTGCCGCCACCTACTGGCAGTTTTAGAACAATTAATACCCATTTAAAACTCAGGCCCCGTCCACACAGAAACGCGTTTAGCTGTATACGTAAAAAATTGTATTGTCTCAGCATTTCGTCCACACGGATCCGGCGTTTTAGGAGCCTGAAACCGATATTTTTTTAAACCGGGTCCCAGAGATCTGAATCCGACACCCTTGCGTTTTCGTGTGTACAGCCAATCCGTATATTTTGTGAAACGGTGATGTCAACACACCACACTGGGCATGCGCACATCAATATTGCATAATTTAATTGCTGTATTTACATTATTGTAAGGGTAGGTTTAGGTTTGGGGTAGGTGTAGGTGTAGGCGTTAATAAAACACAATCTGGTCAGTAGCAAATTTATTTATTGTTATTTTATCGTGAGATCTTGCCTCACTTCCTACCGTTGCTTTACCCCTTCGAGCCACAACTCTTCTTCTCCGTTTTTAGTGTATTTCTGTGGCAGAATTACAGCGCCACATACTGGCCTTGCACGCATACTACATCGTTTTGAGTTGAATCGTTTCAGTGGTTTCGAGGGAAAAGAAAGATCGGAGAGGGAAAACTCTGGCTTTGCGTGGATGTGGCCTCAATCTCATTCAGTATTTCTCAATTTTCATCTCAGTATTTATCAGTGGTGTAAATGTAATTAGGCTAGTTACTGTACTTCAAGTATCTTTTTGGCTACTTTGTAGTGTTTTGAACAAGTATGTGTACTTTGTACTCCAACACATTTGTGTTGAGTAATGCAATTACACATTACATTTTGCATGGCACCTAACTTTTTCTGCAGCAGTTTGTTTCTGCTATAAAGAAGCGATATCGCCATCTAAGGGGCATTGAAGGTACTATCTTGTGCGTTTTGCCTTTACTCACCCAAACATGTCAACAAGGCTACTTTACATGAATGCGAGTGCATAGCAGGTAGTTGATGAATCGCAAGTGTTTGATTTATGAGATGAGGTCATGACTGCAGCCGGTGATGAAGCTGAAACCAGCACATCCAAAGCAAGAAGGCTTTGACTATTTAATTTTACTTAACATTATTTTATATATCTGCTATATTGATGAGACCTTTTTTGAAGGTTATTGGTTTACTTATGGCCTTTTTGTGCACTTGAGCTTAACTGAGACTTGTGAGTTTGTAGACGTTTAAGAGGCTGTTGTGTCGACTTTGATTTATTGCAATATTGAGGTGTTCAGTTTTATTTAGATTTTAGAAAATAAACATGAGTTCTCATCTTACAAATCAATTGTTTCTTATTTTCACTGGTGTCGAGAACTAGTGCATCGTTAAGCCTATATTTAGTATGAGTAAAATACTTAAGTACTGTTAAAATGAGATACTTTAAGACTTTTACTCAAGTTGTATTGGAGTTGGTGACTTGTAATGGAGTCATTTTCGCTGTAAGGAATCTGTACTTTTACTTAAGTATGGTTTTCAGGTACTCTTTACAACTCTGGTATTTATGCAATTTTAACTGCATCCATGCCACCGCTCTGAACTGCATTAAACAGTCTGTGTAAATATACCTACAGTATAAATGCCACTTCAGATGCAGTTTCTTAAAAGTGTTAGTTAAAAATATTTATTAACAATAGCTTGTTAAAATACAATATTTTATTATTTCATTTGCGTTATATTTAGCAGCTTTTGTCATTATTTTATTGTTGCTGACAGAAACGTTTCAGTTAGAAAACGTGACTGTATTTGTATCAAACAATTTGTATAGATGTCCATTTTGTGAATAAATAGTGTGGGTTTTTCCTCTTTATTTTAATTTATTGTTATTTATTTTTTGCAAAAATACATGTGTGCTGGACTTTAAACTTTGGTTTAAACAAGGACTTTTATTTTGATACTTATTTCTGAGTTTTCCTTAGTTTTCCAATGGTTTCCTGTTCAAAAGAGGAAATAGGCCATATTTCTTGAGTGTTTTAGTTGTGCAAGGTGCCCCATGTGGTTGCAGATATCCAGCTTCATCATGCCTATCAAAGCCCTTCTGAAATGCAATATCTGTAAGTGATTTTGTCTAGTGAACATTATGAGTACTTTATTGCATGCTGTGTTGTGTTATAATTCAGTGTGTTGATAACTTTTGTAATATAGCATTTAATTCAGCATGTTTGTTACATTTTCTACTCAAGTTTGTTAAGTATGAATCTATGCTGTTGATATACAACTATATTGTTGTTGGTTCTTTGCTTTGTGTGTTTGAGAATGCTCATTTATTTTATGATTTATCTATTTTGTGAAATTTATACTGGTGTATTTTCTCTTCTTTGTAGTTTCACACTTTTCATGATTAAACTTTCTAAATTGCACTTTCCTGGAGTTTATTGTGGAAGTGTTTAGCAGCTGGGTAGCTGGATCAATTAAAACAGTGAGGCCAGTGACAACATGAACAACAAATAAATACATTTGTGTGTGCTTGCTAAATTGGTTAATGCCACTTAACAGAAGGTTATAAACCGTTCTTATACATATACAAACAGGAATCTACATTTTTATAATACTGATCAACCGTATACATTTGTCCTTATCAGGTGAAAGTTTACATGCTCTTTTAGTGAAATTACAGAAAAACATACAATTGTAAATAGTTGCATTTACATGTAAAATTTCTGCTTCTATAACACATTTTTGCTATTATGTGGAATCATATAACTATCAACAAATTAATTTTGAACGTATGGACAGTTAGTGTGACTCTAACAGGGTTATTTTTAGAGACATTTGTATCATTCAAATAATAATTGTAATTTGTTTTTGATTATTTGTATTGACTATTTTGATTATTGATACACTATAAGACCAAAACAAACTCACGGCAGTGATGTCATAACCTGCGGCCATGCAGAATGAAGTTCCGAAGATACTTTCAAATGTAATATTTCTAGTATCATTATTGCCATTTTTTTTTTTACAGTTTAAAGGGATAGTTCACCCAAAAATGAAAATTAGCCCATGATTTCCTCACCCATAAGTCATCCTAGGTGTATATGACATTCTTCTTTCAGACGAACACAATCGGAGTTATATTAAGAAATGTCCTGACTCTTCCAAGCCTTATAATGGCAGTGAATGGGTAGTTCTGTTTTGAAGTCCATAAAAGTGCATCTATCCATCAACAAACTTAATCCATACAGTTCCAGGGGGTTAATAAAGGCCTTCTGAAGCAAAGTGATGTGTTCGTGTAAGAAAAAAGGGTAGATAGATGGATGCACCATCCATCCATCTATACCCACTACCACCCCTTCACTTGGAATGGATGGATGGGTCAAAGTGAAGGGGTGGTAGACAGATAGACAGACAGACAGACAAGAAGATAGATAGATAGACAGGAAGATAGATAAATAAACGTACAGACAGACAGACAGGAGGATGGATGGATGGATGGATACAGACGTACGGATAGATAGATACAGAAAGACAGACAGACAGGAAGATAGATGGATAGATAGACAGACAGAAAGACAGGCAGACAGATAGATAGACAGACAGGAAGATAGATAAACAGACATACAGACAGGAAGATAGACAGACAGAGACAGGAAGATAGATAATTAAACGTACAGATAGATAGATAGATAGATAGATAGATAGCAAGACAGGAAGATAGAAGAGACAGACAGACAGATAGAAAGACAGGAAAATAGATAGACAGAGAGACAGATAGAAAGATAGATGATAGATGGACGAACAGACAGATAGATAGATAGAAAGACAGGAAGATAGATAGATAGATAGATAGATAGCAAGACAGGAAGAAAGAAGAGACAGACAGACAGACAGATAGAAAGACAGGAAAATAGATAGACAGAGAGACAGATAGAAAGATAGATGGATAGATGGACGAACAGACAGGAAGATAGATAGATAGATAGATAGAAAAGAGACAGACAGACAGACAGATAGAAAGACAAGAAGATAGATAGATAAATAAACGTACAGACAGACAGGAAGATAGATAGATAGATAGATAGATAGATAGATAGATAGATAGATAGATAGATAGATAGCAAGACAGGAAGATAGAAAGACAGGAAAATAGATAGACAGAGAGACAGATAGAAAGATAGATGGATAGATGGACGAACAGACAGGAAGATAGATAGATAGATAGAAAAGAGACAGACAGACAGACAGATAGAAAGACAGGAAGATAGATAGATAAATAAACGTACAGATAGATAGATAGATAGGAAGATAGACAGAGAGACGAAGATAGATAGATAGATAAATAAACATACAGACAGACATACAGGAAGATGGATGGATAGATAGATAGATAGATATATAGATAGATGCACAGACAGACATACAGGAAGATAGATAGACAGACAGATAGAAAGACAGGCAGATAGATAGATAGACAGACAGGAAGATAGATAAACAGACATACAGACAGGAAGATAGACAGACAGAGACAGGAAGATAGATAATTAAACGTACAGAAAGACATACAGGAAGATAGATAGATAGATAGATAGACGTACGGATAGATAGATAGACAGACAGACAGGAAGATAGATGGATAGATAGATGGATAGATAGACAGACAGGCAGACAGGAAGATAGATAGACGTACGTTTATTTATCTATCTTCCTGTCTGTCTGTCTATATATCTTCCTGTCTTTCTATCCGTCTGTCTGTCTATCTATCTTCCTGTCTGTCTGTTAGATAAATAAACGTACGGATAGATAAACAGAGAGACAGACAGAAAGATAGATAGATAGACGGATAAATAAACGTACAGACAGACAGGAAGATAGATAGATAGACAGACAGACAGACAGATACATAGAGAGACAGATAGAAAGATAGATGGACGAACAGACAGGAAGATAGATAGATAGATAGACAGACAGATAGCAAGATAGAAGAGACAGACAGACAGACAGATAGAAAGACAGGAAAATACAGACAGAGAGACAGATAGAAAGACAGGAAGATAGATAGATAAATAAACATACGGACAGAGGAATATAGTTAGATAGATAGATAGATAGACAGACAGACAGACAGATAGAAAGACAGGAAGATAGATAGATAAATAAACACGGACAGACAGGAATATAGTTAGATAGATAGATAGATAGATAGACAGACAGGAAGATAGATAGATAGATAGACAGACAGGAAGATAGATAGACAGACATACAGACAGGAAGATAGATAGATAGTAAGATAGATAGATATAGTAAGATGGATAGATAGACAGACAGACAGACAGAGAGAAAGATAGATAGACAGACAGACAGATAGATAGATAGATAGATAGATAGATAGATGTATGGACAGAGAGACATGAAGATAGATAGATAGATAGATAGATAGATAGACAGACAGACAGACAGGAAGATAGATAGATAGATAGATAGATAGATAGATAGGTAGATAGGTAGATAGATAGATAGATGGATGTACTGACAGACAGACAGGAAGATAGATAGATAGATAGATAGATAGATAGATAGATAGATAGATAGATAGATAGATAGATAGATAGATAGATAGATAGATAGATAGATAGATAGATAGATAGACAGATAGATAGATAGATAGATAGATAGATGGATGTACGGACAGACAGACAGATAGATAGTAAGATAGATAGATAGATAGATAGTAAGATATATAGATAGATAGATAGATAGACAGACAGACAGAGAGAAAGATAGATAGACAGACAGACAGACAGACAGACAGACAGACAGACAGATAGATAGATAGATAGATAGATAGATAGATAGACAGGAAGATAGATAGATAGATAGACAGACAGACAAAAAGACAGGAAGATAGATAGGTAAATAAACGTACAGACAGACAGGAAGTTAGACAGACAGACAGACAGACAGACAGACAGACAGACAGACAGATAGATAGATAGGAAGATAGATAGACAGATATATAGACAGACATACAGACAGGAAGATAGATAGATAGACAGAAAGACATGAATATATATATAAATAAATGTACAGACAGACAGGAAGATAGATAAACAGACATACAGAAAGGAAGATAGACAGGAAGATAGATAGATAGATGGATGGATGTACGGACAGACAGACATGAAGATAGATAGATAGTAAGATAGATAGATAGACAGACAGACAGACAGACAGACAGACAGACAGACAGACAGACAGACAGACAGATAGATAGATAGATAGATAGATAGATAGATAGATAGATAGATGGATGTATGGACAGAGAGACAGGAAGATAGATAGATAGATAGACAGACAGACAGGAAAATAGATAGATAGATAGATAGATAGATAGATAGATAGATAGATAGATAGATAGATAGATAGATAGATAGATGGATGTACGGACAGACAGACAGGAACATGGATAGATAGTAAGATAGATAGATAGATAGTAAGATAGATAGATAGATAGATAGATAGTAAGATATATAGATAGATAGATAGACAGACAGACAGACAGACAGACAGACAGAGAGAAAGATAGACAGACAGACAGACAGACAGACAGACAGACAGACAGACAGACAGACAGACAGACAGATAGATAGAGAGACAGGAAGATAGATAGATAGACAGACAGACAGACAAAAAGACAGGAAGATAGATAGGTAAATAAACGTACAGACAGACAGGAAGTTAGATAGATAGACAGACAGACAGACAGACAGACAGATAGATAGATAGATAGATAGATAGATAGATAGATAGATAGGAAGATAGATAGACAGATATATAGACAGACATACAGACAGGAAGATAGATAGATAGACAGAAAGACATGAATATATATATAAATAAATGTACAGACAGACAGGAAGATAGATAAACAGACATACAGAAAGGAAGATAGACAGGAAGATAGATAGATAATTAAACGTACAGACAGACATACAGGAAGATAGATAGATAGACAGACAGACAGATAGAAAGAAAGACATGAAGATAGACAGACAGATAGATAAACATACAGACAGAAAGATAGATAGTCAGACAGATAGATAAACATACAGACAGAAAGATAGATAGTCAGACAGATAGATAGATAGATAGATAGATAGATAGATGGATGGATGGATGTACGGACAGACAGACATGAAGATAGATAGATGGTAAGATAGATAGATATAGTAAGATAGATAGATAGATAGATAGATAGATAGATAGATAGACAGACAGCAAACAGACAGACAGACAGAGAGAAAGATAGACAGACAGACAGACAGACAGACAGACAGACAGACAGACAGACAGATAGATAGATAGATAGATAGATAGATAGACAGGAAGATAGACAAAAAGACAGGAAGATAGATAGGTAAATAAACGTACAGACAGACAGGAAATTAGATAGATAGACAGACAGACAGACAGACAGACAAGACAGATAGATAGATAGATAGATAGGAAGATAGATAGACAGATATATAGACAGACATACAGACAGGAAGATAGATAGATAGACAGAAAGACATGAATATATATATAAATAAATGTACAGACAGACAGGAAGATAGATAAACAGACATACAGAAAGGAAGATAGACAGGAAGATAGATAGATAGATAGATGGATGTACGGACAGACAGACATGAAGATAGATAGATAGTAAGATAGATAGATATAGTAAGAGATAGATAGATAGATAGATAGATAGATAGATAGATAGATAGATAGATAGATGGATGGATGTATGGACAGAGAGACAGGAAGATGGATGGATAGATAGACAGACAGACAGGAAAATAGATAGATAGATAGATAGATAGATAGATAGATAGATAGATAGATAGATAGATAGATATATAGATAGATAGATAGATGGACAGACAGGAAGATAGATGGATGAATAAACATACAGACAGACAGGAAGATGGATAGATTGGATAGACATCTATGCCCACCACCACCCCTTCACTAGGAAGGACACTATCTATCTATCTGTGTCCTAGTGAAGAGGTGGAAGATGGATAGATAGACAAAGACATGAATATATATAAATAAACGTACAGACAGACAGGAAGATGGATAGATAATTAAACGTACAGACATACAGGAAGATAGATAGATAGATAGATAGATAGATAGATAGATAGAAAGACAGGAAGATAGACAGACAGACAGACATACAGACAGACAGACAGGAAGATGGATAGATGGATAGATAGATAGACATACAGACAGGAAGATAGATAGATAGATAGATAGATAGATAGATAGATAGATAGATAGATAGATAGATAGATAGATAGATAGATAGACATACAGACAGGAAGATAGATAGATAGACAGAAAGACATGAATATATATAAATAAACGTACAGACAGACAGGAAGATGGATAAAAAGACATACAGAAAGGAAGATAGACAGGAAGATAGATAGATAATTAAACGTACAGACAGACAGGAAGATGGATAAAAAGACATACAGAAAGGAAGATAGACAGGAAGATGGATAGATAGACAGACAGACAGACAGATAGAAAGAAAGACATGAAGATAGACAGACAGATAGATAAACGTACAGACAGAAAGATAGATAGATAGATAGATGGATGTACGGACAGACAGACATGAAGATAGATAGATAGATAGACAGACAGACAGACAGACAGATAGAAAGACAGGAAGGCAGATAGATAAACGTACAGACAGACAGGAAGTTAGATAGATAGACAGACAGACAGGAAGATAGATAGATAGATAGACAGACAGACAGACAGACAGGAAGATGGATAGATAGAGATTGGATAGATATCTATGCCCACCACCACCCCTTCACTAGGAAGGACACTATCTATCTATCTATCTATCCATCTATCTGTGTCCTTCCTAATGAAGGGGTGGTGGTGGGCATAGATAGATAGATATATAGACATACAGACAGGAAGATGGATAAATAAACATAAGGACAGACAGGAAGATAGATAGATAGATAGACAGGAAGATAGATAGACAGATATATAGACAGACAAACAGGAAGACAGATGGATAGACAGACAGATGGAAAGAAAGACAGGAAGATAGACAGACAGATAGATAAACGTACAGACAGGAAGATAGATAGATAGATAGATAGATAGATAGATAGATAGATAGATAGATAGATAGATAGATAGATAGACAGACAGACAGACAGGAAGATAGATAGATAGATAGATAGACAGACAGACAGACAGACAGACAGACAGGAAGATGGATAGATAGAGATTGGATAGATATCTATGCCCACCACCACCCCTTCACTAGGAAGGACACTATCTATCTATCTATCCATCTATCTGTGTCCTTCCTAATGAAGGGGTGGTGGTGGGCATAGATAGATAGATATATAGACATACAGACAGGAAGATGGATAAATAAACATAAGGACAGACAGGAAGATAGATAGATAGATAGATAGATAGATAGATAGATAGACAGGAAGATAGATAGACAGATATATAGACAGACAAACAGGAAGACAGATGGATAGACAGACAGATGGAAAGAAAGACAGGAAGATAGACAGACAGATAGATAAACGTACAGACAGGAAGATAGATAGACAGACAGACAGATAGAAAGAAAGACAGGAAGATAGACCGATAGATAAACGTATGGACAGACAAGAAGATAGATAGTCAGACAGACAGACAGGAAGATAGATAGATAGATAGATAGATAGATAGATAGATAGATAGATAGATAGATAGATAGATAAACGTACAGACAGACAGACAGACAGACAGACAGACAGACAGACAGACAGACAGACAGATAGATAGATAGATAGATAGTCAGTCAGACAGACAGATAGATAGATAGATAGATAGATAGATAGATAAACGTACGGACAGACAGGAAGATAGATAGATAGACAGACAGACAGGAAGATAGATAGATAGACAGGAAGATGGATAGAAAGACAGGAAGATAGATAGTCAGTCAGACAGACAGACAGATAGATAGATAGATAGACAGACAGACAGGAAGATAGATAGATAGATAGACAGACAGACAGACAGACAGGAAGATGGATAGATAGAGATTGGATAGATATCTATGCCCACCACCACCCCTTCACTAGGAAGGACACTATCTATCTATCTATCCATCTATCTGTGTCCTTCCTAATGAAGGGGTGGTGGTGGGCATAGATAGATAGATATATAGACATACAGACAGGAAGATGGATAAATAAACATAAGGACAGACAGGAAGATAGATAGATAGATAGATAGATAGACAGGAAGATAGATAGACAGATATATAGACAGACAAACAGGAAGACAGATGGATAGACAGACAGATGGAAAGAAAGACAGGAAGATAGACAGACAGATAGATAAACGTACAGACAGGAAGATAGATAGATAGATAGATAGATAGACATTAGATAGAAGTCTATCTATCTTCCTGTCTTTCTATCTGTCTATATATCTATCTTCCTGTTGTCCGTCCATCTATTTTCCTGTCTTTCTTCCTATCTGTCTGTCTATCTATCCTCCTGTCTGTATGTGTCTGTGTCTGTCTATCTGTCTATCTATATTATCTGTCTATCTATCTTCCTGTTTATCTATCTGTCTATCTATCTATCTAATCTATCTATCTATCTTCCTGTCTGTCCATACGTTTATTTATCTATCTTCCTGTCTGTCTGTCTGTCTGTATGTATGTTTATTCATATATCTATCTTCCTGTCTGTCTGTCTATCTATCTATCTTCCTGTCTGTCTGTCTATCTATCCATCTTCCTGTCTGTCCGTACGTTTATTTATCTATCCATCTTCTTGTCTTTCTTTCTATCTGTCTGTCTGTCTGTCTATCTATCTATCTATCTATCTATCTTCCTGTCTGTCTGTCCGTACATCTATCTATCTATCTTCCTTTCTTTCTATCTGTCTATCTATCTATATATCTGTCTTCCTATCTGTCTGTCTGTCTATCTATCTATCTTCCTGTCTGTATGTCTGTCTGTCTGTCTATCTATATATCTGTCTATCTATCTTCCTTTCTTTCTATCTGTCTATCTATCTATATATCTATCTGTCTATCTTCCTGTCTGTCCTTACGTTTATTTATCTATCTTCCTGTCTGTATGTCTATATATCTATCTATCTATGCCCACCACCACCCCTTCACTAGGAATGACACTATCTATCTATCTATCTATCTATCTATGCCCACCACCACCTCTTCACTAGGAAGGACACGGATAGATAGATAGACTTCTTCTATCTAATCTCTATATATCCATCTTCCTGTCTGTCTGTATGTATGTTTATTCATCTATCTATCTTCCTGTCTGTCCATCTATCTATCTATCTTCCTGTCTGTCTGTCTATCTATCTAACTTCCTGTCTGTCCGTACGTTTATTTATCTATCTATCTTCCTGTCTTTCTATCTGTCTGTCTGTCTATCTATCTATCTATCTATCTTCCTGTCTGTCTGTCTGTCTGTCTGTCTGTCTGTCTATCTATCTATCTTCATTTCTTTCTTTCTATCTGTCTGTCTGTCTATCTATCTATCTATCTATCTATCTAACTTCCTGTCTGTCTGTCCGTACATCTATCTATCTATCGATCTTCCTGTCTTTCTATCTGTCTGTCTATCTATCTTCCTGTCTTTCTATCTATCTATCTTCCTGTCTGTCTATCTATCTATCTTCCTGTCTGTCTGTCTGTCTATCTATCTTCCTGTCTGTCTATCTATCTATCTATCTATCTATCTATCTATCTATCTATCTATCTATCTATCTATCTAGCTATCTATCTAGCTATCTATCTTCCTGTCTGTCTGCCTATCTATCTTCCTGTCTGTCTGTCCATGTTTATCTATCTATCTATCTATCTATCTATCTTCCTGTCTGTCCGTACGTTTATCTATCTATCTATCTATCTGTCCGTACATTTATTCATCTATCTTCCTGTCTTTCTATCTGTCTGTCTGTCCATACGTTCATTTATCTATCTATCTTCCTGTCTTTCTATCTGTATATCTATCTATCTTCCTGTCTGTCCATCTATCTACCTATCTACCTATCTATCTATCTATCTAACTATATCTACCTATCTTCCTGTCTTTCTATCTGTCTATCTATCTATCTTCCTGTCTGTCCGTCCGTACATCTATCTATCTATCTATCTATCTATCTATCTTCCTGTCTGTCTGTCTGTCTGTCTATCTAACTATATCTACCTATCTTCCTGTCTTTCTATGTATCTTCCTGTCTGTCCGTACGTTTATCTATCTATTTATCTATCTATCTTCCTGTCTTTCTATCTGTATATCTATCTATCTTCCTATCTATCTATCTATCTATCTATTTATCTATCTATCTATCTTCCTGTCTGTCCGTCCGTACATCTATCTATCTATCTATCTATCTATCTATCTATCTATCTATCTATCTATCTATCTATCTATCTATCTTCCTGTCTGTCTGTCTATCTAACTATATCTACCTATCTTCCTGTCTTTCTATCTGTCTATCTATCTATCTTCCTGTCTGTCCATCTATCTATCTATCTATCTATCTTCCTGTCTGTCTGTCTATCTATATCTACTTATCTTCCTGTCTATCTATGTATCTTCCTGTCTGTCCGTACGTTTATCTATCTATTTATCTATCTATCTTCCTGTCTTTCTATCTGTATATCTATCTATCTTCCTGTCTGTCCATCTATCTATCTATCTATCTATCTACTTGATTGATTGCTGATTGTTATGCTTTTTTGTATTTTGTCATTTTGTTTAACATTCACAATTGCAGATTGTTAAGTCATAATATATTGTTAGATAGATAGATAGATAGGGATTAGATTGAAGTCTATCTATGTATCTTCCTATCTGTCTGTCTGTCTATCTTCCTGTCTGTCTGTGTCTACAGACAGACAGACAGACAGATGGATAGATGGACGGACAGACAGGAAGATAGATCTGTCTGTCTGTCTATCTATCTATCTATCTATCTATCTATCTATCTATCTGTGTCTGTACACACACAGACAGACAGACAGACAGGAAGATAGACAGACAGACAGATAGGAAGATAGATAGATAGATAAAGATTAGATAGAAGTCTATCTATGTATCTTCCTATCTGTCTGTCTGTCTATCTTCCTGTCTGTCTGTGTCTACAGACAGACAGACAGACAGACAGATGGATAGATGGACGGACAGACAGGAAGATAGATCTGTCTGTCTATCTATCTATCTATCTATCTATCTATCTACAGACACAGACAGGCAGACAGATAGATAGATAGACTTCTATCTAATCTCTATCTATCTATGTATCTTCCTATTTGTCTGTCTGTCTATCTTCCTGTCTGTGTCTATAGATATAGATAGCCTTTTTGTCCTCATGTTTAGTATTTACAGTTGCAGATTGTTATGTTATATTGCAGACATTGATTGATATCTGATTGTTATGCTTTTTTGTATTTTGTCATTTTGTTTAACATTCACAATTGCAGATTGTTAAGTCATAATATATTGTTAGATAGATAGATAAATAGAAAGACAGGAAGATAGATAGATAAATAAACGTACAGACAGACAGGAAGATAGATATATAGACAGATAGAAAGACAGGAAGATAGATAGACTTCTATCTAATCTCTATCTATCTATCTATCTATCTATCTATGACATTACAATCTGCAATTGTGAAAGTTAAACAAAATGACAAATACAAAAAAGCATAACACTCAGCAATCAATCAATGTCTGCAATATAACAAATGACAATCTGCAACTGTAAATACTAAACTTGAGGACAAAAAGGCATAACAAATATCTATCTATCTTCCTGTCTGTCTATCTATGCCCACCACCACCCCTTCACTAGGAAGGACACTATCTATCTATCTATGCTCACCACCACCCCTTCACTAGGAAGGACACCATCTATCTATCTGTCTATCTATGCCCACCACCACCCCTTCACTAGGAAGGACACTATCTATCTATCTGTCTATCTATGCCCACCACCACCCCTTCACTAGGAAGGACACTATCTATCTATCTATCTGTCTGTCTGTGTCTATAGATATAGATAGCCTTTTTGTCCTCATGTTTAGTATTTACAGTTGCAGATTGTCATTTGTTATATTGCAGACATTGATTGATATCTGATTGTTATGCTTTTTTGTATTTTGTCATTTTGTTTAACATTCACAATTGCAGATTGTTATGTCATAATATATTGTTAGATAGATAGATAGATAGACTTCTATCTAATCTCTATCTATCTATCTATCTTCCTATCTGTCTGTCTGTCTATCTTCCTGTCTGTCTCTCTCTGTATAGACGCAGATAGATAGATAGACTTCTATCTAATCTCTATCTATCTATCTATCTATCTATCTAACAATATATTATGACATAGCAATCTGCAATTGTGAATGTTAAACAAAATAACAAAATACAAAAAGCATAACAATCAGCAATCAATCAATGTAGATAGATAGATAGATGGATGGATAGATAAACATACAGACGGACAGGAAGATAGATAGATAGACAGACAGGAAGATAGACAGACAGACAGATAGGAAGATAGATAGATAGACTTCTATCTAATCTCTATCTATCTATCTATCTATCTATGCCCACCACCACCTCTTCACTAGGAAGGACACGGATAGATAGATAGACTTCTTCTATCTAATCTCTATATATCTATCTTCCTGTCTGTCTGTATGTATGTTTATTCATCTATCTATCTTCCTGTCTGTCCATCTATCTATCTATCTTCCCGTCTGTCTGTCTGACTATCTAACTTCCTGTCTGTCCGTACGTTTATTTATCTATCTATCTTCCTGTCTGTCTGTCTATCTATCTGTCTATCTTCATTTCTTTCTGTCTGTCTGTCTATCTATCTATCTATCTAACTTCCTGTCTGTCTGTCCGTACATCTATCTATCTATCGATCTTCCTGTCTTTCTATCTGTCTGTCTATCTATCTATCTTCCTTTCTTTCTATCTATCTTCCTGTCTATCTATCTATCTTCCTGTCTGTCTGTCTATCTATCTTCCTGTCTTTCTATCTGCCTGTATATCTATCTATCTATCTATCTATCTTCCTGTCTGTCTGTCTATCTATCTATCTATCTGTCTTCATTTCTATCTATCTATCTATCTTCCTGTCTGTCTGCCTATCTATCTTCCTGTCTGTCCATATGTTTATCTATCTATCTATCTATCTATCTATCTATCTATCTATCTGTCCGTACATTTATTCATCTATCTTCCTGTCTTTCTATCTGTCTGTCTGTCCATACATTCATTTATCTATCTATCTTCCTGTCTTTCTATCTGTATATCTATCTATCTTCCTGTCTGTCCATCTATCTACCCATCTACCTATCTATCTATCTATCTATATCTACCTATCTTCCTGTCTTTCTATCTGTCTATCTATCTATCTTCCTGTCCGTCCGTACATCTATCTATCTATCTATCTATCTATATATCTTCCTGTCTGTCTGTCTATCTATCTATCTTCCTGTCTTTCTATCTGTCTATCTATGTATCTTCCTGTCTGTCTGTCTATCTATCTATCTGTCTGTCTATCTATCTATATCTAGCTATCTTCCGGTCTATCTATCTATCTTCCTGTCTGTCCGTACGTTTATCTATCTATCTATCTATCTATCTATCTATTTATCTACACTGATTGATTGCTGATTGTTATGCTTTTTTGTATTTTGTCGTTTTGTTTAACATTCACAATTGCAGATTATGTCATAATATATTGTTAGATAGATAGATAGATAGATAGATAGAGATTAGATAGAAGTCTATCTATGTATCTTCCTATCTGTCTGTCTGTCTGTGTCTACAGACAGACAGACAGACAGACAGATAGATAGATAGATAGATAGATAGATAGATAGATAGATAGATAGATAGATAGATAGATAGATGGATAGATGGACGGACAGACAGGAAGATAGATCTGTCTG